>NC_069409.1:14523776-14544508 GCF_026875155.1 Cherax quadricarinatus
TTTAAATGATTGCATCATTAGTGCTTTTATTTTTCCTAAACCAAATTGGCGGGGGGTTGAGTAGTTTTGTGCTGTTATAAATGAATATTGTCCCCTGTGCACGATTTTCTCAAAGATTTTGGATAACAGTGGTAAGTTTGATATTGGCCTATAGTTGTTTAAGTCTGTAGGGTCACCACCTTTATGTATTGGTGTAACCCTTGCCATCTTGAGTAGTTTCGGGAAGGTGCTAGTTTCTAGTGACTTGTTAAAAAGTAATGAAATAGCATGCGAAAGGATATGGGCCGCTTGCTTGTACAGTAATGGTGGGACATTAGACAGATTCCCTGAGTTGTTTTTAAGTGACTTTATAATCTTGGTGACTTCCGAGGGCTCAGTTGGTGCAAGATAGAAGGAATTTGGGAAATTCCCATCTAGGTAGTCCCCGGCATGGGCATTAGTATGTGGGATTTTATTGGCGAGATTAGATCCTATGGTTGAGAAGAAGTCGTTTATCTTGTTAGCTGTGTCAGTGGGATGTAGTGGTGTTTCATTAGGTTTATTTAGGACAATATTCTTGTTTTTTTTTCAGTTTGTGGGTCCCTAGAATCTGAGAGAGTGTTTTCCAGGTCTTTTTTATATCTCCTCTAGTGTCTGTGAATCTACTGGAGTAGTATAGTTGTTTGGCTTTCTTTATTACTTTGGTGAGAACTGATGAATAGTGTTTAAGAATATCTTTGTGTATTAAGCCCTGTCTATATTGCTTTTCATATTGGTGTTTCTTGTCAATGGATTTCAGAATGGTGCTGATTAGCCATGGGCAACCAAGCCGTTTGTTTGTGATCTGTTTCGTTTTTATAGGACAATGTTTGTTGTATAGTCTAAGTAATTTGTTAAGAAAAATGTCTGTCCAGTCACCAATACCATTGGCCTTGGAGAATTCTGTAGGCCAGTCAACAATCTCTAGGTCAGTTGTGAACTTCCTTATTGAGGCCTCGTCATGGAGTCTAAATGAGACTTTGTTGTATTGAAGTGGTGGTTTATTAATGTTTGTCAGGAGGAAGGTAGGGTAGTGGTCTGTAGTGCTATCTGTGATTATCCCTGATTTAAGGGGGGCTAGTATATTGTCCATATGTGGTCTATTATGGTTGCACTTGTTTCAGTGAGCCTGGTTGGTTTAGTTATTGTTGGTATGAGAAGTGTGTTGTTCATATTGTTGATGAAATCAGTTACAGGCTGATCATCTAGTAGGCCAAGGTTGATGTTGAAGTCTCCAGCTAAGAGAAGGTGGTGCTATTCATTTGTCTGTTTGTTATTAGTGACTTTAATTTCTCACTGAAATTTGGGATGTTTGTGTGAGGTATCCGGTAAATGGCACTGATTGTTATAGGTGTCTTAAGGTTTTTTACAGTAAAATTAGCAAAAATGTATTCCCCATATTCATCACTAAAGCAAGTGGTGCTAATACAAGATAATTGGTTAGAGTAATAGATTGCAATACCACCCCCAACTTGGTTTGGTCTGCAGTTGTGAATTGCTGTGTATCCTGGTAGAGGGTAGATATCTATTGTGTCCTGCTTAAGCCAGGTCTCAGTAAGAATAATGCAGGAGAAGGGTGTCTTTAGTGATTAAAGGAGTGCCAGGAAGTCTCATAGTGTTTGCTTAAGGACCTGATGTTGTAGTTAAGTACTGATAGACTTTTAGCATTGTTTAGGATAGTGCTGGCTTGTGATGCTGTGTAATAGAGGCAGCTACTTTCCAATAGGTTTTGATTGGGTGTTGGATTATGGAGGTTTAGATCAGGGTCAACGTGATCAATCATCTTCTAGGTTTAAATTATGGTTATTTATATCCTGAGTTTATGTGTTGAGTTCTAGTACTGATATCTGTAGTGGTGGGAAGCTTGGATAAGTATATAGCTAGAGTATTTTGGTCATATAGAGTATAGTCACTACTACACATAATGAAGTTGATGTTGTCTATGTGTTGTGCTGGAATAAACTAAAGTACAACTAGGTATAAACTAGTAATATAAAAATACAAATTTAAAATAGAACAAGTCTCTCACTTGTAATTGCACTAAGGTCTAATATAATGACTTTTGTGGAGTCTATGTTTTGAGCTAGAATGAGCTATAGTACAACTAGATTTAATCTAATAATATAAAAATACAAATTAAAAATAGCACCAGTCTCTCACTAGTAATTGCAATATGGTCTAATATAATGAATTTGATATTGACTATAGTACAACTGAGTTCAATCTAATAATATAAAAAAGGCACAAGACTCTCAATTGTAATTGCACTAAGGTATTATATAAGTTGTTTACAAGAATTAGAGTTTAACTAGATTTAAATTGTTGTGTATACTTGTGTATACTTATGTTGTGTATACTTATGTTGTGTATATTTATGTTGTGTATACTTATGTTGTGTATATTTATGTTGTGTATACTTATGTATACTTATGTTGTGTAAACTTATGTTGTGTATAGTTTATGTTGTGTATCCTTCATTATGTTGTGTATACTTATATTGTGTCTCCTTCTTTATGTTGTGTATATTTACAGTGCTTGTCTCAGTGCTTTCTGGTGGGTAGCAGCCATTAGCATGATGTCGCGGCCTGCCGCTACACTTCACAGTGACTTCTCATTGCTCATGTGGCTGCCGTGGTGAGAGGAAGTGTTGCACCATCTTTTGTCTTGTGTTCCCTTTAGTTTTGGGGCTATACATGCAGTTAGAGAGTAACTGCTTCTTTAACACAGTGAAGGTACGAACAGATGTCTTCTTGGAGGGGCCAGGTCGAGGTTTGGCAGACGGTAACTCGACATTGCCACCAGCCGTGAACCGCTGCACCCAGTTTCTCACTGTACGCTCACACACACTTACATTCTCCACCATTTCTTTCATCTGGTACCCAGCTTTGTGAAGCCCTATGATTTGAGCTATAGTTTCAGGTGTTAAAGACTTCGTTTTACCCATAATCAAACATGTATAGCTCCAAAACCAAAGGGAACACCAGACAAAAGATGAGATGGATGAGAGACAACAGTGCAACACTTCCTCTCACCACAGCAGCCATGTGAGCAATGAGAAGTCACTGTGAAGTGTGGCTGCAGGCCGTGACATCATGCTAATGGCTGCTACCAAGTAGAATGCACTGACAATAAAGACCCCCCTGCCTTCGATTTTTGTCACGGCATTATACTGGGGTGCCCACCTGGCATAATGCCGAGACGAGCACTGTATGTTGTGTATTCTTTTTCATGTTTTGTATACTTATGTTGTGTATCCTTCTTTATGTTGTGTATACTTTTTTATTTGTGTATACTTGTGTTTACTTCTTTATGTTGTGTATTCTTAAAGATTTATTTATTTCTTTGCAGTGTTTACAATGTGTGATTACATTTTGATATTTTAAACCCCTTTGATGTTTTTTGTATATTATCCCTTCAGCAATGTGGTTTGACGTAAAATACTAAAAAAATTTGGGGCTTAGTCAAGGGGAGAAAGGGGTTCGGCCCACATGTGAAAAATGGTCTGTGTGGCCAGTGGTGCATAAAAAAAGCCCGCTGAAAGCAGACTTTAATGAAAAAAAAAAAAAAGCTCCGACCGTTTTTTTGGAAAAAAAACACGACTCTGGGGTGTAATTTTGATAGTTTTATAGTTATATCTCTTTTTATGTCACATTTGATGAAGGAAAACGATTATAAAAAGGGAGGTGTTTTTGATTGGTTTATATGAAAAGGACCTTGAAAGGAGCTAAAGTGGGGGGAAATTGTTGATTTTTGCCTGTTCAAGAGTAAGAAACGACATCTTGCCCCATAAAATGTCCAACTACCCATTCTGATATGCAGTCATGAAGGGGTTTGACTTTTTGTACAATTATTACTTTTTGAAATAGTCGCTAAATAAAATTTTTTTTTTTTTTTGAATAAAAATTCAAAAATAGAAAGCAAGAGGGGCCTGGAGCGTGACTGATGAACAAAAAAAATGTTTTTTTAGACCCAGGAATGTCTGCATTTTTCATTCTGGCCCCTTTTTTTAAAAATTTTAAATTTTTTTTAATTTGCGTGGTTGGCCGAATTCCCAATTTCTGACTTTTTTTTTGGGGTAGTTAAATCGGAAAAGGGGCGTTTCTTGTACTCAATTATAGGAAAAAAATGGATTTCTAAAAAAATACTTGATTTTGGCTGCTGGAAAAATGGAATTAGCCAAAAATGGGCAAAAAAGTTGGCAAAACACTGATTCGTAATCCGCCGGGTTTGCTAACCAGGACGGCGAAATTTCCAAAATTTTTTCCACAAATTTCATTTTTGGTGTCTTACCTCGGGAAAAATTCTCTATCTTTTCATAAGAAAAAAAATAATTTTTTTTCCAAAATATTTTGTGCACCAGAAACACCTCGGATTTGCGGTTGAGAGGGTAAAAAGGTTAAGTCCACTATCATTGGGGCGTTAGGGGCAGGCTTTTTTCCTAATTTACACACTACTTAATACTGTTTTTGAAAGAGTAAATTTTTATTTTCTTATTTTATTTTAAGGGAAGGCTTTTTGTTTACGAAATTAAAAATTTATTTTGTATAGTAAATAAAAATTGCAGTATTAAATTTAGCCAAAATTTTACATAAGAATAGAGACAATTTTAAGTATGAGGTAATATTAAAAAATTTAGAAATCATGGTAGGTGTTAAATTTTAGTGTTTTTTGGGTTTAAATTTAGGGTGTGAGGGATTTCTAAGTAGGGCCTTAAATTTATCTGGAGGAGGGGTCATTTAGATGTTCTGACATTAAATTTTCCAGATCTTCAGGCCTTAAATGTGCTAGCTTTTTGCATAGTGAGGGAGGGACACGAGGGAATCAAAGAGTGATTTTGCCTTGTGTTGTGCCTGTGTGTTTTTTTGTAGTTACAAGGGTTTGAGAGGGGGGTTGATACGGGGAGTTAAGGTTTTTGTGTGTAGTAGGCCGTAAAGTGTGGATATTTTGAAATTTTTAAGCAAGTTTAGGCTTTTTAAAAAGCGGGGGGGGTGAGCTTTTGGGTGCGGAATTTAATGAGTCACAAGCAGCTTTTTGTTGGGTTATTAAAGGTTTTAAAGGGGATTTGCTATGGTTGACCCCCCTTCACAAATACCATAGGTGAGGTAAGGGTAAACGAAAGAGGGGGAAATACAAGAAATCCCTTTCAGGTAATAGTACCGTATCTTAAAAGGAACCTACGTTTTGGAAGCTTTCTTGGAGATTTGCGTATGTGAGTTGGAAATTTTAGAGCCCGTCAAGGTGAGTCTTAGAAATAGCTCTCTGTGTGTCTTTAAAGGGGGGAACCCTTATTGATTGTTAAACTGAAAATTAGGCTTGTTTCCAAACAGCACAAAGTGGTTTTGTTATATTGAGGAATTTTTTTTGGTTCTCCAAGTAATTTTTTTAGTAGTTCGTTTTTGGGAAAGAAGCTATAGTGTCATCTGCAAAAAAATGGGTTTAAGGGGTTTAAAGCATTTGGGAAGTCTTTGATGTAAAAGAGAAAAAGAAATGGGCCAAGGCACTCCCTGTGGGGCTCCCCCAAAAACATGTTGTGTAGGGGGTTAATGCCATTTGGGTATGACGTCGTACGGTTTCTGTTGCTAATTAAGATTTTTAAGTAATCAAAAAGCCCTTTTTCCCCATAATGTCAAGAGGTGCAATAGATCATTTGTATATCTTCCGTTGTTTTTTCTTAGTTGTTATTTTTTTTGGTGCTATTTGTAAACGTGGGCCCCTTATTTTTGTTTAAAAACTTTGAGGAGTTCCAAAATTTTTTATTTAATCATTTTCCCCCAAGAAATAATTAAAAAAAAATCCGTTCCGAACCCCAAAATTTTCAAAAAAAATTTTTAAAAAAATATTTTTGAACAAAAAAACAAAAATTTGGGGAAGAAAATTAAAAGTAAAACTTTTCATTTGGGGAAATGATGGGGGGTGGGGAAAAAAGATTATTTTTAATTTTGGAAAATTTCCCCCCTTAGAACCCCCAGGAAAAGTTTTGGGGGGGTTTCTTTTGAAAACCCTAAACCAGGCACCCACCTGTTCAAATTGGGGGCCCCTGTTTTGGGGTCTCTTTCCCCTTCCCCCAATGCCCAGCCACTGGAATATTTTTTTCCTTCTTTCCCAAAAACTTTGGAAGGAGCTTTTTTTGGACCTGGGTTTTTTAATTCCCTAAAATGGAAATTTAAAAGTTCAAGTTAAAACCCTCCTTAAAAACAGCTGGCTTTGGGGGGCTTTCCCCTTTTGGAGCCCGGGGGGCTTATTTATTTTAACCTATAAAGGGGAAGTCCTTTTTATACAAAAAAATCCCCCTTATGATTGGGAAATTTATGTTGCCAAGAACTATAAAAACCCGGGGGGGGGCCCAAAGTACTTCTTAAATTTTTTTGTTTTATTTTGGGGTTACGTCTTCATGTTGTGTATACTTCCCCAATGTTGTGTATACTTATGTTGTTTTAAAATTTCTTTCCCTTGGGGTTATTGGGAAACAGTAGGGCCCCGTTTTACGGCTTTTTCGTTTTATGGCATTCCGCTAATACGGTCTTTTAAATTTTAATGCCCATAACTCCTATACGGCTCCCCCAACCTGTTTTTTCTAATATGGTCACTGCGCCCCACTGGGTTTTTTTCCTTCTCTGTGAAAATCCGAAAGCACAAGGGTTCTCTCCTTTTATGTCTAAAAACCCCAAAATTTCAATTGTTTTCAAAATTTTATTTCAAAATTTTATATTTTCTCTGAAAATTTTAAACTGATTATTACCTGTACTTAAAAAAAAACTTACATATTTGTTTGGAATGAAAGTTCAAAAATTAAAATCAGAATGAGGGGTTTATATCCCCAGACGTCATTTTGTAATATAAAAATCACCGGTCTCTTTAAAAATGTCTTTTAATTACTTAATATACTCATTTCTTTAAATCCGCCTAGGGATTTTTTTTAAAAATTTAAATAAAAAAAAAATGATGCTTAAATTAAAGTGAAAAAATACACCCCACGTAAAAAAAAAAAACCCCTTTAATATGAAATGGGGTAGCAGAGGGACTTCAAAAATGAACCCTCATTAAAAAATTAATAAAAATAATCACCAACTCTCGAAAAATGTCGTTATAAGGGTTAATACGGGGCCCCCCCCCTACTTTTGGCCTTACAAAACGTTAAATCCCCCTTTCCGATACTTTTTTGACGCTAAGTTTTTTTGCCTGCATCTCCCAAAAAAACCCCGCTAAACCCGCTGTTCACCCGAGACTGTCAAAATGTGCGGCCTTAACCAGCCCACATGTTCCCCGGTGGCATTTTTTCCCCAGCCGGGCCTCCAGGGTAACACCCAAAGCAAAAAATGGGATCTTTTCGTAATTTTTTAAACATTTTTTTTGGTGATTTTTTTCTGCAAAAAAAGTGCCCAGGGGCCCCCAAAAAAGTTTTCAGTCCCAAACCCAAACAGGAATAAGGGGGGAAAATTTGCTAAAAATTTGAAAAAAGAGGTCATTGATAAGAAATGAAAGGGGGTGGTGTCCCCTGAGCTGGCCCGGGTTTTGTTTAAAAAAAACCCCAATCAACCATGCTACTATTGGGGGCCAAAAAAAAGGCAATAAAGGGAAAGCTGTTCTTGCCAAAGTTAAAACTGTGTTTTCAAAAAAAAAATGGGAAAGTGATGGAAAAATGTTGAGAGCCCTTTTAAATTGGTGTGGAAAAATTTAAAAAAAACAGATAGCAGGAGATAGCCCCTCTCTAGGATCAAAGGGGAAAAGGCTGGGAAATTTTCATAAAGGTTTTAAATTTAAAAAAAATTTTGCCTGCAACTGGGGTGATGATGTGAGGGGAATTTAAGGCCAGAAAAGGGTTTTTGGTTTGAGAGATTAAAAAAAGCGTATGGCCCTACATTTTTTTTGATAAGGGAAAGGTGGGGGTGCCAGTTTTGGAAACCCCAAAGCAGCTGAAAATTTTGTGCAGGAATTCAAAAGGGGACATAACATTTAAGGACTGGGAAAAAAAACAAGTGTTTAATTGTGGGTTTAAACAGGGCCCGTTTTGGGAAAAATGCCAAACAGGACGTAAAATTACTCAGGAGGGGAAAAAGGCCCCTCCCCCGGGCATAACCTATGAAAACAGGCTTACTCTGTTGATGTGTTCCAAAAGCTAGTTTGGGGATTGCAAAGGGGAAGCCTTTATTGTGTATCACTCAGAAAAACCCCCGAGCATTCAGGGAAAAGAAACTCCCCCAAGGCTAATTTTGGGTTGCGTGGAGGGCAAAAAAATAAAGGAAATGGGTCACTAGGGACTTTTTCTTTGACTGGGTTTCACCATTTTGGGGGATTTGCCCCCAAATTTTGAAAGATTACCCCAACTGAAAAGAAATTAAAATTTAAATGCCTCCTTGGGGGTTTTTTCCCAAAGCCCCCGGTCGTCCCCACGACGTTGGGGCCCAAAAGCAAACTTTTTGGGGACAAAAGGGTTTTTTAAGGTGAAGTTTTTTGCCTCCTAATACCACTCCTTCCCCCCCCATGGACCAGCAGGTTTTTCAAATTCAAAAAAAAGGGACACAAAAGCTCTGTTTTAAAAGGGCTTTGTAGTGAACCCCAGAAACTCAAAGACTCTAAGAGAGTTTTGGGGGGAAGGGCACTTTAATTTTTCCCCAATTGTGTAAACCTTATAGGTAAGGCTTGGGGGGGGGGGAAATAAGAGGACCTTGAAAATCCCCCCTTTTGGGGGGGAAAAATTTTTTGGCCAAGGGTTTTGTAGACCCCAAAGGGGGGGGGGAAAGGGGGGGGGGGGGCTAACCCCCAGGAATCCTATGCCCGTTGAGGGAAACAATTGTGGCATTGGGGGAAATCCCTTGGGGGTTTCAGGTTTGTGGGGGTGTGTGGGAAAAGTTTGGGGGAGGAGGACAAAGAAGAAAATAACCAAATGAAGCGCTAGTTTAACCCTTTAACACAAGAGGCCAGACCTGAGGAAACTGGTTCGGAAAGGGGGGGGAAGAAAATTTAAGAAGTTGCCTACTACAAAAAATTAAGGGAAAACTGTGCAATTTTGGGGTGAAAGTGCAAACCTTTGTGGATGAAAATCACCCTCACACAGCTATTTTCAAGCCGTGCTGGGGACTATTAAAACCCGATAATGTTTGAAAACAAATTTTGGGAAGTCATAAAGGGAAAGAGAAAGGGACAGGGGCCCCTATGGGCAAAATATGTTGTTTTCGACAGAAGTTTCCCGGGGTCTGAACTGGGCCCAGGGCAATTTTAAAAAAGAAGGGGAAGTAACCCCAGGAAAAGGGCTTGAACACCCCAAGTCTTTTTGGAAAGGGGTTTCCCTTCTTAAAAAACTAAGTTTTTCCCCCCCTCCCATCCCCTCAATCATCCACCAGATCTTCAATTTAAAAGGGAAGGGTTTATGTAATTGTTTCAAGCCATTTTTCAGTTTTTTTGTGATTTTAAAAATTTAAAATTTCATGTGTAAAAATGTTTTTTTTTTTTTTACTTTGGGTGTCTTGCACGGATTAATTTGATTTCCATTATTTCTTATGGGGAAAATTCATTCGCATAACGATAATTTCGCATAGCAATGAGCTCTCATGAACGGATTAATATCGTTATGCGGGGGTCCACTGTATACACATTTTCATCAATCCATCCATGATATTTTTTTTCAAAATTATGTAATAAACACGATACATAACATAAAAAGATGATAAATACACCCCACAACAGAATAAATAAACATAAATATGGGATGTCGTAGCCAGATAACTTGTACAACTGACGGCAAGAATAACATTTTCTCTAGTCTAACATAAAAAATGTGTTTCTGGGGGTAACTGTAGAAAATTATTCTTTTCGTATGTATGTAAGTTTATTCAGGCATACACAAATACATTTACATAGATTATCATATATAACAGCATATGTGGTAGTAGGTTGGTAGACAGCAACCACCCAGGGAAGTACTACAGAAATCTGTAACTGTTTTGCATGATGGTAGCATTACTGGTTTCTTTTTCTGTCTCATAAACACGCTAGATAACAGGGATATCTTGCTACTCCTACTTACACTTTGGTCACACTTCACAGACACGCACATGCATATATATATGCATACATCTAGGTTTTTCTCCTTTTTCTAAATAGCTCTTGTTCCTCTTTATTTCTTCTATTGTCCATGGGGAAGTGGAAAAGAATCTTTCCTCCGTAAGCCATGCGTGTCGTATGAGGCGACTAAAATGCCGGGAGCAATGGGCTAGTAACCCCTTCTCCTGTAGACATTTGCTAAAAAAGAGAAGAAGAAAAACTTTATAAAACTGGGATGCTTAAATGTGCGTGGATGTAGTGCGGATGACAAGAAACAGATGATTGCTGATGTTATGAATGAAAAGAAGTTGGATGTCCTGGCCCTAAGCGAAACAAAGCTGAAGGGGTAGGGGAGTTTCAGTGGGGGAAATAAATGGGATTAAATCTGGAGTATCTGAGAGAGTTAGAGCAAAGAAGGGGGTAGCAGTAATGTTTAATGATCAGTTATGGAAGGAGAAAAGAGAATATGAATGTGTAAATTCAAGAATTATGTGGATTAAAGTAAAGGTTGGATGCGAGAAGTGGGTCATAATAAGCGTGTATGCACCTGGAGAAGAGAGGAATGCAGAGGAGGAGAGAGATTTTGGGAGATGTTAAGTGAATGTATAGGAGCCTTTGAACCAAGTGAGAGAGTAATTGTGGTAGGGGACCTGAATGCTAAAGTAGGAGAAACTTTTAGAGAGGGTGTGGTAGGTAAGTTTGGGGTACCAGGTGTAAATGATAATGGGAGCCCTTTGGTTGAACTTTGTATAAAAAGGGGTTTAGTTATAGGTAATACATATTTTAAGAAAGAGGATAAATAAGTATACAAAGATATGATGTAGGGCGAAATGACAGTAGTTTTTTTGGATTATGTATTGGTAGATAAAAGACTGTTGAGTAGAATTTCAGGATGTACATGTTTATAGAGGGGCCACAGATATATCAGTTTACTTTCTAGTTGTAGCTACACTGAGAGTAAAAGGTAGATGGGATACAAGGAGAATAGAAGCATCAGGGAAGAGAGAGGTAAAGGGTTTTTATAAACTAAAAGAGGAGGCAGTTAGGGTAAGATATAAACAGCTATTGGAGGATAGATGGGCTAATGAGAGCATAGGAAATTTGGGGTCGAGAGGTATGGGGTAGGTTTAAGAATGTAGTGTTAGAGTGTTCAGCAGAAGTTTGTGGTTACAGGAAAGTGGTTGTGCGGGGGGGAAAAGAGCGTTTGGGTGGAATGATGATGTGAAGAGAGTAGTAAGGGAGAAAAGTTAGCATATGAGAAGTTTTTACAAAGTAGAAGTGATGTAAAAGGGGGGAAGAGTATATGGAGAAAAGGGGGATGGTTAAGAGAGTGGCGAAGCAATGTAAAAAGAGAGCAAATGAGAGAGTGGGTGAGATGTTATCAACAAATTTTGTTGAAAAAAAGAAAAAGTTTGGAGTGAGATTAACAAGTTAAGAAAGCCTAGAGAACAAATGGATTTGTCAGTTAAAAATAGGAGAGGAGAGTTATTAAATGGAGAGTTAGAGGTATTGGGAAGATGGAGGGAATATTTTGAGGAATTGTTTAAATGTTGATGAAGATAGGGAAGCTGTGATTTCGTGTATAGGGCAAGGAGGAACAACATCTTGTAGGAGTGGAGAAAGAGCCAGTTGTGAGTGTGGGGAAAGTTCGTGAGGCAGTAGGTAAAATGAAAGGGGTAAGGCAGCCGGATTGATGGGATAAAGATAAAATGTTAAAAGCAGGTGGATATAGTTTTGGAGTGGTTGGTGCAATTATTTAACCCTTTGAGGGTCGACAGGCCCTCTCCGAAAATCGTTCTCAGGGTCCGGCCAAATTTTTAAAAAAAAAAAAAATTTTTTTCTTATGAAAAAATAGAGTTTTTTTTTCTAAACATTATAGGATAAACAAAAAAAATTTACCATCAATCCCTTACGGAGTAGGGATGCTGAAAGTTTGCAGAAAATGAGCCGGTTTTTTTTGGCAACAGGGGCAAACTGCCGCTCCCCCCCCGGGGAAAACTTTAGTTTATTTTGTATTTGAAATTTTTGGGGGGTTTTTTTCACTATTTTATTTTTTAAATTAATTTATGGGGCCGTGAGCCCAAAAAGTAAGGGGAAATGTACATTTTTTACACTCGTTGTATACAACACAAAAAGACACAAACAAATTACAATATATTGTTTCCCAAAACTTGTTTAAAAAAAACAAAAAATAAAAAAACATTTTTTATTTTTAAATTTTTTCAAAATATATATTTACCAATTACAGTCCGAACATATTCCTATTATTTCCTGCAGTTTGGGGAACTCTAAAAACATGGTGTCATAACCCAAGGGTTTTTTATCTTTCTCCCTCATTTATCTCTTTCAATGTCTTTTCTCTTTCTATCTGTCAAATCTACCCTCTGCTCACAGGTACACATAAATACAAGATACTTTATTATAAATTACCTGGGATAACCCAAAAACCAGCAAAGTGCTTTTACTCTGCTTGAAAAATGTAGTAAAAAGGGGATGACACAGTTTGTGGCCCTGAGACAGAGGCTAGACGGTTAGACAAAATAGACGGGGAGTTGACAACAAAAAAATAGACAGACAAAAATTTTTAAAGTGTACCATACCTTTTTTAAAGTGCCCCCCACCCTCCCCCTCCTCTTCCCCCTTTTCCCCCCTACTTTTTCCCTCATACTTTTTCCCCCTTTCCCCCCTCTTCCTCTTCCTTTTTCCCCCTTTTCCCTCCTCCTCTTCTTCCTCTTTCCTCCAAACCTTCCCCCCTCCCCCCTTTTCCCTTCCCCTTTTCCCTCCTTTTCCCCCCTAATCCCCTTTGTACTATTCCTTTCCCCCCTCCTCTTCCTTTTATTCCTTTTCCCCCTATTTCTTCCTCTTCCTTCTCCTCCTCTTCCCCTCCTCCTTTTTTCCCCTCCCCTCTTTTTTCCTTTTCCCCCCTTTACTCCTTCTCCCCCTTGTCCTTAGGGAAAATTTAAAAAGGGAAATCCCGCAGCTGTCAAATGACATATTGCTATTACTCTTTCCCCTGGGCCGACCAAAACAAGGGGGTCGGATTTTGCTTCCCCCCCTTTCCAATTCTATCAAATTTTATTTTCTCCCCATTTATCTGTCTGTCTATCTCTGTCTCACGGGTTTACACATAAATACAAGAATACATGGTAAAAATTTAAACCTGGGGTAACCCAAAAAACCCCAGAAAAAACGTGCTTTTTACTCTGCTTGAAGATGTGATTTAAAAGTAAAGACGCAGTCTTGGGGGCTCTCGGGAACAAGGTTTGATGGATAGACAGGGAGCTTGACGGGACGGGGCAAATAGACAGACAGAAATGTTAGTATACCGCAAAAAAAAAGGGGGGGTGATGTTTTCTACCCTTTTGGCTTCAGCTCTACCCTCATTTCCCTCATCAAACGCCCAGCACTTTTTCGGGATGTTATCCCCCTTATCTTTTTTACTGTCAGGGGTAAAATTTTTTATTACATATTATTATTACCATTATTATTATTATTTTTTATTATTATTATTATTATTTTTATTATGATTTATTATTATGTTTTTATTGTTATTTTAAACGTATTCTTTTTTCCTCCTCCTCCCCCTTCCCCTCCTCCCTCTTCTCCCCCTCCCCCTTTCCTCTTCCTCCCCCTCCCCCTCTTCTTCCCCCTTTTCCTCCACCTCCTCCCCTCCCCCCCTTTTCCCCCTTTCCTCCTCCTTTTGCCTCCCCCTCCCTTCCCTTTCCTCCTCCTCTCCCTCCTCCCCCCCTCCTCCTCCCCAATTTTTGGGAAAAAAATTTGAAGATCTTGTAGTTCATAATCCTATCTTTTCCCCAAATGCTCACATCTGAGTCTGGGTTTTTGGGGAAAAAAATAGGATTTTCCCTCTTTGATTCTGGTAAAACAAAACGACGGCCCAGCACCAAGGGGGAAAAGGCTGGGGGTTTTGTCGGGGTTTTTCCCTCATATTTTTCCCCATATTATGGTCATTATTTTCGGTAAAAAACCTCACCAGAACCTTGAAACTCTCTTCACTGAAAAATTTTCCCCATCTGTATTGAACTGTCCTGGGGAACAAAAGTGCCCCAAATTTTCCCCGATAAAAGTGAGGAATTTTCTTCCACAGGGCCCCGGGGGAAAAATTGTGAAACTATATGGCATTCCCCAATGCACCACGGGGCCCCAGTTTTTTTTTCCTACTGCCACCCCCCCCAAAAAAGGACCCATTTTTTTCAAATCTAGGCTTATCACCCTTTTCCTGTGAGTTTTGAGGCCGCTGGGGAATTTAGGGGCTTTACTAGTACGACAAAAACCCCTACGGTAAACTTACAAAGTAGGGACAAAAACCCTCAAAGGGTTAATAAAATGGGATGGAAAAGGGTAAGGTACCTAGGGATTGGCAGGGGAGCATGCAAAAGTTCCTTTTTTTTTAAAAAAGGGAAAGGGGATAAAAGAGAGTGGGGAAAAATTATAGGGGGAAAAAGTCTGTTGATTTTTACCTGGTAAATTTTTTGGTAGGTTATTATTGAAAGAAATTTAAAAGTAAAGGGCGGAGAATAGGGTAGCAGAAGAACAAGGATGCTTTAGGAAATTAGGGGGTGTGGGGGGACCCGGTGTTTACAGTTTTAAAAAATAAAGTGAACATATTTAGATAAGGCTAAAAAAAGGGGCTTGTGGCATTTAAGGATTTGGAAAAAAAAACGTATGAAAAGGGTGGATAAAGGGGGGGAAAGTGGCAAAGTTTTCAGGGTATGGGGTAGGAGGGAGGGTTTCTGAAGCCAGTGAAGAGTTTTTTTCGAGGATGTGAGGCTCAAGTTTTTGAGAAAGTAGGAAAGAGGGGGGAAATTATTTTCCCCCCGTAAAAATAGCCTTAGACAAGGAGGGGTGATGTTCCCCCGGGGTTGTTTAATTTATTTTTAGAGGGGTTGTAAGGAAAAAGTAAAAGCGAGGGGTTTTTGGCAAGAGGCGTTTGGGGTTTTAAAAAATAAAGAATCACACATTTAAAATGGGAGGTTTTTCCCGTTTTCTCTTTTCTGATGACACTGTGCTCTTGGGGAAAATTCTGAAGAGGGGAAATTCAGAGATTGGGGGGATGAAAATTTTTTTGGGTTTTGCAAAAGAAAAAAAATTGAAAGTGAATACAGGAAAGAGTAAGGTTATGAGGTAAAAAAAAGATTAGGGGTGAAAGAAATTGGGTATCAGATTGGAGGGAAGGGGAGTATGGAAAGGGGGTGAATGTAACAGATATTTTTTATGGACGTTTTCAGCGGATGGGTTAAAGAAAAAATGAGGGGAAACATAGAATTGATGAGGGGGAAAAAAAAGGGGAAGGGGGTGCACTTTGGGGTCTCTGGAGGGCAAAAACTTTGTCCTTGGAGGCCAAAGGGGGGGAATTATGAGATATAGTTTTTTCCAACGTCTTATATGGTGTGAAGATGGGTGATGGAAAGTTTTCAGCGAGGAAAGGGTGGAGGGGAGTCGAGATGTCATGGGCCGAGAGCAATGTGTTTGTGAATATAATGCAGAGAATTCGTATTTGGGAAGTTAGGAGGAAGGGGGGGGATTTACCAAAAAAATTTTTTTTGGGCCCCGAGGGCTGAGGAAGGGGTTTTGAGATGGTTCGGACTGTGGAGGGGAATGGGGGGCGAAACAGAATAACTTCAAGAGTGGATCAGTCTTTAGTGGGAGGAAGGCGGGGAAAGGGGTTTGGCCTAGGAAAGGGTTTGGGGGGGAGGGGGAAAGGGAGGTTTTGGGGGGGGGGGGCGGGGGCTTTTGGGTTCCCCGCAGGCATGCCCTGGCGTGTTTTATAGGGGGTTTAATTGGGAAAAAAAAGGGGTTTTTTAAAACTTGATGTGCTGTTTTGGGTGTGAGCAAAGTTTAAAATTTAGAAGGGGGTTTAGGGAAACCCGGAGGGGCCCGGGCTTGAGTCCTGGAGATGGGAAAATACAGTGCTTTCACCCCTGAAAGGGGGGGGTTAATTTTCGCAGTTTAAAAAAATTTGTGTAAAGCACCCCCCTTTTGGCAAGCCGGGTGATGGAAATGAATGATGGTGAAAAGTTTTTTTTTTTTCGGGCCAACCCGCCATGGTGGGAATCGGCCAGGGGTGAAAAATAAAAAAAAAAAGTTTTTAGAGAACCAGGAAAAAACCAAAAAAAATCAGGGCTTTTGTGACTTATTTTCCCTTGCCTTTACTTTAAAATCATTTTTTCTTTAAAATTTTTTGTTACTGAAATGGGAGTTTTTCTTTTTTATTTATTTTTTAGTACAGTTTTGAGGGCAAATTGTACAAAAACTAGACGTTACACTTTGTTTTTTTTACAAAAAATTGTGTTTGCCTGGGTTTGGGTTTTCAAAAAACCTGCGCCCGTCCTCCCTCATGTACTCATTCTTTTTTCTCTCTCATTTACTCGTTTTATTATTTTCTCACTCCTGACCCTACATTAAAAACTACAATTTTTAAAGGGAAAATAAAAGAGTGAACTGTATATGAATTTTTAAACGCTCTGGGGTGCTTTTAAAAAAATTTTAGAATATATGGGGTTTGGGGTTTTCCCTGGGGGAAAATGGGAAAAAGAATTCTTCCTCCGTAAGGCCCTGTGTGTTTTTAAAAGGCGGCTTTTAAAATTTTGGGGGGCAAGGGGCCCAGTAAACCCCCCTTTTCTCGTAAAAAGTTACTAAAATTTAAAAAAAAAAAGAAAACTTTCGGGGGGGGGGGCTTTTTTAGCCACTTTGCCTTGGTGGGATATTTGGGTGGGTTGTTGAAAAAAAAAAAAAAAAATTTTGGGGTTTGGAAAAGGCCCGGGATGGTAGCCCGGGTGACTACCATACATACCACACTTGATTTCTTACAATAAAAAATACTCATTCCCCTAGATTATGACTACAAATATTTTAAGGTAAGTAAAGAGTAAATGTTGTTTCATTTTTTCGCCCGTGGGGTGCTTAAAAATAATGAAAAAAAATTTTGTGGAGGGTTGGGCCCGGTATGGTAGCCTGGGTGGCTACCCTACATAAAACCTTGATTTCTTTTTTAATTTAAAAACTATTGGCTCATCCCCAGATTAAGTCTAAAAATAATTTTGAGTGTGGGGGGAAATTTTTGGGGGCAGGGAGGGGAAAAAAGAAATGGGGGAAGGAGCTGGTATTTAAAGGGGGTTAAAAATTGAAAAGTTTAAAAACAGGGGGAGATTTTAGTTTTGGGAGTGGTTGGTTTCAAATTTTTTAATAAATTAAAGGAAGAGGGGAAAGGTTTCCTAGGGATTGGCAAAGAGCATGCATAGTTCCCTTTTTAAAAAGGCAAAAGGGGACAAAAGAGGGGTGAGTAAATTTTTTTTTAAGAGGGGGACTTGAATTTTTAAAAAGACAGTATTTTTTTATATTCACAGGTTTTAAAGAATTCCCCGATTTTTGGGGTTTTAAATGCATTGAAATTTTTGCATAGTGTAGATGGGCACGAGGAACATCAAGAGTTTATCTGTGCCTTTGTTTATGGGCATGTATTCTGTTGAAAGGGTTTGGGAAGGAGATTTTTGGGGAGGGTTTATATCTGGTTAAGTGTTTTTTGTATGTAGTAGCACAAAAAATAAGTATGGATGTTTTGTAAAAATGAAATAGGTTTAGATTTTTTAAAAATTGGTTTGAGTGTTCTGCCCGTAGTGGGAATTTGTTAAAATTCTGACTGCACCCTTTTGTTGGGTAATTAAATTGGTCCTGAGATGGTTTATTGTTTGTTGAGCCCCATGCACAAATTCCATAGGTGAGATAGGGGTAAATAAGTGAGTGATATAGGGCCAGGCGGGCTGACTGTGGAACATAGTACCGTACCCTTCGATAGTATGCCTACGGTTCTGGAAAAATTTTTCTTGGAATTTGTTTGTACATGTGTTTGAAATTTGAGACTATTATCAAGGTGGATTCTAAAAATTTTTCCCTCTGTGAGCTTTGTGATAGGTGATCCTTTTTATCATTATGTTAAGAGGACATCTGTAGCTTTGTTTCCAAGCTGAATGAAGTAGGTTTTGTCAATGGTGAGAGTAAGTTTGTTAGTCATCATCCAGGTAGATATTTTCTGTAATTCGGTATTCACAGTATTCGCTAGCATGACTGGGCTTGGGTGAGATAAGACGTATGTAGTGTCATCTGCAAATAGTGTGGGTTTGAGTAGTTGCAATGCATTTGGTAGGCCATTTATGTAAACGAGAAAGAGAAGAGGGCCAAGGGCACTTCCCTGTGGGACACCAACTGTAATTGGTTGTGCGGAAGCATTTGCTCCATTTGTATATACATATTGGCTTCTGTTGCTGAGATATGACTTTAGGTAGTTGAGGGAGTGCCCTCTTATACCATAGTTTGAAAATTTTATGTGGAACAAATCATGGTCAGCTGTATCAAAAGCTTTACGTAAATCAATGAAGATCCCCAGTGGGACTTCTTTTTTCTCTAGTGCAGTGTATATTTGTTCTAGCATGTGAAGGGGGGTAGGGCTCGGCCTAGGAAAGGTTGGAGGGAGGGGTAAAGGAGGTTTTGTGTGCGAGGGGCTTGGACTTCCAGCAGGCATGTGTGAGCGTGTTTGATAGGAGTGAATGGAGACAAATGGTTTTTAATACTTGACGTGCTGTTGGAGTGTGAGCAAAGTAACATTTATGAAGGGGTTCAGGGAAACCGGCAGGGCCGGACTTGAGTCCTGGGGATGGGAAGTACAGTTCCTGCACTCTGAAGGAGGGTTTTGGGAGGGTTGCAGTTTAAAACTGTACTGTAAAGCACCCTTCTGGCAAGACAGTGATGGAGTGAATGATGGTGAAAGTTTTTCTTTTTCGGGCCACCCTGCCTTGGTTGGGAATCAGCCAGTGTGAAAATAATAATAAAAATGTGTATAATGCATCATTCATATTTTGTTAGGCCTAAAACCCAAACTGACAGGGGTTGAGTATTGTTGTGGGAGATGAGGTAGGAATAGATTGCTGATGAACTAATTTTTCGGTATTTTAGAGAGAGGTTGTAAGTTGGATATTGGCCTATAGTTAAATTTAAGTCTATTTGGTTTTCCTACTTTAGGATCGGGGTGACCTTGCTATTTTGAGAACTGTAGGGAAGGTTTGGGATTGAGGGATTTGTTTTTAAAGAGTGTTGCAATGATTGGTGACAGAGCTTGCGATGCTTTTTTGTATTATAAAGGGTGGTAAGATTATTTAAAAACTCCAGTCTTGTTTTTAGTGGGGTTGATAATAATGGAGACATAGTTGGGTTAGTCGGGAGCTAGGAACAGTCTGTTCGGGGTAGTTGCCAGTAATGTAGTCATTGGGTTGGGTATTTGAGCTTGGGGTTTATTGGCAAGGTTTTTTCCTATGGTAGAGAATAAATCATGAGTCTGTTTGCTGTTTCAGTTGGTGGGGTTGGGGGTTTATCTGGTTTTGTTAGTTCAATTTTGTTCCTAGAATTTTCCGATATGGTTTTCCAGGTCTTTTTTATATTACCTTTTAAGTTGGTAATCTTTTCTCATAATACAATTTTTTAGCCCTTCTTACGGTGGTTAGGATGCAAAAAACTTTTCTATGGCTCGGGTATGTACCCATTCGTACCGTTTTTTGTTGGTGTTTTGTATTTAGGATTTGGGGGATGCGGGGTGTTAGCCGGGGACTGTTCAGTTTTTAGCTGCATCTGTTATTTTTATAGGGTAGTGCTTGTTATAGAGGTATTGGGTCTTTTTTAGAAAATTATTTACATTCATCAATATTGTAAGGGATTTAGGGTGATTTCGGGGGGAAAGGTTTTTAAACAAAAGAGGAGGCTTAGGGAAAGTATAAACAGCTATTGGGGGATGAGGGGCTAATGAAGCTAGGCAGGGGGGTCAAAGGGGTTTGGGATAGTTTATAAATGTAGTGTTAGGTGTTCACGAATTTTGTTTCGGGGAAAGGGGGTTGCAGGGGGAAGAGTAGCGATTGGGTGGAATGTGATGTAAAAGGGGTAGTAAAGGGGGGGAAAAAGTTTAAAATATGAGAAGTTTTTACAAAATAGAATGATTTCAAGGAGGGGAAAGTATATGGAGAAAAGAAAGGTTAAGAGAGTGCTGAAAAAAATTAAAAAAGAGGCAAATGAGAGGTGGGTGAGAGTTATCAACAAATTTTGTTGAAAAAAAAAAAAGTTTTGGAGGAGATTAACAAGTTTAAGGGAAACCCAGAGAACAAATGGGATTTTCAGTTAAAAAAATAGGAGAGGAAAATTATTAAAAGGAGAGTTAGAGGTTTATTGGAAGATGGGGGGAAATTTTTTAGGAAATTTTTAAATTTGATGAAGAAAGGGAAACTGTGATTTCGGTATGGCAAGAGGAAAAAACTAGTAGGAGTGAGGAAAGAGCCAGTTGTGGTGTGGGGAATTCATGAGGCAGTAGTAAAAGAAAGGGGGTAAAACAGCTGGGATTGGGGGATTTTAAAATAGAAATGTTTTTAAAAACAGGGGGGGATAAGTTTTGGATGGGGTTGGTGCTTTATTTAATAAAAGTATGGAAGAGGGTAAGGTACCGGGGATTGGGAGAGACTTTATAGTTCCCTTTTTATAAGGCAAAGGGGGCAAAAAAGGGGTGCAAAAATTATTGGGGGGTAAGTCGTTGATATACCTGGGAAAGTGTATGGGGAGAGTTTTTATTGAAGAAATTTGAGTAAGACGGAGAATAGGATAAGTGATAAGGAGGCTTTAGG
>NC_069409.1:14545008-14598074 GCF_026875155.1 Cherax quadricarinatus
ACAGAAAATTGGGACTCTCCTCTTCCTATCTGATAGTTCTGACACTGATGGAAGTGGAAATGAAGACGAATTCTATGGCTTTGATCAGTTAGTGACTGAAAAGAATGACCAGGATATCGATAATAGTGCAGAAAACCCTGACGATCCTCAACCTTCTACCTCGGGTGTGGGCACTCGTGACTCACGGTCGGTTGTTCCTCAACGCAAGAGAAAACTAATATTTTCGCGTGGCCAGGCCTCTGACTTCAGTAATGATGATGATAGTGACGTGGACTCTGATTTTATTGCGCTCGACGATCAATCGAGTAGTGATAGTGAGGAATGATATTCACCAGTGAAGCGTCGGTATGTTCGCCGTCGCATGCGCTCGGGTAGTGTACCCTATGCTGTGCCCAGGGGACGGAGTACATCCCGGAGTACATCCCGTGGCCCAACACCAGTTTTAGGTAGTGATAGTGAGGATGATGAGGCTACACTTGGCATGGATAGACCACAGGCATCAGTGGATGGTGTTAGTGGTGATGGTAGTGGCACCGCCATGCATGACTCACGAGGCCACGCTGGGACCCACGCTGCTGACTCGTCAGTTCAAGGACAAAGCGGAGCGCCAGCCACCAGCCCACCACAACCACAACCACCCGCACAACCAGCCTATGATGTCCAGTATCCACCAGCAAACCGTATCTGGGATTGGCAGCAAAATCCCAATTTTGTTCCCAAGCCTCACCACTTTGATGATTCTCAAAGTGGAATTCTACCTACTTGTCCCCTTGGAACCACGGCCAATGAACCGGAATTCTTTGAATTATTCTTTGACCAGCCATTGATGGAAATTATTGTCAGGGAAAGTACAGTGGACCCCCGCATAGCGACCTTAATCCGTGCAAGAGGGCTGGCTGTTATGCGAAATGTTCGGTATGCGAATGAATTTTCCCCATAAGAAATAATGGAAATCAAATTAATCCGTGCAAGACACCCAAAAGTATGAAAAAAAAAATTTTACCACATGAAATATACATTTTCCTACACACAAACAGAAGGATACATGCACAATAGTAGAGTAGTACATGCACAATATATTTTTGTGCATGTACTACTCTACTAAATGAAGAATAAATGACACTTACCTTTATTGAAGATGCAGCAATGACTGATGAGACACTGTGTCCTGGGAGTGCCTTTTCCTCCTGAGTACTGTAGGTCCTGTTTGGTATTTTCTTCCAGAACAGGCCTTATCACACTGTGTATGTCACTACGATTCTTAAATCTCTCAAACCAACCTTTGCTGGCTCTAAATTCACCAATATGAGCACTAGTTCCAGGCATTTTCCCTGTTCACCTGGGTGTTAGTCGACTGGTGTGGGTTGCATCCTGGGAGACAAGATTAAGGACCCCAATGGAAATAAGTTAGACAGTCTTCGATGACACTGACTTTTTTGGGTTATCCTGGGTGGCAAATCCTCTGGGGTTAATTGTTTCTTGGTATTCTCAATAAGCCACACCAACAACGGTGGTACAGCAGCAGCAGCAGCTAACGGTGGTACAGCAGCAACAGACGATGCTACAGCAGCAACAGACGATGCTACAGCAGCAGCAGACGATGCTACAGCAGCAGCAGCAGCAGCAGACGATGCTACAGCAGCAGCAGCAGCTGACGGTGGTACAGCAGCAACAGACGATGCTACAGCAGCAACAGACGATGCTACAGCAGCAGCAGACGATGCTACAGCAGCAACTGACGATGTTACAGCAGCAGCAGACGATGCTACAGCAGCAGCAGCAGCAGACGATGCTACAGCAGCAGCAGCAGTTGACGGTGGTACAGCAGCAACAGACGATGCTACAGCAGCAACAGACGATGCTACAGCAGCAGCAGACGATGCTACAGCAGCAGCAGACGATGCTACAGCAGCAGCAGACGATGCTACAGCAGCAGCAGACGGTACTACAGCAGCAGCAGCAGCTGACGGTGGTACAGCAGCAGCAGCTGACAGTGCAGCAGCAGCTGACGGTGGTACAGCAGCAGCAGCAGCTGTACCACCAATAGTAGCGATGGTTCATTGGGGTTTATTATACAACCTGGCCAGCTCGGAGACACGCACTCCACTTTCATACTTATCAATGATCTTTTTCTTCATCTCTATAGTAATTCTCACCCTTATTGCTGTAGGGTTGGCACTAGAAGCCTTCTTGGGGCCCATGGTCACTTATTTTCCTGAAAAAATCACCAAAAACACTGTAATAATACGAAATGTACCGATTGTATGCTTGGATGTTACCGCGGAGGCTGGCTGGTAAACAATGCCACCGACGGAACATGTGAGCGTGGCTCAGGCCGCACATTGGATGCGTCTCGGACGAAGGGCGGTGAGCGGGTTTTTGGGCGGTATGCGAGGCAAAATTTTTGCGATCAAAGCGTCCGGTATGCGGATTGTACGGTATGCGATGCGTCCGGTATGCGGGGGTCCACTGTAATAAGTATTTTGAGTACACCATGGCAAATACGATCTTATCACCACAGTCAAGACTACACAGGTGGAAAGAGATGACTGTTGCAGAAATGTATTTGCTTTTTGCAGCAATAATGCTTATGCCTCACATCTATAAGCATAATATAAAAGCATACTGGTCCACAGATCGGCTAATTTCTACCCCGGTCTTCAGTGAAATCATACCAGTGAACAGGTTTATCTTACTCTTACGTATGTTGCACTTCTCTGACAAAACCAGGCCTGACAGAAGTGACAGGTTATACAAGATTAGAAATGTTTTCATGTATCTCAAACAAAAGTTCAGCATATATTTTTACCCATTCAAGAATCTTGTAATTGACGAGTCCTTTGATTTTGTTCAAAGGTAGACTGTCATTCAAGGCAGTATATCCCGAGCAGAGAAACGCTTTGGTATAAAACTGTTTGTACTCTGTGATTGTGACAGTGGCCTGGTGTTGGATATTTTTTGTATACACGGGTAGTAAAACATTGAAAGTACCAAATGTTATTGGGTATCATCAGGTGACGTAGTGAGAAACATGATTGCACCTTATCTTGGTAAGTGGCATACATTATATACCGATAACTGGTACACAAGCCATTACTCAGTGATTTCATGCAGTGAACAAGACAGATGTGTGTGGCACAAGTGTGTTCTAATCGTAAACATATGCCCAGGCTCAACGCAGGTGCTCGTGGTGATGACGTGCAGGTGTTTTACTGCCAATGACATCATGGCATTACGGTGGCATGACAAACGAGATGTCACATTGTTTGACAACCATTCACTGTAATCAAATGCAAGACAGTGGCAAAGTTGATCGAGTGACTAATGAACATATTCGAAACCAGTGTCAGTGATTGATTATACACAAAACATGTGCTTGGTTGACAAGTGTGACATGCAGATTGGTTTTGTTGACTGTGTTCGTAAGAGTTACAAGTGGTACATGAAACTTTTTCTTCCATCTCATGGACAT
Organism: Cherax quadricarinatus; assembly: GCF_026875155.1. NCBI lineage: Eukaryota > Metazoa > Arthropoda > Malacostraca > Decapoda > Parastacidae > Cherax > Cherax quadricarinatus. The sequence goes on from NC_069409.1 coordinate 14,548,481, forward strand.
TTCAATGCTCAATGCATATAATATGTACCAAATAAAGACTGGCAACAGACCACCGTATGGTGAATTTTGTTTGTCTGTTGTCAGACAACTCATAATGAAGTACCAGGTAACACACCTGCTATACAACATGGTCCTCGAATTCCTCAGGATATACCCAAGCGTTTGAGGAGAGAATGTGATCATTTCATAATACAGCTTCCTTCAACTAAGAAGAAATTTGCTCAGAAAGAGATGCATTGTCTGTGCACAAACAAAACGACGGCAACAAAGAACGCAAAGACACTCGGTTTATGTGTGAGGAATGTAAGGTGCCTCTGTGCATGGTGCCTTGTTTCAAGGAGTCCACAAGCTCCAGCAGTTCTAAAAAACCATGTCCAGTGATTGTAAATATGTAAATATATGATAGAACATTAGTATTATACAATATTTGTGCATGTTTATTGTAATAAACAACAGTGGTAAACAATAATATGATAATAACTTTAGTGCGGTTATTGTGTTCAATACAGTGAGTTTATTTATATACATTATATACAGTATTGGTCTCTCAGGCCCCAAATGTTAGTAGGAATAGAAAAAAATTGGAAAAGAAAAGAAAAAACAACTAAAACCACAAAATAATGTAATGCGCGTGTGCGGAATTCGTCGATGTTGCCGCCACCACATCATTTTTGACAAACTTCTCGGCACTGTATCTCAGTAAGTACTGATCAGATTTTTTTTTTTGTCTTATTACCTTCACAAAAATATACTCTTTAATTCTGTAAGAAAAAATTTTTTTTGTTTTTTTTTCAAAATTTCTTGGACACTGGAGCACCACTTCAGATTTTGGCCTTGGACCCTGAAAGGGTTAAGAGGGACCTTGAGCCGAGACTAATGAACAGAAGATATGTTATTTTAGTGCCAAGAATGTCTACATTGTTTATTCTGGACCTTATTTTAAAATTGGCATCTTTTTTAATTTGCATGAAATTGGCCAAGTTGTCAATTTCTGACCACTTTATTGGGTAGTTCAAATCGGTAAATGGGCGGTTTCTTGTACTCAACAGATAGAAAAAATGGAGTTCTAAAGAAATAGCTATGAGTTTGGTCAACCAGAACAATGGAAATGGCCAAAAACAGGGCTCAAAATCAGTGAAATCGCTGATGCGTATATGTCGCCGAAACCGGTAACTTTGCGTGAGTGTAATTCCGTGAGTTTTCAACCAAATTTCGTACTTTTGGTGTCATTACCATCAGGAAAAGATTCTCTATCATTTCATAAGAAAAAATAATTTATTTATTTTCCAAAAGTTTATCGACCTAGAATGACAGTTTCAGAAAGGGGCCTGCGAGAGTCAAAGGGTTAATTTTTTAGGTACTATTTTCTATTATTTTTTATTTTTTTTTTTCCAAGTAACTTTTATGGCTTGTGAGACCACTATGAGCACTATTTTGTAAGTTATTTCTTTTTCTATACTTCACAATAACTGCATAAACACTGTTGTCACCATTTTGTTTATAAAACATATTTACACAAATGAACAATACAAAATGTTGTTTATTACTATTTTTCTATATTTTATATATACAAATACAGTCACAGGACATCTTTCTAGAAGTTCTGCAGCCTTTGGAAGTCTTTGAAACATGGTGTCATGCACAGTGGTGTTTTACACTCCTCACACATAAGACAAGTGTCTCTGCATTGTTGTGGGCTTTTTTTTGTATGTGCACAGACGTAACACCTCTTCTGAGCCTTTTTCTTGAAAGCAGCAGCAGGCAGTTTTGTTAGGAAGTGATCACCATGCTTCAGACGAGAAGGTAGTTGTTGATAATTATGTGGGCGGTTTTCTATTGCAGGTGCTGTTCCTTGGTACTTGATTATTATTTGTGTGATGACAGACAAACAAAATTTGCCATGTGGTGGTTTGTTTCTGGGCCTCATCTTATATATATTATAAGCATTGAGCATGGAAATGTCCAGAATATGGAAAAAGTTTTATGTACCACTTATAACTCTTGTGAACACAATCAGCAAATCCAATCTGCATGTCACATTTGTCCACTAAATGCATATTGAGGGTGTAGTCAATCACAGCTGCAGGTTTTAGAATGGGTTCATTGGTGTCTCTATGCTCCCTGCCAGTGTCTGCCATTTCATTAGGGTGAACTGATGACAACAGTGTGACATCTCGTTTGTCATGCCACTGAAATGCCATGATGTCGTTGGCAGCAAAGGCGTGCACCTCACCTCTATGAGTGCCAGCGTCCAACCTCAGCATATGTTTATGATTTGCACACACTGTGCCACACACATCTGTCATGTTCACTCGCAAGAAATCACTGAGTAAGGGGCTTGTGTACCAGTTGTCAGTATATAATATATGTCCCTTACCAAGGTATGGTTCCATCATTGTTCTAACCACATCACTGGAGATACCCAGTAACTTCCTGGTATCTCGCAATGTATTACTTCCAGTATACACAATTATATCCAATGCAAGACCACTGTAACAATTACAAAGCACAAACAACTTTATACCAAAGCGTTTCCTCTTGCTTGTTACGTATTGCTTGAATGAGAGTCTTCCTTTGAACAGAATCAAAGACTCGTCAATAACAAGCTTCCTGAAGGGATAAAAATACGTATTGATTTTCTGTTTCAGACACATGAACACATTCATAATCTTATATAACCTGTCATTTCTGTCAGGCCTGGTTTTGTCTGAGAAGTGAAGCATACGTAATAGTAGCACAAATCGATTCACTTCCATTATATCACTGAAACCTGGGGTTGTAATCAGGCGGTCTGTTGACCAGTATGATTTCACACTGTGCTTATATACATGTGGCATAAGCATTATTGTGACAAACAAAAGATACATTTCAGCCACAGTTGTCTCCTTCCACTGGTGTAGGCATGAGTTTGGTGAAAGTACTGTGTTTGCCATGGTGTACTCGTAGTAGCTGTTGCTTTCCCTGACAATAATTTCCATCGGGTTCGTCAAAGAATAACTCGAAACATTCCAGTTCACTGGCATTGTTCCCAAGTGTACAAGATGGCCGTATTCCACTTGACTTTCATCAAAGTGATGGGGATTTGGAACAAAATTGGCAGCATCCTGCCAATCCCAGGTGCGGTCTGCCGGTGGGTACTGGATATTGACAGGTGGTTGTGGTTGTGGAGTTTGTGGTTGTGGTTGTGGAGTTTGTGGTTGTGGAGGCTGGTGTGGTAGGTGGGTGGGGGATGGTGGCCTTTGTTGTAGATCAGCTGAGGCAGTGGTGTGGGTGGCAGCATGGGTGGTAGCATGGCCCACTGCTGGTGCCTCGCAGCTGGCACCACCACTACCACCACCATGCATGTTTTCCATCCCAATTGCAACACTATCATCTTCATTTTCACTGTCTGTTCCTGTTGTACAGCCACGGGATGTACTCCGAGATGTACTCCTTCCCCTTGGAATAGCATATGGCACACTACCAGAGCGCATATATCGTCGTATATACTGACGCTTCACTGGAGAATATTCCACTTCACTATCACTACTGGAAGTGTTTTCAAGAGCTTCTAGTTCATATTCACTATCACTATCATCACCAATGCTCACATCTGAGTCCAGGATTTGGGAAAATAGGAGTTTCCTCTTTGGTTCTGGTACAGCTGAACGTGAACAAAATGGCCCAGCAGCAGAGGTGGAAGGCTGAGGGTCGTCTGGGTTTCCTCACCATTACCGGTATTATGGTCATTAGTTTCGGTCACAACCTCACCAAAACCTTGAAACTCATCTTCACTGGCACTTCCATCCATATCAGAACTGTCATTGGGGAACAAAAGTGTCCCAATTCGCCGAGGAGTGAGGAGCTTCTTACCACAAAGCATGGTGAACAAGGTCTACTAAAATGGCATTCCCACAATGCGCCACTGGGTCCCAGAATTTTTTCTACTGCGCACACTGACCACACACACCCATTCTCTCACATCTAGGCCTACCAGCTGTTTCCCACATAATTTGAAGCCGCTAGAATTTATGCGTACTAGTACGGCACCAACCCTGGCATGCAAGCCATACTAGTACAGCACCAACCCTGAAAGGGTTAATGATATCCTATATCCCAGCTCATCCTATATCCCAGTTCCACATAAATACACCCTCTGCTTTTCCTATCTGGGAACTGCCTTCAGCTAATATTTTAATGCCTTCAACATTGGCTTTTCTTGTGTCCTCATTGACTGAATCACATACATCTGGTAGCATGTTGAAGCTATTTGTAGACACAACAGCTGTGTTGTTATTCTTTTTATTTTTGTTTGAATCCTTTCTTGACCACGAGTTTCCAGTTGTTGTGGCGGGGTCTCTCTTTTTCCCAGGATGAATTCATCCCCTTCTCCAAAAAGCTGCACTCCTTTCCCCTTTCCTTCAATTCTCCCTTTTCTTCTTTCTACCTTCCATCATTTTCTACCTTCCTCCAGTTCTACCCTTCCCTTTCATTTACCTTTCCCTCCTTTTTACCTTCCTCCTTTTACCTTCCTTCAGTTCCCCTTTCCCTTTCAGTTCTACCTTCCTTCAGTTCTACCTTCCTTCAGTTCAAACCTTCCTTCATTTCACCTTCCTTCGTTTACCTTTCCCTTCAGTTCTCCCTTCCCTTTCATTTCTACCTTCCTTCATTCTACTTTCAGTTTACCTTCCTCGTTCCCCCTTCCTCCATTCTACCTTTTTTCTCCTTCATTTCTCCCTTCATTCTATTTTCCTTCAGCTTTTCCTTCAGTTCACCTTCCTCTTTCAAAACCTTCCTCCAGTTCTTCTTCCTTAAATTTTTCCTTCCTTTGGTTTTTCCCCTTCCTTTGGGTCTACCTTTCTTCAGTTTACCATCCCCATTTTACCTTCCTCCAGGTCTGCCCCCTTCAGTTCTGTCTTCCTTCATTTCTACCTCCCTCCATTTTACCTTCCTCCCTTTCTACCTTCTTTCAGTTTTTCCCCTTCCCCCCCTTTTCCCTTCCTTTCAGTTAAAACCTTCCCTCCATTCTACTTTCCTTCAGCTCTTCCTTCCTCCATTTCACCTTCCCTCCAGTTCAAAACCCTTCTTTCAGTTCTCCCTTCCCCCATTCTGCCTCTTCAGTTCAACCTTCCCCAGTTCTACTTCCCTTTCAGTTTACCTCCTCCATAACATTCTGTGCCCAGCTAAGACAAAACTGTGTTTTATGTTTGACTATTAAAGCTGTATATACTTTAATATTAATAAATTTAAATTTTAATTTTTGGGGTCAGGACAGCGACAGCAATTGGGGAGCCCCCAGTAAGTAGGGCTCCTTTTCATTTTTTCAAGATTTTTTTTACGGATTTTTTTTTTTTTTCACAGTTCAGAATCAGGAGCACAAATACAATTTTTACAGACTGAAGGTGTGGACAAGGAAAGTGTTGGCACAATTTATTTATCGTCTTGTTACTCTTGTTCTGGAACCAATGAGCAGGTATGCATACTGTGTGGTGTGCTGTGCATGTGTGTGTGACGCACTTTACACACCGCACATGGGAAGGGAGTTTTATGACAATGTATCAGCCCGCTTGGACTATTTACAAAGTTACAAACAAAAAGAGGGATGAGTCAGTAACAGGTCCATCCGACTTAGAACGAGCTGGTTTGACCAACCGGCCCAAAAACAAAATGGATGCAAGTCAACCTTAAAAATTGCAGGAGAAAGGGGGTTTAAAAAAAGCAAAAAAAATAGGTTAGACAAAGTTATGATAATTTTGAGAAGGCATGTATCATTCCCTTTCTATTAATAGAAAAAAGAAGGAAACTCCCAAAAAGGCCCACAAAGTAGTGGGTTATTAGTAGAGATAGTATAGTATAGTTTTACATTTATGGAAGAGTCGTGGTCATGAGAAAAAAAGGGTTTGCAAAGCTATGGTTTGGGTTCAAAAAAAAAGGTTGGAAAAAATGTAGAAAGGAAAGCGCTACGAGGCCTTTTTTCCCCAAACGGGCATGTCTTTTATTCTTCTTTCTTTCAAAAAAACCGGCCGTATCCCAGGAGGCAGGGGGGCCCAAAAAAAAAAAAAACGAAAGTTTCTCCTTTTACTTTGTAATATAACAGGAAAGGGGTTTTAAAAACCCTTTTTGCCCCCAACATTTTGCGCCTCTTACAACATGCATGGTTTACGGAGGAAGAATTCTTTTCCCATTTCCCCCAGGGAGTAAGGGGAAAAACAAAACAAAACAAAAAAATGAAGAAAACCCAGGGGGGTGTGTAATATATTTTGTATATTATGTGATTGTGACCTAAGGTAAGAAAAGTAGCAAGGATTCCCTGAAATTTTGCATTTTTATGAACAAAAAAAAAGGACCCCAGCAATCCCCACTGTAAAACAATTACAGGTTTCTTTTTTACACTCACTTGGCGGAGGGGTAGTACCCCCCGGGTGGTTGCTGCTCCCAAAACTTACTCCACAAGATGGTAGTACCTCCGGGGGTTGCGTCTCCCAAACCAATACCAAAAGATGGTAGTACCTCCCGGGTGGTTGCTGTCTCCCCCCCCTACTCCACAAAGGTATACCTCCCCTGGGTGGTTGCTGTCTACCAAAACCTATACCACAAATGGTAGTACCTCCCTGGGGTTTCTGTCCCCAAACCTACTCCCACAAGATGTATACCTCCCTGGGGGTGGTTGCTGTCTACCAGCCACACCACAAATGGTAGTACCCCCCGGGGGTTGCTGTCTCCCAAACCACTACCAAAGATGGTATACCTCCCTGGGTTTTTGCTGTCTACCAACCTACCCCACAAGATGGTAGTACCCCCTGGGTGGTTGCTGTCTCCCAAACCTACTCCTAGGATGTTTTTTAGTAGTAGCAATTATTGTGGCGGGTTTCTTTTTTTTTCAGGGAAAATTCTCGCTGGGATTTCAGAGATGATAAGCTGCCTTTGTTTTTTTTAAATTGTGCAGAAAAGTATTAAGCGAAAAAGATCCATTTTTAAAAGACTGGATAAAAATTTTTTTTAGAAAACATTCAGGAAGAATGAAAAAATTTTAATTTGTAGCATTAAAATCTTCCGTATGAAAAAGTTTTAAACCCCAAAATTTACTTTCACTTGTAAGACAAGAATGAGGGAGACATACGAACTTTTTTTAACAGGGGGATATAAAAAAGGGTTTTTGGGATACTCCCCAAGAGAAACCCGCAAATAAGATTCAAATTAGGTAAGTTTAGTTTTAAAAAGGAATAGGAAAGTATTGGTTTGGAAAAAGGGAAAATTTGATGAGTGGAACGTCTGCCTAGTAGGTTATTGAACAAAAACCTTGATAGTTTAAAATTTAGGTTGATAATTACATGAGTAGAGGGGTTGGTTTTGAGTGGGACTTGCAAAAATTTTAGTGTTTTTTCCCGAGCTTATTGTTAGGAAGAACAAAAGTGGGTTGGGCAAATATTTCTGTTGGGGGTTTGATTTTGAATGCCCCTGGTCAGCCAAAATATGATTACACACTTCCCAGAATTTTTTCTTTACTTGGGCATGGTGTTTTTACTTTCTGGCAGGTACACACTCATGGTAACCAAAATGAAACATGTTTCACATGATTATTTCGGGGTTATTGAACGTGGACCCCCGCAAACGATGGCATCACATAGCGTTTTTTCCCATACCCTTACTTTAAAATCGCAAATTTTTGCCGCGCATACCGATTAAAAACCCGCCCCGATTTTCGTCCGAACCGCCCAATGTGCCCTCAGCCCAGCCAAAATTGCCCCCCGCCCCATTGTTTACCAGCCCCCCGGTTAAATCCAAGCATACACTCGAATATTTCTATTATTACAGTTTTTCGGTGCTTTTCGGGAAAATAAGGACCAGGGGCCCAAGAAATTCTATCCCAACCCCTGTGGTAAAAAGGGGGAAAATTAGTATAAAAATTTAAAGAAAGATTTTGAAGGGTTTGGGGCAACCCGGGAAAAGCCTATGCCAGTTGTGGAATCCATTGGGGCCTACTTCAAAGTTTAAAGGGAAATGTGTGCACATGGGTTAAAAACTGCAAACCTTTAGGGATGAAAATCACCCGAACAGCTGTTGCAAGCCGTGCGGGTGACTTTTTCAATGACAAGTTGTGGCCCATTTTAGACAAATCGTAAAGGAACGGGAGGTCAAGCTCAGGACAGATTTGTTGTGCGACAGAGGCCATGACTCTCAAGCTGGCCCTAGTGGCATTAAAAGAAAGGAAGAAACCCCCGGGAAAAGGATTTTGCTACTCAAGTCAAAAGGAAGGGGTTTCCCCCTTCTAAATAAGAAGAAATGCCCCCCCCCCCTCCCCCCATCAATACACCAGTCTTCAAAAAAAGTAAGGTCTGTAAGTGGCATCCCTTTTTTTATTTGTGTGATTAAAATTAATTTTTCCTGTGGAAAAAAAATTTTTTTTTCATCTTTTTGGGTGTCTTGCAGGGTTTAATTTTTTTTTCCATTATTTCAAAGGGGAAAAATTCATTCCATAACATTATTTCGCATAACAATTACCCCTCTTGCACGGGTTAAAATGTTAACCGGGGGGCCACTGTATTTCCTTGACCCTTTGGGCCCCATACTCTCAAAGCCACTAAACTCTGGGGCAACTTCAAATTTTTCCCCAAAAAGGGGGGTGTTAAACAACAGACATCAGAGAAACCCCGGTTTTTCCATGCTGTTGCTCTACTGGCACCCAAATTTAACTGGGGGCCCCACATAGTTAAGTGACCCAATTTTTTTAAAAGTGTGCACACCCATTTTAAGAACCGATTCTATACTGACCAGGCATCTCAGGACATCGTGCCAAATTGAAGAATGATAAAAAAAACGTTTATTATGTTTGGATGCTAAGTAGATCTACGTTTTGGACGTTTAAAGGTTAACTTCTCTGGTGCGGGACTTTTTTAAAAGCCTTCCAAAATCTAATGAACAATTTCGAATTGTTTTTTGTGATGACACCCAGAAGCTTTTCTGAAAAGGAAAATTGTTTGGCGGGAATGGCCCCTCCCATCACTCTCCTATCACCGGGTCAGTTTTCTTGTGTATAACTCATGGTAACAAGTTAGTCCATTGAGTTTTGAATTTAAAATTCTTATTTTAAGGTTAATTGGAAAAATTTTTAAAAATTGAAATTTTTATCAAAAAAATTTTTAAAATTTAAATTATTTTCAAAAAAATTGTTATTTTTGAGATTACTGTAATATAATTATAAAAGTTGAGATTATTGTGAATATATAATTATTATTTTTGAGATATGGAATATATAATTATTTTGAGTTTTTTTGTGAATATATAATTAATTTTTGTTGAGATTTTGTGAATATATAATTTTATTGTTTAATTATTGTGAATATAAATGGGGGGGGGTTATTGTGAATATATTTTTAATTTGAAAAATTTTATATACTTATTCCCAAAATTTTTTAGAAATTCCATAAAAAAAATTATTAAAGAAGTTGTGATATTTTTTTATGTTGTATAATTGTTTTGTATATTTTGTTGTGTAACTTTGTATTTCTTATGTTGTTATATTGTGTAATTAAGTTTTTGTTAATTAGTTGGTTTTACTATTGTGTATACCTATGTTGTGTAACCCATGTTGCATATACCTTTGTTTTGAATCTTCATGTTGCATATACCTGGGTTTTTGTATACTTCAGTTTCATAACCTATGTTGTGTATATTATTCATGTTACCCTTTGGTTTTGATACTTTGTTGTAACTTTTTGTTGTGTATCTTTATGTTGTGATACTTTCGTTTGTAACTTATGTTGATAACAATGTAGCTTCTGTTATAAAAATATGTTGTGTATATCTAGTTTTGGGGTACCATTTTGTGATACTTCATTCAAATCAAATTCAATTCAAATTTATTTTCATAAAGATTTCAATGTTGAATTTACAGAAATTTTTGTTGGGGTTTACATGTAGTTAAATAAGATTACAGAGTGTACCACAGAAACCCCGCAGGGTAGGCATTTTGGGCAGACTTGTTTAATTCTTTATTTTTAAAAAATTAAAAATTATGAGGTAAGTTGGGGTTTATGGCTAATGACTAAATAAAGTTTGTAGTTTAGCAATGTGAATTTTCTTTTGTTTTGGACCGTACATATTTCAGTATTGGAGTATCAAGGGTTCATTATTTTAAGATTTAGATTAATATTTTTTTATGGCAAATGGGTGAGTGAGGGAATGGAACACCAAATGGTATTCGTGTAGTTTGTTGTGGGGGTTTATCAGGGAATAAGTTTTCTAATGGGTGTTTTTTTAAGGGGAATGTATCGCGTTCTAGAGTTCTCAGGGAGGGTGTTCCGATTTTAGGGCCTTTAAATACATTGTTTTTTGTAAAGTTTAGTCGGACATGGGAATTCGAGAGATGTTTTTGTCGGTGTTATGCCTGTGGGTTCTGTCAAACTACAAGAAAGCGTTTTTGGTCAAAGGGTTTATATTGGGGTTTAAGGTCCTGTAGAGTAATTGCACAGTAGTAAGTGTCGATGTACTAACAGGGGGGGGTAAGTTTTAGATTGTTTGAAATGGGGGGTTGTTGCCGGGGGGGATTTAAAGGGTTACTTACTGCAGCTTTTTGTTGGGTTATTATTGGCTTTGGTGTGTTGCTGGTTGATCCCCAAGCCAAATAGCAAAAGGTGAGGGATGATAAATAAGTGGTGGTATAGTGTGAGAAAGGGGATTTTGCGGGGACATTTATCGTATCTTGGGGAGGATCCCAACTGTTTTGGATACTTTTTTTTGGGTTTTATGTTGGATATGGGTCGAAAACAGTTTTTTGTAAGGATAGGCCTGGAAATTTTCCCCCATTAGTTGGTAATTAGAGTGTTTTCGATCTAAAAGTTTTAATTTTTGCATCCCTGCATGCTACCAAACATAATATAGTAGGTTTTTGTCATGTTAAGCGTAATTTTATTGGGTGCATCCAAGTCGTAATTTTATCAGCTCCTCGTTTAAAAATGGGGTTGAGGGGGGCATGATTAGGGGAGAGAGACTAAGTCGTGTTCCCCAAAGGAATGGGTTTCAGGGGTTGGGGTACTTTGGGAAAATCATTTATGTTAGGGGGAAAAAGAGGGGACCAAGGGCCTTCCTCGGAAATCCAGTATCAAGTGGCCGTGTCGTTTATGCTGTGCTTTAATGGTAAAATACGAAAACCTTTATAAGGGAAGATTGAAAAGCAAGCGCATGGGCCTCTTATACCATAATGGTAATTTTTTGGGGTAGGATGTCATGGCTACTTTTTAAAAACTTTTCTTAGGTCAATAAAATTTCCCAGGGGGTATTTATTTTCCCCGTGTGTAAGCGACTAGCATTTTTTTGATTGCTCATTAGTGCTTTTTTTTTTTCCTAAAACCAAATTGGCAGAGGGTTTTATGTTTTTTTGCTTTTAAAAATGAATATAGCTCCGTGCACGAGTTTTTTTTCAAAGATTTTTGGAAACAAAGGTAAGTTTTATATTTGGCCTATATTGTTTAAGTCGTAGGGGCACCACCTTTATGTATTGGGTAACCCCTTCCATCTTGATATTTCGGGAAGGTGCTAGTTTCTAGTGCTTCCCCTTTAAAAAATAATGAAAAAGCACGCGAGAGGATACCCCCTCGGTTTTTCGAAGGGGGGCATTTGACAGATTCCCGAGTTGTTTTTAAGTGACTTTTTAATCTTGGTGACTTCCCCAGGGCTCGTTTGGGGAAGATAGAAGGAATTTGGGAAATTCCCCTCTAGGAGTCCCCGGGATGGGGATTGTATGTGGGATTTTATTGCGAGATTAATTCATGGTTGAAAAATCTTTTTTCTTGTAGCGTGTCAGTGGGATTTAGTGGTGTTTCATTGGTTTAGTTAGGACAATTTTTCTTGTTTTTTTTTTCAGTTTTTGGGGGCCCTAGAATCTGAAGAGGTTTCCAGGTCTTTTTTTTATCTCCTCAGTGTCGGGGAATCTACTGGAGTAGTATATTGTTTGGCTTTCTTTTTTACTTTTGGGAAATGAGAATGGTTTAAAAATATCTTTGGATTAAGCCCTTCTGTATTCTTTTCATATTGGTGTTTCTTGTCAATGGATTTTAGAATGGTGCTGATTAGTGGCAACCAACCGTTTTTTTGTGATCTGTTTCCTTTTTTTAAAGGGCAATGTTTGTTGATAGTCCTAAATAAATTTTTTAAGAAAAATGCGTCCAGTCATCAAACCATTGGCCTTGGAGAATTCTTAGGCCAGTCAACAAACTCTGGGCAGCTGGAACTTCCTTATTTTAGGGCCCGATGGAGTCTAAAAGAGACTTTGTTGTATTCAAAGGGGGGTTTTTTAAGTTTGCAGGGGGAAGGTAGGGTAGTTCTTTAGTGCTTCTGGATTATCCTTTTAAGGGGGCTAGTTATTTGGCCAAATTTTGGTCTATTATGGTTCCTTGTCTCGTGAGCCTGGGGTTTGGTTTTTTATTTTGGAGAGAATTGTTGTTCATATTTTTGATGAAATCAGTTACAGGCGATCATCTGAAGACAAGGGTTGAGTTGAAGTCTCCAACTAAGAAAAATGGTGCTTTTCATTTGTCGTTTTTATTAGGACTTTAATTTCTCACTGAAATTTGGGAGTTTGTGTGAGGTATCCGGTAAAGGCACGATTGTTTTTGGGTCTTTAAGTTTTTACAGTAAAATTACAAAAATGTATTCCCCATATTCATCACTAAAGCAAGTGGTGCTAATACAAGATAATTGGTTAGAGTAATAGATTGCAATACCACCCCCAACTTGGTTTGGTCTGCAGTTGTGAATTGCTGTGTATCCTGGTAGAGGGTAGATATCTATTGTGTCCTGCTTAAGCCAGGTCTCAGTAAGAATAATGCAGGAGAAGGGTGTCTTTAGTGATTCAAGGAGTGCCAGGAAGTCATCATAGTGTTTGCTTAAGGACCTGATGTTGTAGTTAAGTACTGATAGACTTTTAGCATTGTTTAGGATAGTGCTGGCTTGTGATGCTGTGTAATAGAGGCAGCTACTTTCCAATAGGTTTTGATTGGGTGTCAGATTATGGAGGTTTAGATCAGGGTCAACGTGATCAATCATCTTCTAGGTTTAACCCTTTGGGGGTTTTCGTCGTACTAGTATGTTTTACGCGTAGGGGTTTTTGACGTACTAGTACTCATAAATTCTAGCGGCCTCAAATCTAGTGGGAGAAAGCTGGTAGGCCTTCATATGAAAGAATCGGTCTATGTGGTCAGTGTGCACAGTCTAAAAAAAATCCTGCAGCACACAGTGCATAATGAGAAAAAAAAAACTTTGACCATTTTTTTTTTAATAAATCAGCGACTTTGCAGTGTATTTTTGTATGGTATTTATTGTTGTATTCTAGTTTTCTTGGTCTCATTTTATAGAATGGAAGACATGTTACAGAAATTGAGATGATTTTGGGCTGGTTTTACAAAGAAAGGTGCCTTGAAATTGAGCTCAAAGTAGCAGAAATGTTCGATTTTTACCAAACTTCAAAAGTAAACAAATCGTGCCAAGCGTGCAATACACGTCAACTGGTGAGTCTAATATTCTTTCACAAGTGCACCAATAATATTTATACCATTTTTTACACTAATGCAGTAGTCTGCATAACAGTAAATCTTATATTTTTTGTGAAAATAAAAATTCAAAGTGGAAAGCAAAAGAATATAAGAGGGGACTTGAGACATAACTAATGACTAGAGGAAATGTCATTTTAGTGCCAGGAATGTCTTTCTTGTTTATTCTGGACCCTATTCCGAAATTGGCATCTTTTGAAATTTGTGTGAAATTGGCAAAATTGCTAAATTCTGACCACTGTACTGGATAGTTGAATTTCATAAATGAGTGGTTTCTTGCATCCATTCGATAGAAAAAATGGAGTTCTAGCGAAATATTCATTTTTTTTTGTCGACTAGTACAGTGAAATTGGCCGAAAATGGGGCTCAAAGTGGGCAAAATCGCCGATGCGTAAACATCGCCGAGACCGCTAACTTTGCGAGAGCATAATTCCCTAAGTTTTCTATCAAATTTCAAACTTTTGGTGTCTTTATGATCGGGAAAAGATTCTCTATCTTTTCATAAGAGAAAATAATTTTTTTTTTTTTTTAAATTTGGCCGACCCTGAGAACGAGTTTCGGAGAGGGCCTGTCGACCCTCAAAGGGTTAAATTATGGTTATTTATATCCTGAGTTATGTGTTGAGTTATAGTACTGATATCTGTAGTGGTGGGAAGCTTGGATAAGTATATAGCTAGAGTATTTTGGTCTTATAGAGTACAGTCACTACTACACATAATGAAGTTGATGTTGTCTGTGTGTTGTGCTGGAATGAACTAAAGTACAACTAGGTATAAACTAGTAATATAAAAATACAAATTTAAAATAGAACAAGACTCTCACTTGTAATTACACTAAGGTCTAATATAATGACTTTTGTGGAGTCTATGTTTTGAGCTAGAATGAGCTATAGTACAAGTAGATTTAATCTAATAATATAAAAATACAAATTAAAAATAGCACCAGTCTCTCACTAGTAATTGCAATATGGTCTAATATAATGAATTTGATATTGACTATAGTACAACTGAGTTCAATCTAATAATATAAAAAAGGCACAAGACTCTCAATTGTAATTGCACTAAGGTGTTATATAAGTTGTTTACAAGAATTAGAGTTTAACTAGATTTAAATTGTTGTGTATACTTATGTTGTGTATACTTCATGTTGTGTATACATATGTTGTGTATACTTATGTTGTGTATACTTATGTTGTGTATACTTATGTTGTGTATACCTATGTTGTGTATATTTATGTTGTGTATACTTATGTATACTTATGTTGTGTAAACTTATGTTGTGTATAGTTTATGTTGTGTATCCTTCATTATGTTGTGTATACTTATATTGTGTCTCCTTCTTTATGTTGTGTATATTTACAGTGCTTGTCTCAGTGCTTTCTGGTGGGTAGCAGCCATTAGCATGATGTCGCGGCCTGCCGCTACACTTCACAGTGTCTTCTCATTGCTCATGTGGCTGCCGTGGTGAGAGGAAGTGTTGCACCATCTTTTGTCTTGTGTTCCCTTTAGTTTTGGGGCTATACATGCAGTTAGAGAGTAACTGCTTCTTTAACACAGTGAAGGTACGAACAGATGTCTTCTTGGAGGGGCCAGGTCGAGGTTTGGCAGACGGTAACTCGACACTGCCACCAGCCGTGAACCGCTGCACCCAGTTTCTCGCTGTACGCTCACACACACTTACATTCTCCACCATTTCTTTCATCTGGTACCCAGCTTTGTGAAGCCCTATGATTTGAGCTATAGTTTCAGGTGTTAAAGACTTCGTTTTACCCATAATCAAACATGTATAGCTCCAAAACCAAAGGGAACACCAGACAAAAGATGAGATGGATGAGAGACAACAGTGCAACACTTCCTCTCACCACAGCAGCCATGTGAGCAATGAGAAGTCACTGTGAAGTGTGGCTGCAGGCCGTGACATCATGCTAATGGCTGCTACCCAGTAGAATGCACTGACAATAAAGACCCCCCTGCCTTCGATTTTCGTCACGGCATTATACTGGGGTGCCAACCTGGCATAATGCTGAGACGAGCACTGTATGTTGTGTATTCTTTTTCATGTTTTGTATACTTATGTTGTGTATCCTTCTTTATGTTGTGTATACTTTTTTATTTGTGTATACTTATGTTGTGTATACTTGTGTTTACTTCTTTATGTTGTGTATTCTTAAAGATTTATTTATTTCTTTGCAGTGTTTACAATGTGTGATTACAATTTTGATATTTTAACCCTTTGACTGTTTCTGTCGTATATATATACGCCTTACGAGCCAATGTGTTTGGCGTATATATGCTCAAAAATTCTAGCGGCTTCAGATCAAGCGGGAGAAAGCTGGTAGGCCCACAGGTGAGAGAATGGGTCTGTGTGGCCAGTGTGTGTAGTATAAAAAAAGTCCTGCTGCAAGCAGTGCATAATGAGAAAAAAAAGAACTCCGACCGTGTTTTTGGATTAAAACACCGACTCTGAGGTGTAATTTTGTATAGATTTTATAGTTATATTCTCGTTTTCATAGTCACATTTGATAGAAGGGAGAACGTATTATAGAAATGGAGGTGATTTTGATTGGTTTTACTATGAAAAGGACCTTGAAATGGAGCTCAAAGTAGGGGAAATGTTTGATTTTTGCCAATGTTGAAGAGTAAACAAACGACATCATTGTCCAATAAATGTCCAACTAGCCATTCTGATATGCAGTCATGAATGGGTTGACATTTTTGTACAATTATTACAATATTGCAATAGTCTGCATAACAGTAAATCTTTTATTTTTTGTTTGAATAAAAATTCAAAATAGAAAGCAAGAGGGGCCTGGAGACGTGACTGATGAACAAAGAAAATGTTATTTTAGAGCCAGGAATGTCTGCATTGTTCATTCTGGACCCTATTTTAAAACTTTCATATATTTTAATTTGCGTGAAATTGGCCGAATTGCCAATTTCTGACTATTTTATTGGGTAGTTAAAATCGGTAAATGGGCAGTTTCTTGTACTCAATTGATAGAAAAAATGGATATGAGTTTGGCTGACTGGAAGAATGGAATTAGCCAAAAATAGGGCTCAAAGTTGGCAAAATCACTGATTCGTAAATACCGCCGAGGTTGCTAACTTCAGGAGAGTGTAATTCCATAAGTTTTCCATCAAATTTCATATTTTTGGTGTCATTACCATCGGGAAAAGATTCTCTATCTTTTTATAAGAAAAAAAATTATTTTCTTTTCCAAATATTTTGTGACACCAGAAAACACCTTAGGATTTGCGGTTGAGACGGTCAAAAGGTTAAGTACCACTATCATGCTGGGGTGTTATGGGCAGGCTATTCCTAATTCATACACACTACTTAATACTAGTGTTTTGAGAAGAGTAAATTTTTATTATACTTAGTTTTATTTATGAATGGAAGTAGCTGATTGTTTACAGTAATAAAATTTAGTTATGATATAGTATATAAAAAATTGCAGTATTATAATTTAGCACAATTTACAGTAATGAAATAGAGACAATTTTAAGTATGAGGTAAATGATTAAATAATTGAGAAATCATGGTAGGTGTTAATTTTAGTGTTTGTCTGGTTAATTTAGGGTGATGAGAGGATTTCTAAGTAGGGCCTTAAATTGATCTGGAGGCAGGGGTCATTTAGTGTGTTCTGACATTGAATTCCAGATCTTCAGGCACTTCATGTGCATAGCATTTTTGCATAGTGAGAGATGGACACGAGGGATATCAAAGAGTGATTTGTGCCTTGTGTTGTGCCTGTGTGTTCTGTTGTAGTTAACAAGGAGTTTGAGAGGAGGGTTGATACTGGAGTATAAGGTTCTGTGTGTGTAGTAGGCGCAGTAATAAGTGTGGATATTTTGTATATTAAGCAAGTTTAGGCTTTTTAAAAGTGGTGGGGTGAGCTGTCTGGTGCAGGAATTAGTAATGAGTCACACAGCAGCTTTTTGTTGGGTTATTAAAGGTTTAAGGTGATTTGCTATGGTTGACCCCCATGCACAAATACCATAGGTGGGGTAAGGGAAAAACGAAAAAGGGGGGAAAATAGAAGAAGTGCCGTTTCAGGTATATAGTCCCGTATCTTGAAGGATACTACTGTTTTGGAAGTTTCTGGAGTTTTGCTGTATGTAGTTGGGAATTTGAGACGCAGTCAAGGTGGTCTTGAAATTGTCTCTGTGTGTCTTAAAATGGGTGTGCCCCACTTATGATATGTTAAATGAACATTAAAAGCTCTTTTTCCAAAACGCACAAAGGGGTTTTGTCTATATTGAGGTAATTTTGTTGGTAGTCATCCAAGTAGATATTTTTATAGTTTTTGGGAAAGAGAAAACTAAGTAGTTTCATTGAAAATAAATGGGTTTTTTAAGGAGTTTAAAGCTTTGGGAAGTCTTTGATGAAAATGGGGAAAGAGAAAGGGCCAAGGACACTCCCTGTGGTGCTCCAACAACAACATGTTGTGTAGTGGAGTTAATGCCATTTGTGGGTATGACTGTACGTACTGGTTTCTGTTGCTAATTAAGATTTTTAAGTAATCAAGAGAGTCCTTTGACCCCATAATGTTCAAGTTTTAGGTGCATGTCTGTTGTGTTATTCTTCATGTTTGCATATTGTGATACAGGGGCCCCTATTTTTCGTAAAAATCCGTTCCTGGAGGAGTACTAAAACGAAATTTACGATTTGCGAATCAATTTTTCCCCATAAGAAAAAATGAAAATACAATTAATTCGTTCTGACACCCAAAAAGTTTTAAAACAAAAAAATTTTTACATGAAATATACATGTAGTCATAAACAAGACAAGGGGAAATGATGAATGAAACATTAACAGCATAACATTCCCTTTATTGGAGATTCTTCTTATTTTTATGGGAGACTGGGGGAGGAGAGAGAGTGGTTGTTTATAGTTTGGAAGGGGAACCCCTTCCAGAAAACCCCCTCAGGTACCAATTGCTTTTCTGGGTTGTTTCTTTTTGTTTTTTATGCATAGGACCCCTTGAGAGTCACTGGAGCCCTGTCCGCAAGTAACTGTGGAGAGAGCTCTGTTTTGGCTCTCTTTAACATTCCCAAAAATGGCCCAAGACTGTCATGTAATTTTCTCACTTCTTTACCAAGGGTTGGCACAGGAGCTTTCTTTGGAGCCATGGTAGTTATTTATACTTGCAAGATAAAATGAGTGGGAAAATTTTAATAGTTGTAGGAGCACTTGAGGGGCCTTCACTCCTGGTAAACAATGCCAGACTGGCGGGTGGGGGGCCCCCCCTGGCTCCAAAAGTCGTAAGCGTCCCGGGTGAAACTATTTTTGGGACAACCTTGAAAAGGAGTCCATGTTTATCGAAAAAACCCTATGATTGGCGAAAAATTTTCGATTGCCGAGAAAATTGAAAAACGAGGGACCACTGTTTTTTCTGTTTTGTATACTTGGTTACGTCTTCTTGTTGGTATACTTCTCCTGTTGTGTTACTTTGTTGGTATAATTCTTTACTTATGTTTTAGGTGCGTGGGCCTGCTTAACGGCGTTTTGCTTTACGGCGTTTGTAATACGGTCATTTCAAATATGACCCAAAAAAGCTTACGCCTCCCTCCCCCTGACTCTCTATACGGTCACCCCGCCCCACTGGTTTTTTTTTACTTCTCTGGAGATCCGTAAAACAAGTCTCTCCTTATTTTAGAAACTCCAAAATTTCAATTTTTTTTCAAAAGTTATTTTTATATTTTATTTTTTAAACCCCGAAATTATATGTGTTACTGTATTAAATAAAAAATTAATACTGTGCTGGCTGCCAAGTTCACATTAAAATCGTAGAGTGTTTATATCTCAGACGTCATAATAGTAATGATAATAATCACGGAAATCTCATTAATGTGTATATTCGTTAAAAAAACCATTTTCTTTCCCCCCTATGTATTTTTTCAAAAATTTTAAATAAAAATGATGTAACATATAAAAATGTAAAACACCCCACAATAGAATAAATAAAATAAAAAATGAAATGTGGGAGCAGAGACTTGCACAAATGACGCCACATTTGAAATGATAATAATTTAATAATCACCAATTTACAAATGTGTTATTATGTTAATCAGTGGGGCCCCCCATACCCTTGGCCTTACATAAAGTTTAAAAACGATACCCATACATTTTATCGCTAAGATTTTGCCTCGCATACCCTAAAAAAAAAACCCCCCATGCTATTGTCCGAGAGTGTCTAAATTTCGGCCTTAGCCAGCCTCCAGTTTCCGCCAGTGGCATTGTTTACCAGCCAGCCTCCTCGGTAACATCCAAGCATACAATCGGATCATTTCATATTATTACAGTGTTTTTGGTGATTTTATATGCAAAATAAGTGACCATGGGCCCCAAGAAAGCTTCTAGTGCTAACCCTACAGCAATAAGGGTGAAAATTACTATGGAGATGAAGAAAGAGATCATTGATAAGTATGAAAGTGGAGTGCGTGTCTCCGAGCTGGCCAGGTTGTATAATAAACCCCAATCAACCATCACTACTATTGTGGGCAACAAAAAGGCAATCAAGGAAGCTGTTCTTGCCAAAGGTTCAACTGTGTTTTCAAAACAGAGATCGCAAGTGATGGAAGATGTTGAGAGAGACTTATTGGTGTGGATAAATGAAAAACAGATAGCACGAGATAGCATCTCTCAAGTGATCATAAGTGAAAAGGCTAGGAAGTTGCATGAGGATTTAATTAAAAAAATGCCTGCAACTAGTGATGATGTGAGTGAATTTAAGGCCAGCAAAGGTTGGTTTGAGAGATTTAAGAAGCGTAGTGGCATACATAGTGTGATAAGGCATGGTGAGGCTGCCAGTTCGGACCACAAAGCAGCTAAAAAATATGTGCAGGAATTCAAGGAGTACATAGACAGTGAAGGACTGAAACCTGAACAAGTGTTTAATTGTGATGAAACAGGCCTGTTTTGGGAGAAAATGCCAAGCAGGACGTACATTACTCAGGAGGAAAAGGCACTCCCAGGACATAAGCCTATGAAAGACAGGCTTAC
Organism: Cherax quadricarinatus; assembly: GCF_026875155.1. Taxonomy (NCBI): domain Eukaryota; kingdom Metazoa; phylum Arthropoda; class Malacostraca; order Decapoda; family Parastacidae; genus Cherax; species Cherax quadricarinatus. Next base: position 14,569,012 of record NC_069409.1, read on the forward strand.
TCTGTTGATGTGTTCCAATGCTAGTGGTGATTGCAAAGTGAAGCCTTTATTAGTGTATCACTCAGAAACTCCCAGAGCGTTCAGGCAAAAGAATATCCTCAAGGCTAATTTGTGTGTGCTGTGGAGGGCAAACAGTAAGGCATGGGTCACTAGGGACTTTTTCTATGACTGGTTACACCATGCACTTGCCCCCAATGTGAAAGATTACCTAACTGAAAAGAAATTAGACCTTAAGTGCCTCCTGGTGTTAGACAATGCCCCTGGTCATCCTACAGACGTGGCAGAGCGACTTTATGGGGACATGAGGTTCATTAAGGTGAAGTTTTTGCCTCCTAATACCACTGCTCTCCTGCAGCCCATGGACCAGCAGGTTATTGCAAACTTCAAAAAACTGTACACAAAAGCTCTGTTTGAAAGGTGCTTTGTAGTGACCTCAGAAACTCAACTGACTCTAAGAGAGTTTTGGAGAGAGCACTTTAATATCCTCAATTGTGTAAACTTTATAGGTAATGCTTGGGGGGAGTGATTAAGAGGACTTTGAACTCTGCTTGGAAGAAACTGTGGCCAGAATGTGTAGACCAAAGGGATTTTGAAGGGTTTGAGGCTAACCCTAGGAATCCTATGCCAGTTGAGGAATCAATTGTGGCATTGGGGAAGTCCTTGGGGTTGCAGGTTAGTGGGGATGATGTGGAAGAGTTGGTGGAGGAGGACAATGAAGAACTAACCACTGATGAGCTGCTAGATCAACTTCAACAGCAAGAGGCCAGACCTGAGGAAACTGGTTCGGAGGAGGGGAGAGAGAAATTGAAGAAGTTGCCTACTACAAAGATTAAGGAAATCTGTGCAATGTGGCTGAAAGTGCAAACCTTTATGGATGAAAATCACCCTCACACAGCTATTGCAAGCCGTGCTGGTGACTATTACACTGACAATGTTGTGAAACACTTTAGGGAAGTCATAAAGGAACGAGAGGTACAGACCACTATGGACAGATATGTTGTGCGACAGAAGTCCAGTGACTCTGAAGCTGGTCCTAGTGGCATTAAAAGAAGAAGGGAAGTAACCCCAGAAAAGGACTTGACACCTCAAGTCTTAATGGAAGGGGATTCCCCTTCTAAACACTAAGACTCTCTCCTCCTCCCATCCCATCAATCATCGCCAGATCTTCAATAAAGGTAAGTGTCATGTAATTGTGCATGCCTTTTTCAGTTTGTGTGTATTAAAATTAATATTTCATGTGGTAAAAATGTTTTTTTTCATACTTTGGGGTGTCTTGCACAGATTAATTTGATTTCCATTATTTCTTTGGGGAAAATTCATTCGCATAACGATAATTTCGCATAGCAATGAGTTCTCATGAACGGATTAATATCGTTATGCGGGGGTCCACTGTATACACATTTTCATTAATCCATCCATGATATTTTTTTCAAAATTATGTAATAAACACGATACATAACATAAAAAGATGATAAATACACCCCACAACAGAATAAATAAACATAAATATGGGATGTCGTAGCCAGATAACTTGTACAAGTGACGGCAAGAATAACATTTTCTCTAGTCTAACATAAAAAATGTGTTTCTAGGGGTAACTGTAGAAAATTATTCCTTTCGTATGTATGTAAGTTTATTCAGGCATACACAAACACATTTACATAGATTATCATATATAACAGCATATGTGTAGAGAACCCAGGATAAGCCCAAAAAAGTCAGACGGTGTGACTTATTTCCATTGCCTTCACTCAGAGTGTCATTTCTTCTAAAAATGGTGTTACATGAGAATGGGAGTGTTCTTCTTTATTTATTCTACTGTATCAGTGTAGAGACAACTTGTACACAAACTAGACGTGTACACTTTGTTTGTTTACAAAACTTGTGTTTGCCTGGTTTGTTTACATAACTCTGCGCCTGTCCTCCCTCATGTACTCATTCTCTTTCTCTCTCATTTACTCGTTTTATCTCATTTACTTACTCCTGACCCTACATCAAGACTACAAATATTTTAAGGTAAATAATGAGTGAACTGTATATGCATTTTATCGCTCTGGGATGCTTAAATATCATAGAATATATGTGTGGGTTCTCCATGGGGAAGTGGAACAGAATTCTTCCTCCGTAAGGCATGTGTGTTGTAAGAGGCGGCTAAAATTCTGGGAGCAAGGGGCTAGTAACCCCTTCTCTCGTATAAATTACTAAATTTAAAAAGAGAAACTTTCATTTTTCTTTTTGGGCCACTTTGCCTTGGTGGGATATGGCCGGGTTGTTGAAAAAAAAAAATATGTGGGTGGAATGGCCTGGTATGGTAGCCCGGCTGACTACCATACATACCACACTTGATTTCTTACAATAAATACTATTCATCTCACCCTAGATTATGACTACAAATATTTTAAGGTAAGTAATGAGTAAACTGTATGTGCATTTTATCGCTGTGGGATGCTTAAATGTAATAGAATATTGTGTGGATGGGTTGGCCTGGTATGGTAGCCTGGCTGGCTACCATACATACCACACTTGATTTCTTTCAATAAATACTACTTGTCTCACCCTAGATTAAGTCTATAAATATTTTGAGTGTGGGGGAAGTTTGTGAGGCAGTAGGTAAAATGAAAGGGGGTAAGGCAGCTGGGATTGATGGGATAAAGATAGAAATGTTAAAAGCAGGTGGGGATATAGTTTTGGAGTGGTTGGTGCAATTATTTAATAAATGTATGGAAGAGGGTAAGGTACCTAGGGATTGGCAAAGAGCATGCATAGTTCCTTTGTATAAAGGCAAAGGGGACAAAAGAGTGGGTGAGTAAGTTATTTTTAAGAGGAGACTTGAATTTATAAACAGACAGTATTTCTTTTATATTCACAGGTAATGAATTCCAGATTTTTGGGCCTTTTAAGTGCATTGAGTTTTTGCATAGTGTGAGATGGACACGAGGAACATCAAAGAGTGTGATCTGTGCCTTGTGTTATGGTCATGTATTCTGTTGAGGTTGGTAAGGAGATGTTTGAGAGGAGGGTTTATATCTGAGTTAAGTGTTCTATGTATGTAGTAGGCACAATAATAAGTATGGATGTTTTGTACAGTGAGTAGGTTTAGAGTTTTGAATATTGGTAGAGTGTTCTGCCTGTAGTGGGAATTTGTTATCATTCTGACTGCAGCCTTTTGTTGGGTAATTAATGGTCTGAGATGGTTTATTGTTGTTGAGCCCCATGCACAAATTCCATAGGTGAGATAGGGGTAAATAAGTGAGTGATATAGGGCCAGGCGGGCTGACTGTGGAACATAGTACCGTATCTTCGATAGTATGCCTACGGTCTTGGAAATTTTCTTGGAAATTTGTTGTACATGTGTTTGAAATTTGAGACTATTATCAAGGTGGATTCCTAAGAATTTTCCCTCTGTGAGCTTTGTGATAGGTGATCCGTTTATCATTATGTTAAGAGGGACATCTGTAGCTCTGTTTCCAAACTGAATGAAGTAGGTTTTGTCAATGTTGAGAGTAAGTTTGTTAGTCATCATCCAGGTAGATATTTTCTGTAATTCGGTATTCACAGTATTCGCTAGCATGACTGGGCTTGGGTGAGATAAGACGTATGTAGTGTCATCTGCAAATAGTGTGGGTTTGAGTAGTTGCAATGCATTTGGTAGGCCATTTATGTAAACGAGAAAGAGAAGAGGGCCAAGGACACTTCCCTGTGGGACACCAACTGTAATTGGTTGTGCGGAAGCTTCTGTTGCTGAGATATGACTTAGGTAGTTGAGGGAGTGCCCTCTTATACCATAGTTTGAAAATTTTATGTGGAACAAATCATGGTCAGCTGTATGGAGATTGAGACACTTATGCAGCATATGGGAATCTTTATTCAGGAAACGTTTCGCCACACAGTGGCTTCATCAGTCCATTACAAAGAGGAAGGCGTAAGGAGAGGAGGAGTATGAGGTAATCAATCCCTCAGCCTGGAGTCGATGTGTTCAGTCCATCAATCTTGTAGAGTGTACAGCATAGGGCCGTAGACGTGGCTTATATACTGTAGTGAGGTGACTTGAAGCAGGTGGAGGCGGGATCATAGTGGTATCATCCACTAGTCGAAGTAGGTCTTTGTCCAAAGGTTGAACAAGCGTTGAAGAATTCTTTGTAAGAAGATCCCATGATGCTGCAGTGTCTGACAGTTGTGATGAATGTCAGACACTGCAGCATCATGGGATCTTCTTACAAAGAATTCTTCAACGCTTGTTCAACCTTTGGACAAAGACCTACTTCGACTAGTGGATGATACCACTATGATCCCGCCTCCACCTGCTTCAAGTCACCTCACTACAGTATATAAGCCACGTCTACGGCCCTATGCTGTACACTCTACAAGATTGATGGACTGAACACATCGACTCCAGGCTGAGGGACTGATTACCTCATACTCCTCCTCTCCTTACGCCTTCCTCTTTGTAATGGACTGATGAAGCCACTGTGTGGCGAAACGTTTCCTGAATAAAGATTCCCATATGCTGCATAAGTGTCTCAATCTCCAACTTGTCGGTTTTTCAAACCATTCATCACAACTGTCAGCTGTATCAAAGCTTTACGTAAATCAATGAAGATCCCCAGTGGGACTTCTTTTTTCTCTAGTGCAGTGTATATTTGTTCTAGCATGTGAAGGGGGGGTAGGGCTCGGCCTAGGAAAGGTTGGAGGGAGGGGTAAAAGAGGTTTTGTGTGCGAGGGGCTTGGACTTCCAGCAGGCATGCGTGAGCGTGTTTGATAGGAGTGAATGGAGACAAATGGTTTTTAATACTTGATGTGCTGTTGGAGTGTGAGTAAAGTAACATTTATGAAGGGGTTCAGGGAAACCGGCAGGCCGGAGTCCTGGAGATGGGAAGTACAGTTCCTGCACTCTGAAGGAGGGGTGTTAATGTTGCAGTTTAAAAACTGTACTGTAAAGCACCCTTCTGGCAAGACAGTGATGGAGTGAATGATAGTGAAAGTTTTTCTTTTTCGGGCCACCCTGCCTTGGTGGGAATCGGCCAGTGTGATAATAATAATAAAAATGTGTATAATAGCATCATTCATATTTTTATTAGGCCTGAACCCAAACTGACAGGGGTTGAGTATGTTGTGGGAGATGAGGTAGGAATAGATTTGCTGATGAACTAATTTTTCGATGATTTTAGAGAGAGGTTGTAAGTTGGATATTGGCCTATAGTTATTCAAGTCTGTTTGGTCTCCTCCTTTATGGATCGGGGTGACCCTTGCTATTTTGAGAACTGTAGGGAAGGTAGAGGATTAGAGGGATTTGTTAAAGAGTGTTGCAATGATTACCTGGAGTTTACCTGGAGAGAGTTCCGGGGGTCAACGCCCCCGCGGCCCGGTCTGAGACCAGGCCTCCTGGTGGATCAGAGCCTGATCAACCAGGCTGTTGCTGCTGGCTGCACGCAAACCAACATACGAGCCACAGCCCGGCTGATCCGGAACTGACTTTAGGTGCTTGTCCAGTGCCAGCTTGAAGACTGCCAGGGGTCTGTTGGTAATCCCCCTTATGTGTGCTGGGAGGCAGTTGAACAGTCTCGGGCCCCTGACACTTATTGTATGGTCTCTTAACGTGCTAGTGACACCCCTGCTTTTCATTGGGGGGATGGTGCATCGTCTGCCAAGTCTTTTGCTTTCGTAGTGGGTGATTTTCGTGTGCAAGTTCGGTACTAGTCCCTCTAGGATTTTCCAGGTGTATATAATCATGTATCTCTCCCTCCTGCGTTCAGGGAATACAGGTTTAGGAACCTCAAGCGCTCCCAATAATTGAGGTGTTTTATCTCCGTTATGCGCGCCGTGAAAGTTCTCTGTACATTTTCTAGGTCGGCAATTTCACCTGCCTTGAAAGGTGCTGTTAGTGTGCAGCAATATTCCAGCCTAGATAGAACAAGTGACCTGAAGAGTGTCATCATGGGCTTGGCCTCCCTAGTTTTGAAGGTTCTCATTGGTGACAGATTGGTGACAGAGCTTGCGATGCTTTTTTGTATATAAAGGGTGGTAAGGTATTTAAATCTCCAGTCTTGTTTTTTAGTGTGTTGATAATAATGGGGACATCTGTTGGGTTAGTCGGAGCTAGGAACAGTCTGTTCGGGTAGTTGCCAGTAATGTAGTCATTGGGTGGGGTATTTGAGCTTGGGATTTTATTGGCAAGGTTTTTTCCTATGGTAGAGAATAAATCATTGAGTCTGTTTGCTGTTTCAGTTGGTGGGAGTTGGGGTTCATCTGGTTTTGTTAGTTCAATTTTGTTCCAAGAATTTCCGATAGGGTTTTCCAGGTCTTTTTTATTTTTTTTTATTATCACACTGGCCGATTCCCACCAAGGCAGGGTGGCCCGAAAAAGAAAAACTTTCACCATCATTCACTCCATCACTGTCTTGCCAGAAGGGTGCTTTACACTACAGTTTTTAAACTGCAACATTAACACCCCTCCTTCAGAGTGCAGGCACTGTACTTCCCATCTCCAGGACTCAAGTCGGCCTGCCGGTTTCCCTGAACCCCTTCATAAATGTTACTTTGCTCACACTCCAACAGCACGTCAAGTATTAAAAACCATTTGTCTCCATTCACTCCTATCAAACACGCTCACGCGTGCCTGCTGGAAGTCGAAGCCCCTTGCACACAAAACCTCCTTTACCCCCTCTCTCCAACGTTTCCTAGGCCGACCCCTACCCCGCCTTCCTTCCACTACAGACTGATACACTCTTGAAGTCATTCTGTTTCGCTCCATTCTCTCTACATGTCCGAACCACCTCAACAACCCTTCCTCAGCCCTCTGGACAATAGTTTTGATAATCCCGCACCTCCTCCTAACTTCCAAACTACAAATTCTCTGCATTATATTCACACCACACATTGCCCTCAGAATGACATCCCCCACTGCCTCCACCCTTTTCCCCTCGCTCAACTTCACACCCATGCTTCACCCCCATAAAGAGCGTTGGAAAAATATACCTATACATTCCCCTTTTTTGCCCCCAAAGGACAAAGTTCTTTGTCCCACAGACTCCAATGCACCACCACTTTTTTCCCCTATCAATTCTTGTTTAACCTCTTTTTTCATAGACCCCACCGCTGATACTCCACTCCCAATATTGAATCTTTCCCCTCCCCCACACTCTCTCCCCCAAATCTGATTTTCAATCTTTTACCTAATTTTTTTTGTATCCTCATAACCTTACTTTTTCCTGTATTCATTTTTAAATTTTCTTCTTTTGCACACCCAAAAACCAAATTCATCCCCCAAATCTCTGCAACTTCTCTTCAGAATCTCCAAAGCACAGGGGTTCAGTGTCTTTTTTATATTACCTTTTAAGTTGGATAATTTTTCTCTTAATAAAAATTTTTTTAGCCCTTCTATCAGGCTGGTTAGATTGACGAGTAACTTTTTTTTTGGTCTCGGGGTATTGCCCCATTCTGTACCGTTTTTGATAGGTCTTTGTATTTATGGATTTGGGATGCTGGGGGTTAGCCGGGACTGTTCATCTTTTTTAGCTGTCATCTGCTTATTTTTTTAGGGGGGTGCTTTTTTTAGAGGATTGGGGCTTTTTAAAAAAAATTTTTAAACATTCATCAATATCTTATAGATTCTACGGTGATTTCTAGAGGGGAAGGTTTAAAAACAAAAGAGGGGGCAGTTAGGGTAAGATTAAACACTATTGGGGGATAATGGGCAATGAGGCAAGCAGTGGGGTCGAAAAGTATGGGGGGGTTTAAAAAATGTAGTGTTAGAGTGTTCAGCAGAAGTTTTTTTGGGTTTCAGGAAAGGGGTGCGGGAGGGAAGTAGCATTGGGGAATATGAGTAAGAGAGTAGTAAGGGAGAAAAAATTAGCATAGAGAAGTTTTTAAAAGTAGAAGTGGCAAGGAGGGAAGAGAATGGAGAAAAAGAGAGGTTAAGAGAGGCTGAAACAATGTAAAAAAGGGCAAAAAAGAAGAGTGGTTAGATGTTTTTCAAAAAAATTTTGTTGAAAATAAGAAAAAAGTTTTGGAGTGAGATTAACAAGTTAAGGAAGCCTAGAGAACAATGATTTGTCAGTTAAAAATAGGAGAGGAGAGTTATTAAATGGAGAGTTAGAGGTATTGGGAAGATGGAGGGAATATTTTGAGGAATTGTTAAATATTGATGATGATAGGGAAGCTGTGATTTCGTGTATAGGGCAAGGAGGAATAACATCTAGTAGAGTGAGGAAGAGCCAGTTGTGAGTGTGGGGAAGTTCATGAGGCAGTAGATAAAATGAAAGGGGTAAAGCAGCTGGGATTGATGGGATAAAGATAGAAATGTTAAAAGCAGGTGGGGATATAGTTTTGGAGTGGTTGGTGCTTTTATTTAATAAATGTATGGAAGAGGTAAGGTACCTGGGATTGGCAGAGAGCATGCATAGTTCCTTTGTATGAAGGCAAAGGGGACAAAAGAGAGTGCAAAAATTATTGGGGGATAAGTCTGTTGAGTATACCTGGTGAAGTGTATGGTAGAGTTATTATTGATAGAATTAAGAGTAAGATGGAGAATAGGATAGCAGATGAATAAGGAGGCTTTAGGAAAGGTAGGGAGTGTGTGGACCAGGTGTTTACAGTGAAACATATAAGTGAACAGTATTTAGATAAGGCTAAAGAGGTTTTTGTGGCATTTATAGATTTGGAAAAGGCATCTGACAGGGTGGATAGGGGGGCAATGTGGCAGATATTGCAGGTGTATGGTATAGGAGATAGGTTACTGAAAGCAGTGAAGAGTTTTTACGAGGATAGTGAGGCTCAAGTTAGAGTATGTAGGAAAGAGGGAAATTATTTCCCAGTAAAAGTAGGCCTTAGACAAGGATGTGTGATGTCACCGTGGTTGCTTAATATATTTATAGATGGTGTTGTAAGAGAAGTAAATGTGAGGGTCTTGGCAAGAGGCATGGAGTTAAAAGATAAAGAATCACAGATAAAATGGGAGTTGTCGCAGTTGCTCTTTGCTGATGACACTCTGCTCTTGGGAGATTCTGAAGAGAAGTTGCAGCGGTTTGTGGATGAATTTGGTAGGGTATGTAAAAGAAGAAAATTAAAAGTGAATACAGGAAAGAGTAAGGTTATGAGGATAACAAAAAGATTAGGGGGTGAAAGATTGGATATCAGATTGGAGGGAGAAAGTATGGAGGAGGTGAATGTGTTCAGATATTTGGGAGTGGATGTGTCAGCTGATGGGTCTATGAAAGATAAGGTGAATCATAGAATTGATGAGGGTAAAAGGGTGAGCAGTGCACTTAGGAGGCTGTGGAGACAAAGAACTTTGTCCTTGGAGGCAAAGAGGGGAATGTATGAGAGTATAGTTTTACCAACTCTCTTATATGGGTGTGAAGCATGGGTGATGAATGTTGCAGCTAGGAGAAGGCTGGAGGCAGTGGAGATGTCATGTCTGAGGGCAATGTGTGGTGTGAATATAATGCAGAGAATTCGTAGTTTGTAAGTTAGGAGGAGGTGCGTGATTGTCAAAACTGTTGTCCAGAGGGCTGAGGAAAGGTTGAGGTGGTTCGGACATGTAGAGAGAATGGAGCGAAACAGAATGACTTCAAGAGTGTATCAGTCTGTAGCGGAAGGAAGGCGGGTAGGGTCGGCCTAGAAAGGTTGGAGGGAGGGGTAAAGGAGGTTTTGTGTGCGAGGGGCTTGGACTTCCAGCAGGCATGCGTGAGCGTGTTTCATAGGAGTGAATGGAGACAAATAGTTTTTAATACTTGACGTGCTGTTGGAGTATGAGCAAAGTAACATTTATGAAGGGATTCAGAGAAACTAGCAGGCTGGACTTGAGTTCTGGAGATGGGAAGTACAGTGCCTGCACTTTGAAGTAGGGGTGTTAATGTTGCAGTTTAAAAACTGTAGTGTAACACACCCTTCTGGCAAGACAGTGATGGAGTGAATGATGGTGAAAGTTTTTCTTTTTCGGGCCACCCTGCCTTGGTGGGAATCGGCCAGTGTGTTAATAAAAAAATAAAAATAATTTCTTGCTCAGTGTGCCAGTCAGTGTTTGTCATTGCTGTTGTGAAGTTATTAATGGCTGCCTCATTATGAAGTCTGAAAGTGACTTTAGTGGTGTCTTGGGGTAATTTGCCTAGATTAGTAATGAGGAAGGTAGGGTAGTGGTCTGTGGTATTATCTGTGATTATGTCTGATTTTAAAGGGGATATGGTGTTGGTCTATATGTGGTCTAGTAGGGAAACACTAGTCTCAGTAATTCTTGTAGGTTTTGTTACTGTTGGTAGCAACAAGCAGTTACTCATTGTGTTTGTGAATTCAATAACGTGTGGGTCCTGGCCTTGCAGGAGATTTATATTGAAGTCACCTGAGAGTAGTAAGTGATCTTTATTCATCTGTGCATCACTTATCATACTTCCTAGGTTTTCACTAAAACGGCTAATGTTTGACTGTGGTACTCTGTAGATGTTTATCACTGTGAGAGGTTTTTGTAGGTACAGTGGACCCCCGCCTTACGATATAATTTCATTCCAGAAGTATGTTCAGGTGCCATTACCGAACGAATTTGTTCCCATAAGGAATATTGTGAATTAGATTAGTCCATTTCAGACCCCCAAAAATACACGTACAAAAGCACTTAAATAAATACACTTACATAAGTGGTCACATTGGAAGCTGATCGTAAGGCGGGGATCCACTGTATTTGGATTTGAATTTAGCTATTATATATTCCCCATGTTCACTCCTTGTGCATGTATTACTGATACATTCTAGATGGTCTGAGTAGTATATAGTTGTGCCAACCCCTTGTTGATCTGGCCTACAGTTGTGTATGGCTTTGTAACCAGGAATGGCAAAGACATCTGTAGTATCAGGCTTTAGCCAGGTTTCGGTGAGAGTAATGATGGACATACTGGCATGCAGGGAATTTAGTAATGCTATGAGGTCATCGTAATGTTTGCTTAAAGATCTGACATTGTAGTTAAAGACAGTTATGTTGTTGTTGGCTCTGAGAAGTGCCTTTGATTGTTCTGCTGTGTAGTAATTACAGTTACTTCTTGATTCATTTAAGTCATTCAGTAACTGATTGGTATCAGAATTAATGCTTGTAATCATGAGATTTATAGTGAATCTATAATTAGAATTAAGTATAAGACAAAGTAAATAATCTAAAGCTAAAAAATAGCACCTGAATTATTTTAACAAATGTAAATGTAGGAGTCTAGGAAATAAGATAGATGAGCTAAGATTACATGCAAGCGTTGGTAATATAGATATTATTGGTATAACAGAGACCTGGTTCAACCTGAAAGATAGAGAAATGGCATCTGAATGCAACATACAGGGTTATAAACTATTCCACACTGATAGGGTCAACAGGAAGGGTGGCAGATTGGCGATGTATGTCAGAAAATTTAAATTGTTGTCTTAGATATGATATAAGATTAGAAACATCGAACACAGAATCTGTTTGGCTACAGTTTCTCAAGGGACGTGACAAATTAATTTTGGGTGTGATATATAGGCCCTCAAACCTTGATAGGGAGTGCAGTAAGCTGTTATGGGACGAAATTCATAAGGCATCTAGATTTGAAAATGTTGTGGTAATGGGAGATTTTAACTTTAGACAAATTGATTGGAACAATATGACAGGAAATCTTGAGTCTAGTGACTAATTAATAATCTTGAGGTTAATGATGAGCTTGGGGAAAGTGATCACAAATCACTTAGTTTCAATTTATCATGGAATTACCCAGATAAGTGCAATCAAATCTCTGTCCCAGATTTTCACTTGGCCGACTTCATGGGACTGAAAAATTACCTGGGTGGGCTAAATTGGGATGTCCTGACTATGGGTCAGGTAGGTGATCTTGGTTGCCAATATGACGTTTTTCAGAGCATAGTTCTAGCTGCCCAGACAACTTTTGTTCCGAGTAAGGAAATTAGATCAAACAAAAATGATCCCAAATGGATGAACAATAGATTAAAACATCTCATTGGTCAAAAGAGAGGCATATATAGGCATATCAAAAGAGGGGATGGGCAGTTAAGAAATCAATATACAGTGGACCCCCGGTTAACGAACTTTTTTCATTCCAGTAGTATGTTCAGGTGCCAGTACTGACCGAATTTTTTCCCATAAGGAATATTGTGAAGTAGATTAGTCCATTTCAGACCCCCAAACATACACGTACAAACGCACTTACATAAATACACTTACATAATTGGTCGCATTTGGAGGTGATCGTTAAGCGGGGGTCCACTGTATTCAATTAACCCTTTCAGGGTTTTGCCTGTACTAGTATGGCTTACGCAGCAAGGGTCCATGACGTACTAGTATTCATAAATTCTAGCGCCTTCAAATCTAGTGAGAGAAAGTTCGTAGGCCTACATATTAAAGAATGTGTCTATGTGGTCAGTGTGCGCAGTATAAAAAAAATCCCGCAGCACACAGTGCATAATGAGAAAAACAAACTTTGACCGTGTTTTTGGATTAAAACAGCAACTTTGCACTATATTTTTGTATAGTATTTATTATTGTATTCTAGTTTTCCTGGTCTCATTGTATAGAATGGAAGACATATTACAGAAATTGAGATGATTTTGACTGGTTTTACAATGAAAAGTACCTTGAAATTGAGCTCAGAGTAGCAGAAATGTTCGTTTTTTACCAAAGTTCAAAAGTAAACAAATCATGCTAAGCGTCCAATACATGTCAACTGGTGAGTCTAATATTCTTTCACAAGTGCGCCAATATTATTTATACCATTTCTACACTAATGCAGTAGTTTGCATAACAGTAAATCTTCTGTTTTTTTTTGTGAGAATAAAAATTCAAAGTGGAAAGCAAAAGAAATGTAAGAGGGGCCTGGGGACGTGACTAATGAACAGACGAAATGTTATTTTAGTGCCAGGGATGTCTTTCTTGCTTATTCTTGACCCTATTTGGAAATTGGCATCTTGAAATTTGTGTGAAATTGGCAAAATTGCTAAATTCTGACCACTGTATTGGATAATTGAAATCGGTAAATTGGTGGTTTCTTGTACTCATTCGATAGAAAAAATGGAGTTCTACCAAATACAGTAGGTCCCCACTTATATGGCAGGTTAGGTTCCAGGCTACCGCCGTAAAGCGGAACACCCTTTTTTCCCACTTATAAATGCATACAAACACTAGATAACAAGTTTACACTAACATATATTAAGTTAGCAATAGAACCAGGCATCAAAAAACAATAAAAAAGTACAATACACACATAGTGCACTCATTACTTACCTTAAAATATTTATAGTCTTAATCTAGGGTGAGACAAGTAGTATTTATTGTAAGAAATCAAGTGTGGTATGTATGGTAGTCAGCCAGGCTACCTTACCAGGCCACCCCACCCACATATACTATTCTATGATATTTAGGCATCCCAGAGCGATAAAATGTATATACAGTTCACTCATTACTTACCTTAAAATATAGGGTGAGATGAGTAGTATTTATTGTAAAAAATCAAGTGCGGTATGTATGGTAGTCAGCCGGGCTACCATACCAGGCCAACCCACCCACACATATATTCTATGATATTTAGGCATCCCAGAGCGATAAAATGTATATACAGTTCGCTCATTACTTACCTTAAAATATTTGTAGTCTTAATGTAGGGTCAGGAGTAAGTAAATGAGATAAAACGAATAAATGAGAGAGAAAGAATGAGTGCATGAGAGAGGACATGTGCAGAGTTATGTAAACAAACCAGGCGAAGGTAAGTTTTGTAAACGAAGTGTACACGTCTGGTTTGTGTACAAGTTACATTGTGTAAAGGTTGTCTCTACATTGATATGGTAGAATAAATAAAGAAGAACACTCCCATTCTCATGTAACATCATTTTGAGAAGAAATGATGATCTGAGTGAAGGCAATGGAAATAAGTCACTGACTTTTTTGGGTTATCCTATGTTCTCTACACATATGTTATGTATGATACTCTATGTAACTGTATTTGTGTATACCTGAATAAACTTACACACATACGAAAGGAATAATTTTCTACAGTTACCCCCAGTAACACATTTTCTCTTATGTTAGATTAGAGAAAATGTTATTCTTGGCATCACTTGTACAAGTTATCTGGCTACCACATCTCATATTTATGTTTATTTATTCTATTGTAGGGTGTATTTATCATCTTTTTATGTTATGTATCGTGTTTATTATATAATTTTGAAAAAAATATCATGGATGGATTAATGAAAATGTGTATATTAACGTAATATAACGACATTTAATGAGACTCGGTGATTATTTTTAATTTTTAAATTATCATTTCTAATATGGCGTCATTTGTGCAAGTCGTCTGCTACCACATCTCACATTTATGTTTATTTATTCTACTGTGGGTGTAATTTATCTTATTTATATGTTATGTATCGTGTTTATTATATAATTTTGAAAAAATATCATAGATGGATTAATGAAAATGTGTATATTAACGTAATATACGACATTTAAATGAGACTCGATGATTATTATTATCATTACTAATATGACGTCTGGAGACATAAGACACTCTTACTGATTTTAATGTGTACCTGCGTGCCAGCACAGTATGTAAGCTTATTTAGGTACAGGTATACATAAGTATAATTATCAGAGTATATATAAAATATGAAATAACTTTTAAAAACATTTGAAATTTTGGAGTTTCCAGACAAAATGGAGAGACTTAGTGCTTACTGAGCTCACAGAGAATGTAAACAAACAGGGTGGGGCGCAGTGACCGTATTAGAAAGTCAGGTGGGGGAGCCATATAGTGAGTTTTGGTCATAATTTGAAATGACCGTATTAGCGGAACGCCGTAAAGTGAAACGCCGTAAAGCGGAGCCCTGCTGTAGTTATGATTTTTGTTGACTAGTACATTGGAATTGGCCGAAAATAGGGCTCAAAGTGGGCAAAATCACCGATGCGTAAACATCGTCAAGACCGCTAACTTCGCGAGAGCATAATTCTGCAAGTTTTCCATCAAATTTCGTACTTTTGGTGTCATTATGATCGGGGAAAGATTCTCAATCTTTTCACAAAATAATCATTTTTTTTTTTTAAATTTGGGGAACCTTGAGAACAAGTCTGTGAGAGGGGCTGTGGACCCTGAAAGGGTTAAAGAGACAAATAAAGAGAGGAATAAGAATAGCAAAAAGGGATTATGAGGCTAAGGTTGCAAGGGATTCAAAGACTAACCCAAAAGGGTTCTTTCAGGTATACAGAAGTAAGATTAGGGACAAGATTGGCCCACTTAAGAGTAACTCTGGTCAGATCACTGACAGTGATAAGGATATGTGTGAAATTCTCAATACCTACTTCCTCTCAGTTTTCACCCAGGAAAATACTAGTGATATTTCTGAAATAACAGATTACGTAGAACAGGATAATAAACTACGTACAATTGCGGTAACTAGTGACATGGTCCTCAGACAAATAGAGAAACTGGAACTTAACAAATCCCCAGGCCCTGATGAACTGTTTGCAATGGTGTTAAAGGAATGTAAAGAGGAACTTAGTGTACCTTTGGCTAATCTTTTTAACATATCACTACAAACTGGCGTAGTGCCTGATAAGTGGAAAAATGGCAAATGTAATACCTATTTATAAGGCAGGTGACAGGTCCTTGGCTTCGAACTATAAACCAATAAGCCTTACCTCCATAGTGGGAAAATTTATGGAATCAATAATTGCTGAAGCAATTCATAGCCATCTTGACAGGCACAGATTGATTAATGAATCTCAACACTGTTTTACAAAGGGGCGTTCCCGTCTTACGAATTTACTAACATTTTTCACTAAGGTGTTTGAGGAGGTAGATCATGGTAACGAATATGATATTGTGTATACGGACTTCAGTGAGGCTTTCGATAGAGTTCCACACCAGAGGCTATTGAGGAAACTTAAGGCACACAGAATAGGAGGAGAAATTTTTTCCTGGGTAGAGGCATGGCTGACAAATAGACAGCAGAGAGTTTGCATAAATGGGGAGAAATCAGAATGGGGGCACGTCACAAGCGGTGTTCCTCAGGGGTCAGTGTTGGGCCCGTTGTTGTTCACAATTTACATAAACGACATAGATCAGGGAATAAATAGCGACATAAGCAAATTTGCTGATGACACCAAAATAGGCCGTCCAATTCATTCTAATGAGGACACTAGAGCACTTCAGGATGGTTTGAATAGACTGATGCAATGGTCGGAGAAGTGGCAGATGCAGTTTAATATTGACAAATGCAAAGTTCTAAATGTTGGACAGTTAAATAACCATGACACATATAAACTAAATAATGTAGATCTTAATACTACTGATTGCAAAAAGGATTTAGGAGTTCTGGTTAGCAGTAATCTAAAACCAAGACAACAGTTCACTAGTGTTCGCAATAAAGCTTACAGAATTCTTGGCTTCATATCTAGAAATATAAATAATAGAAGTCCTCAGGTTGTTCTTCAACTCTATATATCCTAGGTTAGGCCTCATTTAGACTATGCTGCTCAGTTCTGATCACCGTATTACAGAATGGATATAAATGCTCTGGAAAACGTTCAGAGGAGGATGAGAAAGATGGTCCCCTGTATCAGAAATCTTCCCTATGAGGATCGACTGAGGGCCCTGAATCTGCACTCTCTCGAAAGGCGTAGAATTAGGGGGGATATGATCGAGGTGTATAAATGGAAAACAGAATAAATAAAGGGATGTAAAATAGCGTGCTGAAAATTTCCAGCCAAGACAGGACTCGAAGCAGTGGTTTCAAGTTGGAAAAATTCAGATTCAGGAAGGATATAGGAAAGCACTGGTTTGGTAATAGAGTTGTGATTAGTGGAACAAACTCCCGAGTACAGTAATTGAGGCTAAACGTTGTGTAGTTTTAAAAATAGGTTAATAAATACATGAGTGGGTGTGGGTGGTTGTGAGTTGGACCTGACTAGCTTGTGCTGCTGGGTCTGGTGCCGTGCTCCTTCCTTGAGTGGAGGTGACCGGACTGGGTGGGTCATTGGGCTTATCCATGGGGGGTCATTGGTCTAATCTGGGGGGAGGGAGATGGACATGCTCTGCATGGGTCAGTAGGCCTGTTGCAGTCTTCCTTCTTTCTTATGTTCTATGTTTCTTAAATAAAGTGGTAATCAAATAAAGGAGTTTGGGAATATAATAGCAAAATAATGAAATAAGAAGCATTAATGTTGTACAAATATGTAGCATAACAATGTATAATATAATCGAATCAGATCGAGTAAAATCAATGATTTGTAGTGCAGAAACAGGTCATGTGGTCATTAGATGAGTTACTGTACATTCAAGAGAATGGAGTATTCTATTTGGTAATGTATTTAAAAAAATAAAAGACATTGATTGATTAGGGTCACAGGTTATACATTTATGAGATTCAGTGTTCAGTATTTATTTAGTTGTGGCTGAGTAAGTTATTTTTAAGAAGAGTCTTGAATTGATAAACAGGCAGTATGTCTTTCATATTCACAGGTAATGAATTCCAATTTTTGGGCCTTTTATGTGAATTGAGTGTTTACATAGTGTGAGATGGACACGAGGAACGTCAAAGAGTGATCTGTGTCTTGTGTTATGGTCTTGTGTTCTGTTGAGGTTGGTAAGGAGAAGTTTGAGGGGAGGGTTTATGTCCAAGTTTAGTGTTCTATGTATGTAGTAGGAATATATGTAGTATGTCTTAAGAATCTTGTAATAAAGTTAGGTCTATCTGTATTGCATATTGTAATTTACCATGAGTGTGTCAAATTAGATATTCCTTGATGTACTTTATTTGTATGATTATTTAATAAGATCGACCATCAGACTGCCTGAACTCACAGATAAATGCATCCATTGTGCTTAATTTTATGCTAGTGAATTTTAGTATAATTCTGAAACATTATATTAATGACCGAGTTTTTCAGACATGATCTGAAGAGAGGTAAAAGTGTGAATCCACGCCGAAATATAACAAATAAGAGGTTTCCTATAATATTTATAGGCCACAGCTGAGTCTTCAGTGTAGTGAAGACCTCACTTGTAGGTACGCTATACTTTTTATATTCTTTTGAATTGTTTATTTTCTCCATCTGGGATCATCTTACATTAGATTATTTACAACTTTTGTATTTTGATTATCTGGGTAAGTGCTTTTAACACTTTCTAGGTTAATGTCAAGATACAGTGTTGAAACAATTGTCCGAATATATAATGAGTCTAAATATTTTAGGTTGGCATTAGAAGGCCAGTAGATGTCCTTGGAGAACTAGGACCCATTTCACCTTGGCTTCTCCAGTCTTCTTACATACACCACCAGAACTTATCTCACTTAGGTCTGAAGCTGCGTTGGAGTGTGGGCTTTGCTTCGAAAAGTCAATTATCATGTTAAACCAGTCCGATAATTTTTTAAATAATTTTGTTTTACAAAAAAATGTGAGGCAAGGTGAAGGTGCAGTGAAATATTAATTGTCATATCCATATTTTTTTACAAATAATGTAGCATGTGTTGCGAATAAGAAAGTTTTTTAGAAACTTCATAAATGTGGCCTTTTACCATTTATTTCTATATTCAACAAGGATTTTTGGATCCGAGTTATTTAAAGGTATTTAAGGTCTAGGGAATTAATTTCAACTGGGAAACCCATAGAATAAAAATTCAAATTTAAATTAAAGTATTTAAATACAAACTTTATCTTCTCTTTGTAGTTAATGTAACATAATATTTGTACAAATTAAATTTTACCATATACATTATCATATTCAAAATCAATATGGAAAATGACCACATTAATAAGGAAGTTTAATTATCTTCTGTAATTAATTCTTCAATAACATTTACTCTTTGTCTTTAACCCCCAAGACAGTAAACATCAAAATACAAGTAAAGTATCTCTATGGATTACTGGAACTGACCAAGAATACATAAATATCAAAGAAACTTTCAAGTAATGAGGAACAACAGAGTACAGCTCTATGAGTCCAATTCTCAAACCATTCAACTGTACAACCGTAAGATCCAATATAAACGATCTAATTGTCAGGGCTAGAGGCTGGGAGCAACTGACAACTTGCCCAGTCCTGTTGACGCGTCGTCAGGTTGGACACGGAACCCCAAACGTCAGCCACCAGACATAAACAATTGAAACAATTCTCCGATGGTTCCGAGACTTAAACTCTCAAACCACAACCCACAAGAAATCCTACCTAACAAAAATAATAAAATAATAGTGATAATAACAAAAATAGTGATAAAAACATGGTATTTTTCATATATTAACAGATAATAATATAACGCCAACAATCTCCTATTTATAGCTATAAACGGGGACTTACGCGCTATAAAATTAAGTATGAACATAATTCTCTTACAATAGTTAAATAACACAGGATACCAATTTCGAAGATATAACACATTGTAATATATAATTCAAAATTTGAACCATTATAACAGCCAAGCCTGATACCACAGGTTGCAATGGTTAGGTAAATCTGCATCGGACAAGTGGTCAACAACATTTTCGTTGACCAGGCAATTAACAATGAAATCTGGCCTTAAGACAGACTTTGGCAGTAGAATGAGTGGTAAGACTAATCAGTCGGTGTACTCCACAACACACCAGACCAAAACACATGATGATGTTATGGTCTGACATGGACCTTTAACTAATAAATAGTCAAGGTCAGACACAAACAGACTACAAAGAGCAAGATATCAGACAGGTATGAATAGGTAGACCTGAAAGTGAGGGTAGGGGTGCCAGTAAGGTAGGGAGGCCAGTAATGGTGAAGCAGGTTGCCATTAAGGGTAGGGGTGCAAGTAAGAGTAGGGTGCAAGTAAGGTAGTGGTGCCCAGTATGGAAAGGGTACCAGTATGGGTACAGGTGCCAGTAAGGGGAGGGGTGCCAGTAAGGGTAGGGGTGCCATTAAGGTAGGGGTGGCAGTAAGGGAAGGGTGCCAGTAAGGGTAGCAGGTGCCAGTAAGGGTAGGGTGCCAGTAAGGGTAGGGGTGGGGGTGGGCCCCCAGTTAAGGTAGGGGTGCCAGAGAACTGGTAGGGAGCCAGTAAGGGTAAGGGGTGCCAGTAAGGTAGGGGATGCCAGAAAGGGTAGGGGTGCCAGTATATGGCTAGCAGGTGCCAATACGGTTAGGGGTTCAGATAAGGGAAGGTGTGCTCAGTAAGGGTAAGGGTGGCAGTATAGTAGCAGTGCCAGTAAAGGGTAGGGGTGCCAGTACGGGAAGTGGAGCCAGTATAAGGGAAGGGTGCCAGTCAACGGGTAGGGTGGCCAGTATGGGTTAGCAGGTGCCAGTAAAGTATGGGTTCCAATAAGGGTAGGGTGCCCGAATGGAAGGGGTGCCATAAGGTTAGGGGTGCCAGTAGGGTAGCAGTGCCGTTAAGGTAAGGGGTTCAGTAAGGGTACAGGTGCCAGTAAGGTAGGGGTGCCAGTATGGGAAAGCAGTGCCAGTAATGGTAAGGGGTGGCAAGTAAGGGTAGGGGTGCCAGTCGGGTAGTGTGCCAGTAAGGGTAGGGGATTGCCAGTATGTGTAGCAGGTGCCATGTAAGGTAGGGTTAGCCAGTAAGGGTAGGGTGCCAGTATGGGTAGCAGGTGCCAGAAAGGGTAGGGGTTTCCAGTAAGGGAACGGGTGCCATAAGGGTAGGGGTACCAGTATGGGTAGCAGGTGCCAGTAATGGAGTGCAAGTAAGGGTAGGGGTGCCAGAAAAGGGTAGGGTGTGCCAGTAAGGGTTAGGGGTTCCAGTATGGGTAGCAGATACTATACGGGTAGGGTAGCCAGTAAGGGAAGGGGTGCCAGTACGGGTAGGGTGCCAGTAAGGTAGCAGGTGCCAATAAGGGACGGGTGCCAGAAAGTAGGGGTGCCAGTAAGGGTGGGGTGTGCCATAAAGAGAGGCAGGTGCCGTAAGGGTAGAGGTGCCAGTAAAGGAATAGGGGTGCCAGTAATGGGTAGGGTGCCAGTAAGGGTATGGGGGTCAAGTAAGGGTAGGGGTCCAGTAATGGTATGGGTAGCCAGTA
Source organism: Cherax quadricarinatus (assembly GCF_026875155.1). Classification (NCBI taxonomy): domain Eukaryota; kingdom Metazoa; phylum Arthropoda; class Malacostraca; order Decapoda; family Parastacidae; genus Cherax; species Cherax quadricarinatus. Next base: position 14,590,016 of record NC_069409.1, read on the forward strand.
AGGGTAGTATGGTTCCAGACTGGGTAGCAGGTGCCGAGAAAGGGTAGGGTGCAAATTAAGGTTGGGGTAGCCAGAAAGGGAAGGGGTAGCCATTATTTTTTAAGGGTCATGTGTGAACAGTAAGGGTGAGGGGCATTGTAAGGTAGGGTGTCAGTAACGGAAGGGGTGCCAGATAGGAATTGGTGTGCATATAAGGGACGGTATGCCAGTAAATGTAGGGTGCCAGTCTGGGTCGCAGGAGCCATAAAGGTAGGGGTGCCAGTAAGGGTAGGGGTGCCAGTAAGGGTAGGGGTGCCATATGGTAGCAGGTGCCAGTAAGGGCAGTGGGAGCCCCGTAAGGTAGGGGTGCCAGTATGGGAGCAGGTGCCAAAAGGGTAGTGGTGGCCAGAAAGGTAGGGGTCCCGTAATGGGTAGCAGGAGCCAGGTAAGGAAGGGGGGTGGGCCCGTAGGGTAATGTGTGCCAGTAAGGGGAGGGGTGCCATATGGGTACAGGTGCAGTAAGGTCATGGGGAGCCATAAGGTAGGGTCCATAAGGGTAGGAGTGCCAGTAAGGTATCAGGTGCCAGTAGGTATGGGTGCCATTAAGGGTAGGGGTGCCAGAAAGGGTAGCAGGTGCCAGTAAGGGTCATGGGTGGCCAGTAAGGGTAGGGTAGCCATAAGGGATCGCAGGTGCCAGTAAGGTAGGGGTGACCGGTATAGGGATAGGGTGCGCAGTAAGGGTAGGTATAGCAAGGGTTCAGGGGTGCCATAAGGGTAGGGGAGCCAGTAAGGGTATGGTGCCAGTATCGGGTAGCAAGGTGCCGCAGTAAGGGTAGGGGGTGCACGTAAGGATAGGGGTGCCAGTAAGGTGTAGGGGTGCCAGTGGGTAGGGGTGCCAGTATGGGTAGCAGGATCCAGAAAGGGTAGGGGTTGCGCAGAAAGGGTAAGAGTGTGCCAGTAAGGATAGGGGTGCAATAAGGTATGGGTGCCATATGGGGTAGCAGGTGCCAGTAAGGGTATGGGTGCATACGGGTAGGGGTGCCAGTATGGTAGCAGGTGCCAGAAGGTAGGGGAGCCATAAGGGTAGGGTGCCAGTAATGGGTCGGTGCCAGTACGGTAGGGTGTAAGGAAGGCGTGCCCAGAAGGTAAGAGGGTGCCAGTAAGGTATGGGTGGCCAGTAAGGGTAGGGGTTCCAGTAAAATGTAGGGGTGCCAGTAAAGGTAGGGAGCCAGTAAGTTAGGGGTGCCCGTAAGGTATGGTGCCAGTAAGGGTAGGTGTTCCAGTAATGGGTAGCCGGTAGCCAGAAAGGGTCGGGGTTCCAGTAAGGGGGGGGTTTAAAAACAACACACACCGGGTGCCAGTATGGGTAGGAGGTACCAGTATGGGTAAGCAGGATGCCAGAAATGGAGTGCAAGTAAGGGTAGGGGTGCCAGTAAGGGTCGGTGGAGCCAGTAAGGGTAGGGGTGCCCAGTCTGGTTAGCAGAGTGCCAGTTAGGTAGGTGGGTGCCAGATAAGTGTCGGGGTGCCATTAAGGGTGGGGTGGCCAGTATGGGTACAAAAACTAGTAAGGGTAGGGGTGCCAGTAAGGGAAAGGGGTGCCAGTACAGGTAGAGGGTGCCTAGAATGGTATCAGTGCCCAGTAAAGGGTAGGGGTGCCAGTAAGTAGGGGTGCCAGAAAGGGTAGGGTGCCAGTATGAAGTGCAAGTGCCAGTAATGGTAGAAGGTTGCCAAAGGTAGGGGTGCACGTAAGGTTAGGGGTGCCAGTAAGGGTAAGGGTGCCAGTAAGGGTAGGGGTGCCAGTAATGGTAGGGGTGCAGTAAGGGTCGTTTGTGGCCAGTATGGGTACAGGTGCCAGTAAGGTATGGGTGCAAGTAAGGGTGTGGTTGCCAGTAAGTGAAAGGGGTGCCAGTAAGGAGGAGGGGCCAGTAAGGGTAGGGGTGCATGTAAGGGTAAGGGGTGTCAGAAAGGGATAGGGGAGCCCCATAAGGTTAGGGGTGCATATAGGTAAGGGGTGCCAGTAACGGGTAGGGGTGCCAGTATAGGGACTCAAGGTGCCAGTAAGGGTAGGGGATGCCATTAAGGGGAGTGGAGCCAGTCAGGGTAGGGGTGCCAGTAAAAGGGTAGCAGGTGCCAGTAAGGGTATGTGCCAGTAAGGGTAGGGGTGCCAGTATAGGGTAGCAGGTGCCAGTAAGGTATGGTGCCATAAGGGTAGGTGCCAGTAATGGGTAGCAGGTGCCAGTAAGGGTAGGGGAGCCAGTAGAAGGTAGGTGATAGCCAGTCAGGGTAGGGGTGCCAGTAGGTAGCAGGTGCCAGTAAGGGCATGGGGTGCCAGTAAAGGGTAGGGGTGGGCCAGTAAAGGGTTAGAGGTGCCATTAAATGGTCGCAGTGTGCCAGTAAGGGTAAGGGGAGCCAGTAAGTGGTAGGGGTGCCAGTTGGTAGCAGGTGCCAGCAAGGGGCAGGGGTGCCAGAAAGAGTAAGGTGGCCAGTATGGTAAGCAGTGCCGGTAAGGTAGGGGAGCCCGTTAGGGTAAGGTGCAGTAATGTAGGGCTGCAATGGTAGGGGAGCCAGAAAGTAGGGGTGCCAGTAAGGGTAGGGGTGCCAGAATGGTAATCAGGTGCCAGTACGGGTAAGGGGTGCAAGTAAGGAAGGGGACCAGTACGGGTAGGGGTGCCAGTAAAGGTTAGGGTTCCAGTATGGGTAGCAGGTTGCCCGTAAGGGTAGGGGCGCCAGAAAGGGGGTAGGGGTGCCAGAGTAGGTTAGGGGAGCACGTAAGGGTAGGGGTGCCAGTATGGGATAGCAGGTGCCAGTTAAGGGTAATTGGTGCCAGTAAGGGAAGGGGTGCCAGTATAGGGTAGCCCGTGGCCCTTAAGGTAGGGGTGCCCAGTAAGGGTAGGGGTGCCAGTATGGGTAGGTGCCAGTAAGTAGGGGTGTATAAGGGTAGAGTGGCCAGAAAGGGTAAGGGTGCCAGTAAGGGGGTAGGGGTGCCCGCTAAGGGAAGGGGGTTCCAGTAAAGGTAGGGGCCAGTAAAGGTAAGGGAGTGGCCATTAAGGGTAGGGAGTGCCAGAAAGGGTAGGTGACCAGAACAGGAGGTATGGGTTACCATATGGGTAGCAAGGGGGTGGGGGGGCCATACCGGGTAAGGGGAGTCAGTAAGGGTAGGTGGAGCCAGAACGTAGGGGTGCCAGTATGGTACAGGTGCTAGTACAGGGAGGGGATGCCAGTAAAGGGTAGGGGTCCAGAAGGGTAGGGTGTCCATTAAGGGTCAAGGGGTGCCAGTAAGGTTAGGGGTGCCAGTAGTGGTAGGTGTCCAGTAAGGTTAGGGGTCCATATAGGTTCGCAGGTCCAGTAAGGGTAGGGTGCCATAAGGGTAGGGGTGCCAGTAAGTGTAGGGGTGCACAGTATGGAAGCCGGTGCCAGTAAGGGTCGGGGTGTGATCCCATTAAGGGTAGGGTTCCAGTAAGGGAAGGGGTGCATATGGAAGCCCGTAGCCAGTAAAGGGAGGGTAGCCAGAAGGGTAGGGTGCCAGTACGGTAGGGGTGCCAGTTGGGTAGCAGGTGCCAGAAAGGGAGGGGAGCCAGTACGGGAGGGGTTGCCAGTAAGGGTAGGGGTGCCAGTAGGGTAGCCGGTGCCCGTAAGTTGGAAGGGTGCCATTAAGGGTAGGGCGCCAGTACGGGTAGTATGTGCCAGTATGGGTAGTCAGGAGCCAGAAAGGGAAGGTGTGGCCCGAAAGGGTAAGTGGGTGCCAGTAATGGGTATGTGCCAGAACAGGGTAGGGGATTGCCAGTAAGGGTAGGGGAGCCAGTAAGGTAGTGGTGCCAAGTATGGTCGGGTGCCAGTAAGGGTAGGGGTGTAAATAAGACAATATGTCAACAGTTAGCATCTTTATATTCTGACACATTTACACTACACAGAAGGCCTTCTTCATTTGAGTACGAAAGTATGCCGGAGCAGTAGAGATGTGAAGATGGATGTAATCAGTCCATGAAGCGTGAAGAAGTATGGACTGATTACATCGTCTTCACATCCCTACTGTTTCCAGCCTCCCCCCCCTATTCTGTACTCCAACTGAAGCTACGGTAAATCTGAATAGCAAGTTTAATTCAGGTATACACTAATACAGTAACATAGAGTAACATACATAGCAAATATGTGTGAGAGAACCTGTGATAACCCAAAAAAGTCAAAGTGACTTATTTCCATTGGGTCCCTTTTAATACCTTATTATTATACTTAAAGGGAGATAATCTTTGTTATTAATATAAAAAGGGATATATCACAAGGTATAAGGTAAAATGTTGATATTTACATATACATTGGATTTTAAGCATAAAAAATAAAAAAATTCTCTTCCTCCTGCGCTACATTCATCAGACACCTTTTGGCAGTCCTACTTGAACTGGTTTTCATGCTATTGACTAGGCTTTGACATGTGGGCGGCAGGTCTCCCTGTCCATTCCTTTATTCTGTAACAATAAAGGTGTTTTGATTGCCTGGCCACTGACAGTGGTACTACAAGTTGTGCACTCTTCCACCCCTAGTAACTATGATTGCCTTTGTTCTCAACCATGACACAATTGACAGCAAATATTCGGGGACATTGTTTGATGACAATTTTATAAACAATATTTACTTTCAGTTGTTTTTACTCTCAGTCTTCACATTCACAAATCCAACTGCCGTAAATCATCCTGGCCTACATGTTCTTTGGTCCCAGGCCCCAGGATGAATCATACCATTTTGTCCTGGGTGATTTGCAGTTTATCTTTCAGTTAATTTTTGTTAAGGCAGAGTACCATGAAGAGCAAGCGTAGTCCATATGAACATGGTATAAAGCAAGACATAGGGTCCTGCAAGCTTAGTAAGTAACATTGTGCATGGCTGTAGTGAAACTTCATCTGGCATTCGCTGTCTTTACTACACTGTCCCAATTGAGTTCTTTCACCCTGACATGGCCATGGCAAAGGGGATGCCCGATATTTTACTGTGACTGAAGTGATGGGTTCCCCTTACACAAATGCGTAGGCAAATTACACCAAAGCCAAACTGTTTTGGGATATAAAGATGCCTAAATGATTGGCCTATAGGTCTTAACCAACTGTCGGTATTGTATGCCATTTTGATATTCACAAGGTATGGGTGCCAGTAAGGGTAGGGTGTCAGTAACCAGCACCTGAAGTCCTGGGTGATCCACAGGCAGCAATACCACCTCTGGTTCACTGTGCCCATAGCACATCTATGCTGTAAAACAAAAGCTCATACAATTTTTCAAGGTTTGGGCCACAGGTGTGAGTAGTAATGATGAAGTAATGCAGACATTTAATTTTATCAACTGATGAACCAGTCAAGGTGACAAAGATGAAAAATATTCACCTAAGGAAGCATCAGTTATATATGTGGTGGCACGCAGTCTGGCAGTGTCCTTATTGTTATCCACAAGCAACATTGTGAACCATGGGACTCAACACTGATAACAGATAGCGATAGTGAAGATCATAGGGTTTCCACTGTCATGGGCAGTGGGCCTTGTGTAATGCTGGCAATGCATGTGGCAGCAGCAGCAGGTGAAACAAAGGCAGCTGGCACCAGCCCAGGTAGAGAGCCATTCCCCACACTCTTCACCCAATGATCCCAGCTGTGTCCACTGCCTCCTCCTCCTCCCTCCCTCCCTCCCTCCCTCCCTCCCTCCCCCCCCTCCTCCCTCCCCTCCCTCCCTCCCTCCTCCCCTCCCTCCTCCTCCCCTTCCTCTCCTCTTCCCTCCCTCCTCCTCCCCTTCCCTCCCTTCCCTCCCTCCCTATCCCTCCCTTCCCTCCCTTCCCTCCCTCCCTCCCTCCCTCCCTCCCTCCCTTCCCCTCCCTCCCTCCCCCTCCCTCCTCCCTCCCTCCCTCCCTCCCTCCCTCCCTCCTCCTCAAACTCCTCAAAATCATGAAATTGATCTTCACTGACACTTCCATCTGTGTTAGAGCATCACTTGGGAAGAGCAGAGTCCCAGATTTGCTGGGGAGTCACATATTTCTTACCGCTAGACATGCTGAGAAAGGAGGACTGAAATGGCATTCCCACAATGCACCACTGGCTCCCCGATTTTTTTTATATGGTGCCCACTGACCATGGAGACCCATTCTCTCACATGTGGCCCTACCAGCTTTCTCCTGCTTGATTTGAAGCCGCTAGAATTTATGCGTATAGATACGTCAAACACGGTATCTCCTATGACGTATATATACGACCGCGACAGTCAAGGGGTTAATGGTCTGAGATGATTTATTGTTATTGAGCCCCATGCACAAAGTCCATAGGTGAGATGGGGTAAATGAGTGAGTGACATAGGGCCAGGAGGGCTGAAGATGTGAGTAAACATGATGACTCAGTCTTGTTGCTCTCTCTGAGACAGAGAGCTAGATGGATAGACAGATAGTCAGGGAGCTTGACAGACAAACAGATAGACAGGGAGCTTGACAGACAAACATATAGACAGACATGTTTGTGTACCAGAGAAAACAAAGTGAGGGCCGACGCTCATCAAATGTCAACTCTTATCTTATGTTATTTCATCTTACTACTTCAATGTCAGGGGTGGACCGAGGCTTGTTTTACATGCTTCAAGGGAACTTATTATTATGTATAATTATTATTACATCTTCTTCGTCTTCGTCGTCTTCTTCGTCATCGTCTTCGTCGTCTTCGTCGTCTTCGTCGTCTTCTTCGTCGTCTTCGTCGTCTTCGTCGTCTTCTTCGTCGTCTTCGTCGTCTTCGTCGTCTTTGTCGTCGTCTTCGTCGTCTTCGTCGTCTTCGTCGTCGTCGTCTTCGTCGTCTTCGTCGTCTTCGTCGTCTTCGTCGTCTTCGTCGTCTTCGTCGTCTTCGTCGTCTTCGTCGTCTTCGTCTTCGTCGTCTTCGTCGTCGTCGTCTTCTTCGTCGTCGTCGTCGTCGTCGTCGTCGTCGTCGTCGTCGTCGTCGTCGTCGTCGTCGTCGTCGTCGTCGTCGTCGTCGTCGTCGTCGTCTCGTGTCGTCGTCGTCGTCGTCGTCTGTCGTCGTCGTCGCGTCGTCGTCGTCGTCGTCTCGTCGTGCGTCGTCGTCGTCGTCGTCGTCGTCGTCGTCGTCTCTTTCTTTCTTTTCTTCTTCTTTTCTTCTTCTTCTCTTCTTCTTGCTTCTTCTTTTCTTCTTCTTCTTCTTCTTTCTTCTTCTTCAGTCTTCTACCTCCTCCTCCTCCTCCTCTCTCCTCCTCCTCCTCCTCCTCTCCTCCTCTCCTCCTCCTCCTCCTCCTCCTCCTCCTCCTCCTCCTCCTCCTCCTCTCTCCTCCTCCTCTCTCCTCCTCTCCTCCTCCTCCTCTCCTCTCCCCCCTCCTCCTCTCCTCCTCCTCCTCCTCCTCCTCCTCCTCCTCCTCCTCCTCCTCCTCCTCCTCCTCCTCCTCCTCCTCCTCCTCCTCCTCCTCCTCCTCCTCCTCCTCTCCAAAACATTGCTGAGACCTATAAATACTTTGTATACATTTCAAGACAATAGTAGATGGCCAAGGCAGGTGTAAATGCCCACCTGTCAGTGTCTTTGGGACAATTTCAGTACATAATACTAGTGTCAAAACAAAGATTGGTTATGAAATGACAAGAACTAGTATAAATTGTAATTATCAGAACATAAAAAAAAAAAATGTAATATAAAAATAGAAGAGAAGGTATATTGGCAACACTTCTGCAAGCGGCGGGACTCGATGTTGCCGTCACGTGAGCATCCAGTGCCAACTTCTCGGCCTTATATCTCTGTAAGTGCTGACCCAAATTTTTTTTTATCATATAACACTTAGAAAAATATGCTCTTTATTTCCATAAAAAAAAACGATATTTTTATTTTTCAAAATATTCGGTCCAAACGTGTATATACATTTGGACCATTTATGGGTTAATTTCTTGGGCGTAGTGAGTAAAAGGTGTTAATGAGAGGTTTAACTGTACTTGTATTGATGCTGCATCATATTATACCAGCCTGGCTACATTATTTGTGCCCTTGGTGTACTTCTATTTAACCCATAAATGGTCCAAGCAGATCTACGTTCACATGTGTAGTGCTCCAAAAGGAGATCTACCTTTTT
>NC_069409.1:14598574-14688574 GCF_026875155.1 Cherax quadricarinatus
TTTTTAATCCCCCCCAATTTTGGGGCTTTTTTGGTAAACTCATGGTAACAAGTTAGTCTCATTGAGTTAGAAATTTAAATTCTTATTTTAAGGTTTAATTTGGAAAATTATTAATATTGAAATTATTATCAAATAATTGTTAATATTCAAATTATTATCAAATAATTGTTATTGTTGAGATTACTGTGAATATAATTATAATTGTTGAGATTATTGTGAATATATAATTATTATTGTTGAGATTATTGTGAATATAATTATAATTGTTGAGATTATTGTGAATATATAATTATTATTGTTGAGATTATTGTGAATATATAATTATTATTGTTGAGATTATTGTGAATATATAATTATTATTGTTGAGATTATTGTGAATATATAATTATTATTGTTGAGATTATTGTGAATATATAATTATTGTTGAGATTATTGTGAATATATAATTATTATTGTTGAGATTATTGTGAATATATAATTATTATTGTTGAAATTGTGATATACTTATTCCAAATTTTTGAGAATTCCATATATAAAAATTATTAAAGAGAGTTGTGTATATTTCTTTATGTTGTGTATACTTTGTTGTGTATACTTATGTTGTGCATACTTCATGTTGTGTATACTTGTGTATGCTTATGTTGTGTATACTTCATGTTGTGTATAATTATGTTATGTATACTTATGTTGTGTATACCTATGTTGTGTATACCCATGTTGCATATACCTGTGTTGTGTATACTTCATGTTGCATATACCTATGTTGTGTATACTTATGTCATGTATACCTGTGTTGTGTATACTTATGTTGTGTATACTTCATGTTGTGTATACTTATGTTGTGTATACTTATGTTGTATATACATATGTATGCTTCATGTTATGTATACATATGTTGTGTATATTTATATTGTGTATATCTATGTTGTGTATACCTATATTGTGTATACTTCATTCAAATTCAAATTCAAATTCAAAGTTTATTCTCTATAAAGATTAAATGTTGAATTTACAGAATTTGGTTGTTGTGTGGTTTACATGTAGTTAAATAATGATTACAGAGTGTACCACTAGAACGCCTAGCATGGCTAGGCATTTCGGGCAGACTTAGTTTAATTCTTTATTTTAAAATATTACAAATTATGAGGTAAGTTGGTATTATGGCTAAGTGACTAAATACTAGTTTGTGAGTTTAGCAATGTGAATGCTTTTGTTATGGCACAGTACATAGTTTCAGTATTGGAGTATCATAGGATTCATTATTTTAGGATTGAGATTAATATTTCTGTTTATGGTCAAATGGGTGAGTGAGTGTAAGTGTGAACCACCAGGTGGTATTCGTGTAGTTAGTTTGATGGGGTTTATCAGGGAGATAAGATGTTTTCTAATGGTAGTTTTGAAGGTGATGAATGTGTCTGCAGTTCTAGAGTTCTCAGGTAGGGTGTTCCAGATTTTAGGGCCTTGGACATACATTGAATTTTTGTAAAGGTTTAGTCGGACATGGGAATGTCGTAGAGAATGTTTGTGTCTGGTGTTATGCCTGTGGGTTCTGTCACAACTATCAAGAAAGCGTTTTAGGTCAAGGTTGATATTGGAGTTTAAGGTCCTGTAGATGTAGATTGCACAGTAGTAAGTGTCGATGTACTGAACAGGGAGTAAGTTTAGATTTATGAAGAGTGGGGGGTGTGTTGCCAGGGATGGGATTTAGTGATTATTCTTACTGCAGCTTTTTGTTGGGTTATTATTGGCTTTAGGTGTGTTGCTGCAGTTGATCCCCAAGCACAAATAGCATAGGTGAGGTATGGATAAATAAGTGAGTGGTATAGTGTGAGAAGGGCATTTTGCGGCACGTAGTATCGTATCTTGGAGAGGATCCCAACTGTTTTGGATACTTTTTTGGTTATGTCTTGGATATGGGTGCTGAAATTCAGGTTGTTGTCAAGGTATAGGCCTAGGAATTTACCCTCATTATGTCTGGTAATTAGAGCGTTGTCGATCTTAATGTTAATTTGTGCATCTCCTGCTCTGCTACCAAACATAATATGTAGGTTTTGTCATGTTAAGCGTAAGTTTATTGGCTGTCATCCAAGTCGATATTTTGATCAGCTCCCTCGTTAACAATGGTGTTGAGGGTGGCAAGATTAGGGTGAGAGATGACATAAGTCGTGTCGTCAGCAAAGAGAATGGGTTTCAGGTGTTGGGATACGTTTGGAAGATCATTGATGTATATGAGGAAGAGCAGGGGACCAAGGACACTTCTGCGGAACTCCAGTATCAAGTGGCCGTGTTGTTGATGCTGTGTCTTTAATGGTAACATACTGATACCTATTAGTAAGGTAAGATTTGAAATAAGCAAGCGCATGGCCTCACTTATACCGTAATGTCAAGTTTGTAGGAGTAATGATGTCAATTGGACTACTGTGTCAAAAGCTTTATCTTAGGTCAATAAAAATTCCTATTGGATATTCCATTTTTCCAATGCTGAGTCAAGCAGATCTAGCATTTTTATGATATGCATCATTAGAGCCTTTTTTTATTTTCCTAAAATCCAAATTGGCCATGGGTGAGTATGTTTTGTGCTGTTTATAAATGAATATTGTCTCCTGTGCACTAAACGAGTTTCCACATAGATTTTGGATAACAGTGGTATAGTTTGATATTGGCGCTATAGTTGTTTAAGAGTCTGTAGGGTCACCACCTTATTATGTATTGAGTGTAGTACCCTTGGCCATCTTGAGTATTATCGGGAAGGTATGCTAGTTATTTCTAGTGACTTGTCAAAAATAATTGAAATAAAGCACGAAAGATAATATGGCCCGCTTGCTTGTATCATAATCGGTGGTGTGACATTATACAGATTCCTGAGTTGTTTTTAAGTGAACTGTATAATCTTGGTGACTTCCGAGGGCTCAGTTGGTGGGCAAGAAAGGAAATGAATTTTGGGTAAATTCCCATCAGGTAGTCCCTCGGCAGGTTGGGCATTAGTATGTGGGAATTTTATTGGCGTGATTAATCCTTAATGGTTGAGAAGAAGTCGTTATGCTCTTGTAGCTGTGCCAGTGGGGATGTAGTGGTGTTTCATCTAGGTATATTTAGGACATTATTCCTAGTTTTTTTTCAGTTTGTGGGTCCCTTAGAATCTGAGAGAGTGTTTTCCAGTCTTTTTTATATCTCCTCTAGTGTCTTGAACCTACTGGAGTAGTACGTATGTTTGGCTTCTTTATTACCTTTGGTGAGAAACTAGATTGAACTGGTTTTAAAGAGAAATATCTTTGTGTATTACAGCCCTGTCTATATTGCTTTCATAATGGTGTTTTACTTGTCAATGGATTTACAGAATGGAGCTCGATTAAGCCATTGGGCAACCAAGCCGTTTGTTTGTGGATCTGTTTTCGTTTTTATAGGACCAAATGTGTTGTATAAGTCTCTAAGTAATTTGTTAAGAGAAAATGTCGTCCAGTCACCAATACCATTGGCCTAGGAGAATTCTGTAGGCCCAGTCAACAATCTCTAGGTCAGTTTGTTGACACTCCTTTATAGAGGCCTCTCGTCCATGAGATCTAAATGAGACTTTGTTTGTATTGAAGTGGTGGTTTAATACTCTGTTTGTCAGGGAGGAATTAGGGTAAGTGGTCTGTAGTGCTATCTGAGATTAGGTCCCTGATTTAAGGTGGGCTAGTATATTGTGTCCATATGTGGGTCTATTACATGTTGCACTTGTTTCAGTGAGCCTGGTTGGTTTAAGTTTATTGTATGGATATGAGAAGTTTGTTTTCTCATATTGTTGAATGAAAAACAGTTTACATGGCTGATCATCTAGTAGGCAAGGTTGATGAAGAAGTTCAAGCTAGCGAGAAGGGTGCATATTCATTTGTCTTTTGTTAATAGTGCTTTCTAATTTCTCCACTGAAAATTTCTGGGATGTTTTGTGTGATGGTATCCGTAAAACTGGCCCTGAATTGTTATACAGGTGTCTTAATAAGGTTTTTTACAAGTAAAATTAGCAAAAATGTATTCCCCATAATTCATCACAAAAGCAAGTGGTGCTAATACAAGATAATTGTTATAAGAGTCGATAGAATTGCAATATACCACTCCCCAACATTGGTTGGTCCTGCAGTGGTGAATAGCTGTGTATCCTGGTAAGAGGGTAATATCTATAGTCCTGCTAAGGCCAGGTCTCAGTCAGAATAATGCAGGAGAACGGTGAGCCTTTTAGTGATTAAAGAGGAGTGCCAGGGAAGTCAGCATAGTGTTTGCTTATAGGACCTTATTTTGTAGTTATAAGACTGAATAGACTTTTAGCATTGTATTAGGATAGTGCTGCTTGTGATCTGTGTAATGAGGCCCACTACTTTCCAATAGGTTTTTGATTAGGGTGTTGGATTATGAGGTTTAGATCAGGGTCAACGTTATCTATCAATCAGGTGATCTTCTAAGGGTTTTAAATTATATGGGTTATTATATATCCCTGAGTTTATGTGTTGAGGCGAGAGCTTTAAACTTACCTTCATACGTACGTATTTTCTAGTACTGATATCTGTAGAGGTGGGAAGCTTGGATATAGTATATAGCCTAGAGTCTATTTTTTGTGGACATATAGAGATTTTCACCTAACTACACATAATGAAAGTTTATGTTGTCTATGTGTTGGCTTGTAAATAAACAAAAGAACAACTAGTATCAACTAAGTAATATAAAAAATCCAATTCTAAAATAGAACAAGTCACTCACTTTTAATTGCACTAAGGTCTAATATAAATGACTTTTGTGGAGTACTATGTTTTTGAGCTAGAATGATCTATAATACAACTAGATTAAAATCTAAATAATATAAAAAACAAATACAAATTAAAAAATAGCACCAGCTCCTCTCACTAGTAATTGCAATATGGTCTAAATATGAATATGATATTGACATATAGTACACACTGAGTTCAATCTAAATAATATAAAAAGGCACAAAGACTCTCAATTGTAATTCACTAAGGTATTATAATAAGTGTTTTACCAGAATTAAGAGTTTTAACTAGATTTAAATTTGCGATATGTGTATACTATGTGTTAGTAACTTATGTTGATTGTATACCTTATGTTGTGTAAATTTATGTTGATGCTACTTTATGTTTGTCATATTTATGTTGTGTATACTTTAGGTATACTGATGTTGTGTAAACTATATCGTTGTGTAATGTTAATTTTTTGTTTGTTTTTGTGAATACCTTCATTATGTTGTTGTATACTTATAATGTGTCTCCTTCTTTATGTTGTGTTATATTTACAGTGCTTGTATCTCAGTGCTTTCTGGTGGGCTATTCAGCCATTAGCAAGATGATCGCGGCCTGTCCGACTGACACTTCACAGTGCCTTCTCATTGCTCATAGTGGCTGGCGAGGTGAGAGTAAAGTCTGGTTTGCAGCCATCTTTTGTCATGTGTTCCCTTTATGTTTTTGGTGCTATACACAGTAAGAGAGAAACAGCTTCTTTATCACAGTGAAGGCTACGAACAGAATGTCTTCCTATGGAGAGGGGCCCCAGGTCGAGTGTTTGGCAGACGTAACCCCCGACATTGCGCAACCAGCGCGTGAAACTCCGTCTGCAACACCCATTTCTCACTGTACGCTCACACAACACTTACATTCGTCCACCATTTCTTTCATCTGGTACCCCAGCCTTTGTGACACCCTATCGAATTGAGCAATAGTTTTCAGGTGTTAAAAGACTTCGTTTTTAATACAACCCATATTCAAAACATGTATAGCTCCAAAACCAAAGGGAACACCAGGAACAAAAGAGAGATGCGATGAGAGACAACACTGCAGCAAACACTTCCTCTCACCACAGCACCATGTGAGCAATGAGAAGTCAACTGTGAAGTGTGGCTGCAGGCCGTGACAATCATGCCTAAAGGCTGCTACCAAGTAGAAAGGCACTGACCATAAAAGACCCCCCTGCCTTCGATTTTTGTCACCTGGCTACGTTATACTCGGGGTGCCCACCTGGCATAAAGCCGAGACAGCACTGTATTTGATGTATTCTTTTTTCATTTTTTATACTTTATGTTGTGAATCCTCTTTATGTTGTGTATACTTTTTTATTGTGTGTATACTTGTGAATTTACTTCATTTAAATGTTGTGTATTATCATAATGATATTACTTTATTCTTTGCAGTGTTTAACAATGTGTGATTCAATTTTGATATTTTAAACCCTTTGAACTGTTTCTGTTTGTATATATATAACGCCTTACGAGCCAATGTGTTTGAGCCGTATATATACTCAAAAGAATTCTATGCGCTTTCAGATCAAGCGGGAGAAAGCTTGTACGCGTACCCGCGCCGCGTGTGAGAGAATAGGGATCTGTGAGGCCAGTGTTGTCTGACCATTATAAAAAACAATTTCGCTGCTGCAAGCAGTAACATAATGAGAAAAAAAAAAGTCTCCGACTCGTGTTTTGTGGATAAAACACCGACTCTGAGGTGTAATTTTGAGTATAGATTTTATAGTTACAATTGCTCGTTTTCATAAGTATCCTCATATGATATAAGGAGAATCGTATAATAGAAATGGATGTGATTTATGATTGGTTTTACTATGACAGGATCCTTGAAATGGAGCTCCGAAAAGTAGGGGAAATGTTTGAGATTTTTGCCAAGTTCAAGAGTAGCAAACGACATCATTAGTCCAATTCAAATGTACCAATTAGCCCATTTCTGATTGCATTCATGAATGGGTTTCGACATTTTGTACAATTAATACAAGATTTCCAATAGTCATGCATAACAGTAAATCTTTTTATTTTTTTGTTTGAACATAAAAAATCAAAATAGAAAGCAAGAGGGCCTGTGAGATCGTGGACTGCTTTAACAAAGAAAATGTTTATTTTAGAGCCAGGAAAGTCTGCATTGGTTCATTCTGGAAACCCTATATTATAAGAAACTTAAATATTTTTTAATTGTGGCGTGAAGTTTTGCAGAAATGCCAATTATCGAACTATTTTAGATAGGTAGATTTAAAATCGATAAATGGGCAGTTTCTTGTTACTCAAATGATATGGAAAAATGGATTTCTAAAGAACATAGCTATGAGTTTGGCTGACTGGTAAGAATGGATTAGCACAAAAATAGGGCTCAAAGCGTTGGCAAATCCACTGATGCTCAATACCGGATGCGCGAGGTTGCTAAACATTCAGGGACAGCCGTAATTTCCATAAGGTATATTCCCATCAAATTCATATTTTTTGTGTCATTACCATCGGGAAAAGGATTCTCTATCTTTTCATACGAAAAAAAAAATAATTTTTCTTTTCCAAATATATTGTGACACCAGAAACAACCCTCAGTGTCTTCGGTTGAGAGACGGTCAAAAAGGTTAAGTACCCACTATCATGCTGGGGTGCTTTATGGCAGCTATCCTAATTCATACACACTAACATAATACTTAGAGTTTTTGAGAAGAGTAAAAATTTTTAAATTATACTAGTATTATATATGATGGAAGTACTTATTTGTGTACAGTAATTAAGAATTTAGTTAGATATAGTATATAAAAAATTGCAGTATTATATTTATCACAAATTTACAGTAATAAATAAGAGACAATTTTAAGTATGAGGCTAAATGATTAAATAATTGAGAAATCATGGTAGGTGTTAATATTTAGGTTTGTCTGGTTATTTAGACAGGGTGATGAGAGTATTTCTAAGTAAGGGCCTTAAATTTATCTGGAGCAGGGGTCCATTTAGTGATGTTCTACATTGAATTCCCATATCACAGGGCACTTCATGATACATAGCATTTTTGCATAGTGAGAGATGGACACGAGGGATATCAAGAGTGATTTGTGCCTTGTTGTTGTGCGTGTGTTTCTGTTGTAGTTAACAATGTAGAGTTTTTAGAGGAGGAGGTTTGGATACTGGAGTATAAGGTACTTTTTGTATTAGGGCGCGCGTAATAAGTGTGGATATTTTAGTATATTAAGCAATTTAAAAGGCTTTTTAAAAAGCCGGTGGGGTGAGCTGACTGTGGCAGAATTAGTAATGAGTCCCCATCAGCAGCTTTTTGTTGGGTTAATAAAGGTTAAAGGTGATCTTTGCATGGTTGACCCCCTATGCACAAATACCACTAGGTGAGGTAAGGTTAAACGAAAGAGGGGTAAATAGCAAGAAGTGCCGTTTCAGGTATATAGTACCGTATCTTAGAAAGGATACCTACTGTTTTGGAAGCTTTCTTGGAGATTTGCTGTATGTGAGTCTGGAATTTGAGACTGCAGTCAAGGTGAGTCCGTATAGAAATATGCTCTCTGTGTGTCTTGAAATGGGTGAACCACTTATTGATATGTTAAACTGAACATTAGAAGCTCTGTTTCCAAACAGCACAAAGTAGGTTTTGTCTATATTGAGAGTAAGTTTGTTGGTAGTCATCCAAGTAGATATTTTTAGTAGTTCGTTTGGGTAAGAGAATACATAATTATTGTCATCCTGCAAATAAAATGGGTATATTAATGAGTTTTAAATGCATTTGGGAAGTCTTTGATGTAAATATAAAGAGAATATTGGGCCAAGACCACTACCCTGTGGTGCTCCAACCACACATGTTGTGTAGTAGGAGTTAAATGGCCATTGTGTGTATGACTGTACTACTTGGTTTCTGTTGCTAATTATAGATTTTTACAGTAAGTCCAAGAAGAGTCCTATGACCCCATAATGGTTCAAGTTTTAGGTGCAATAGATCAAGGTTGTATATACTTCATCATGTTTGTATATACTTATGTTGTGTATACTCTCTTCAACTTTTCTTGCATACTTGTTATACAGTGGCTCCCTTATCTTTTTTCGTATTAAATCCCGTTCTGTAGGAGCTACTACAAACGAAATTTGCGATATTGGCGAATCAATATTCCCCATAAGAATAATGTAAATTACAATTAATCCGTTCCTGACTACCCAGAAGTATTAAACCAAAAAAAAAAATTTGTAGCTTGAAATATACATTAGTACATAAACAACTAACCATGGGCAAATGATGAAGAAACATTAAACAGCATAACACTTACCTTTTTGAGATTCTCTTAGTGTATTGGGAGACTAGGAGTAGGAGAGAGATTGGATTGTATACAGATATGGAAGGGGAATCCCCTCCAGCAACACCGCAGTAATCAAATTGCTTCTCTGGGGTTGCTTCTCCTTCTCCTGTTTCCTTACAATTCCACTAAGGACCACCTTGAGTCCACTCCTAGTCCTGTCTCGCAAACAGTAACTGGAGAGAGACACTGTTTCTGCGTCTCCTTAACACTTTCCCTAAAAGGCCCAACGGACTGTCACTGTACATATTTTCTCACCTTCTTTTACCACACAGGCTTTGCACTAGAGCTTTCTTTTATGGAGCCATGGTAGCTCTTATTTGTACATGCAAGACTAAAAAAATGAGTATGGAAAATTATGAATATAGATTTTTAGCGAAGAGCACATGAGGTAACTTCACTCACTGGTAAACATATGCCAGACTGGCTGGGTAGGAGGCCTCCCTGGCTTCACAAAGTGCCGTGCGTACTACGTCCTGAGACGAACTACATTTGCAGTCACCTATGAAGAGCAAGTCTCACATGTGTTACACGAAATACCACCTATAGATTTGGCGAAATTTATGATTGCCAAGAACTATGAAAAGCGAGGGACCACTGTACTTCTTCATGTTTTGTAATACTTGTGTACACGTCGTTCACTGTTTGTGAAAAATCTCCAAGTTGTGTATACTTATGTTGTGTATAATTCCTTTACTTATTTATTAGGTACAGTTGTGCCTCCGCTTTAACGGGTTTTTCGCTTATAGCATTCCGCAAATACGTCATTTTCAAATTATGACCATAACTCCGCTATATAACTGCTCCCTCCACCGACTTTCTAATATGTCACACACTGTGCTCCCACTCTACGTTTGTTTCCATTTCTCTGTGAGATCCGTAAAGCACTAAGTCCTCTACCATTATGTCTAGAAACTCCAAAATTTTCAATTGTTTTCAAAATGTCAATTTCATATTTTTATATTAGCTTCTAAATAATTAAAAACTGATGTATACCTTACTTAAATAAACTTACATACTGATTTTTCTGGCATGCAAGTTCACACATTAAAATCAGTAAGAGTGTCTAATCTCCAGACAGACGTCATATTAGTAATGATAATAATCACCGAGTCACGATAAATGTCGGTATATTAACGTTAATATACTCATTTTCCATTAATCCCGCCTTAATATTTTTCTCAAAAATAAAATATAAAAACATGATGCAGAACATATAAAGATGAAAAATACACCCCACAGTCTAGAATAAAAACACATAAATATGAAATGTGGAAGCATACGACTTGCACAAATACGCCTAAAAACCATTAGAAATGATACATAATAATAATCACCAACCTCAAACCCTCGTCAAAATGTCCGTATATAATGTTAATACACGTGGACCCCCCTACTGTTAGGCCTTACAAAATCGTTAAATTTCCGCATACCGAACCATTTTTATCGCTATAGATTTTTGGCCATCGCATACTGCTAAAAACCCGCTCAAACCTGTTCATTAATCCGAGACGTGTCCTAATGTGCGGGCCTTCAACTCAGCTCTCACAGGTGGTCCGCCGTTTAGCCCAGTTTCCCAGCCAGCCTCCTCCACCGGTAACATACCAAGCATACAATCGGATCATTTCCGTATTTATTACAGTGTTATTATGAGTGAATTAGCTGCAAAATAAGTGGACCATGGCTCCAAGAAAGCTTCTTATGCCAACCCTACCGGAATAAAGAGGGGTGAAGAATTTGCTATAGAGATGATTAAATATGACATTGATAAGTAATGATAGTGGAGTGCGTGTCTCAGAGCTGCGGCAGGTTGTATAAAAAACCGCCAATCACCATCGCTGACTATTGTGGGGGGCAACAAAAAAGGCAACGCGCGATGAAGCTGTTCTTTGCAAAGGTTCAATCACTGTGTTTTCGTAAACATAGAAGCGCGAGTGATGAATATGTTGAAGACTCTTATTGTGTGGATAAATTTGAACAAACTAGATAGCAGGAGATAGCGATCTCTCTATGATCATAAGTGAAAAGGCACAGGAAGTTGCATGAGGATTTTAATTTAAAAAAATGCCTGCAACTTTTGATGATGTGAGTTGAATTTAAGGCCATGCAAAGGTTGATTGAGAGATTAAGAGCGTAGTGGCATACATAGTGTATAAGGCATGTGTGAGGCTGCCATTTCGGACCACAAAGCAGCTGAAAAAATAAAGTGCATGAATTCAAGGAGTTAACATAAGGACAGTTGAAGGACTGAAAACCTGAACAAGTGTTTAATTGTGAATGAAACAGGCTTGTTTTATGGGAGACAAAGTGCCAAGCAGACGTCATTACTCAAGGAGGAACAGGTCACTCCCAGGACAATAAGCTATGAACAACTGGCACAGGCTTACTACTCCTGTTGCATGTGTTCCAAAGCTAGTGGTGATTTGCAAAGTGAAGCCTTAATTAGTTGTATCACAACAGAAACTCCCAGAGCATGTAGGCAAAAGAATATCCCTCTAGGCTAATATTGTGTGTGCTGTGGTAGGGCAAACAGTAAGGAATGGTTCACTAGGACTTTTTTCTAATGACTGGTTACACCATGCATTTGAGCCCCCAAGTTGAAAAGATTAACCTAACTGAAAAGAAATTAAGAACCTTAAGTGCCTCCTGGTGTTTAGACACATGCCCTGGTCGTCCTACAGACGATGGCAGAGTCAACTTTATGGGGACATGAGGTTTTCATTGATAGGTAAGTTTTTTGCCTCCAAAAACCACTCCTCTCCTGCCAGCCCCATGGACCAGCAGATTATTGCATAAAACTTCAAAAAACAGTACACAAAAGCTCTGTATGAAAGGTGCTTTGTAGTGACCTCAGAAACTCAACTGACTACTAAGACAAGAGATTTGGAGATACGCACTTTAATATCCCAATTGTGTAACCTTATAGGTAAGCGTGGGGGGGGAGTGACTAAGATACCTTGAACTCTGTCTTGGAAGAAACTGTGGCTCCTGGCAGAATTGTAGACCAAATTGGGATTTTTAAGGGTTTGAGGCTAAGCCCTAGGAATCCTATGCCAGATGAGTAATCACAATTGTGGCATTGGGGAAGTCCATTGGGTGTTGCAGGTTAGGAGGGGATGATGTGGAAGAGTAGGTTGGAGGAGGACAATTGAAAACTAACACACTGATGATCTGCTAGATCAACTTCAACAGCAAGAGGCCCAGACCTGAGGATAGACTGGTTCCGGACAGAGGGGAGAGATAAATTGAAGAAGTTGCCCTTAACTACAAAGATTAAGGAAATCTGTTTTGGGCCAAAAAAAAAAAAATGTGGCTGAAAGTGCAAACCTTTGTGGATGAAAATCACCTCACACACTATTGCATGAGCCGTGCCTGGTTACTATTACACTGTATATGTTGTGAAATCACATTAGGGGAAGTCATAAAGCGGAACGAGAGTACAGGCGCACTAAGGACAGATATGTTGTGAGGCTACAGAAGTCCGTAGGCTCAGACGCTGGTCCTAGTGGCATTAAAAGAAGAAGGTGGAAGTAACCACCCCAGGAAATGGACATTGACACCTCATGTCTAATGGAAGGGGATTCCCCATCTAAACACTAAGACCTCTCTCCTCCTCGCCCAATCCCCGTCAAGTCATCATCGCAGATCTTTCATAAAGGTCAGTGTCCATGTGAATTGTGCATGCTTTTTCAGTTTTGTGTATTAAAATTAATATTTCATGTGGTCTAAAAAGTTTTTATATGTTTTTTCATACTATGGGGTGCCTTGCACGGATTACATTTATTTCCATTATTTTCTTATGGGGAAGAATTCATTCAGCGATAACGATAATTTCGCATAGTCAATGAGCTCTCATTGCAACGGATTAACTATCGTTATGCGGGGGTCCTACTGTATAACTAACAGTTCAATCGAATCCATCCATGATATTTATTTTCAAGTTTATGTAATAAACACGATACATAACAAAAAAAGAACATAACTACAACCCCACAACAGAATAAATAAACATAAATATGGGATGTCGAGTAGCCAGATAACTGTACAACTGAACGGCAAGAATAACATTTTCTCTAGTCAACATAAAAAATCTGTGTTTCTGGGGTAACTGTAGAAAAATTATTTCTTTTTCGAATGTATGTAAGTTTATTCAGCATACACAAATACATTTACATCAGATATCATATATAACCTATCCATATGTGGTAGAGTAGGTTGGTAGCAGCACCCCCAGGGAGAAGTACTCGACAGAAATCTGTAACTGTTTTGCATGATGGTAGCATTACATAGGATTCCTTTTTCTGTCCATAAACACCTATATAACAGGGATACTTTGCTACTTCCTACTTACCACTTTTGGTCACACTTCACAGAACACTTCACAAAGCATATAATATATGCATACACTATGGTTTTATTCTTTCTGCCTTTTTCTAAAGCTCTGTACCTCTTTAATTCTCAATGGCCATGGGGAAGTGTGAGGAAAAGAATCTTTCCTCCTGTAAGGCCATGCGTGTCGTAGAGGCACAAATGCAGGGAGCAATCTGGGCTAGTAATCCCTTCTCCAGTAGACATTTGCTAAAAAAGCAGGAGAAGAAAAACTCTATAATAACAGGGATGTCTTAAATTGCGGGATGTTATTTGTAGGAAGACAAGAAACAGATGATTGCTGATGTTATGAAGAAAAGAATGGAGCTTCCCTTGGTCCCTAAGCGAAACAAAGACCTGAATTTGGTAGGGGAGTTTCAGTGGGGGTAAATAAATGGGAATTAAATCTGGCAGTAATCTGAGAGAGTTAGAGCAAAGGAGGGTAGCAGTAATGTTTAATTGATCAGGTTAATGGAAGGAGAACAGAGAATATGCAAGTGTAAAATTCAACAGAATTAGGTGGAATAAAGTAAGGTAGATGCAGAGAAGTGGGTCTATAATAAGGCGTGTTATGGCCACTCTGAAAGAGAGGAATGCAGAGTAGAGAGAGAGATTTTGGAATGTTAAGTGAATGTGATAGGACCTTTCTGAACCAATTGAGTAGAGTACAATTGTGGTGGGGACCGGAATCTAAAGTAGGAGGAAGGCGTTCTTTAGAGAGGGTGTTGGTAGGTTAAGTTTTGGGGTGACCAGTAAGGTGTGAAATGATAATGGGAGCCCCTTAGGTTACCATTGTATAGAAAGGGGTTTATTATAGATATACATATGTTAAGAAAAGAGGATAAAAAAAGCATACACAGAATGATATGTAGGGCGAAAATGACAGTAGTTTGTAGATTATGAAATTGGTAGATAAAAACCTGTGAGAAGAGAACTACAGGATGTACAATTTAAGAGGGGGGGAGGCCCACAGATATATCAGATTTTACTTTTCTAGTTGTAGCCACACTGAAGTAAAAGGTAGAATGGGATACAAGGAGACATAGAAGCATCAGGAAGAGAGAGGTGAAGGTCTTTTTTATAAAACAAAAAGAAGAGTCAGTTAGGGTACAGATAAAACCGCTTAATGGAGGATAGATGGCCTAATAGAACGCATAGGCAATGGGGTCGATAAGGTATGGGGTAGGATTAAAGATGTAGTGTTAGAGTGATCAGCAGAAATTTGTGAGGTAGTTACAGGAAAGTGGGTTGTCGGGAGGAAGAAGTTAAGTCGAGTGGTGGAAATGATGATGTGAAGAGAGTAGTAAGAGAGAAAAAGTTAGCATATGAGAAGCGTTTATACAAAGTATAAGTGATGTAAAGAGGGAAGGGTATAGACGTAAAAAGATAGAGGTTAAGAGAGTGGCGAAGCAAATGTAAAAAGAGAGCAAATGAGAGAGTCTTGAGTGAGATGTTACAACAAATTTGTTGAAAATAAGAAAAAGTTTGGAGTGAGAATTAACACAGTTAATAAAGCCAGAGAAACAAATGGATTTGTCAGTTAAAAAAAATAGGAGATGAGAGTTTCATTAAATGTGATAGA
Source organism: Cherax quadricarinatus (assembly GCF_026875155.1). Classification (NCBI taxonomy): domain Eukaryota; kingdom Metazoa; phylum Arthropoda; class Malacostraca; order Decapoda; family Parastacidae; genus Cherax; species Cherax quadricarinatus. The sequence goes on from NC_069409.1 coordinate 14,613,606, forward strand.
TAGAGTTATTGGGAAATGGAGGAGTATATTTTTGCGGAATTGAGTTAAATAGTAGAATGAGATAGTGAAAGCTGAGATTTCGTGTATAGGGCAAGAGGAACACAACGCATCTTGTAGGAGTGAGAAAGAGCAGTTGAGAGGTGGGGGAAATGTTCGTGAGCATTAGGTAAAATGAAAGGGGTTAAGGGCAGCCGTATTGATTGTAAAAAGATAGAAATGTTAAAAAGCAGGGTGTGGGTATAGTTTTGGAGTGGGTTGGTGCAATTTTTTAACCCTTTGAGGGTCGACAGGCCCCTCTCCGAAACTCGTTCTCAAGGGTCTGAGCCAAACATTTCAAAAAAAAATAAAAATAATTTTTATCTTATGAAAAAAAGAGATTATTTTTTCTAAACATTATTAGGATAAACAAAAAAAAATTTACCATCTAATACTTACTCGGAGATAGGATGCCCCCATGAAGTTTGCAGAAAATGAGACCGCGAATTGCAACAGCGGCGACTGCCAGCTCACTCCGTAAACTTTAGTTTACTTGTATTTGAATGTTTGTTGTTTTTTTCACTATTTTATTTTTTCCATAACTTATGTGGCCTGTGAGACCAAAGTAAGATCAAATGTAAATTATATACACTTCGTTGTATACAACAACAATAAGCACACAAACATAATTATCAATATATTGTTTACAAAACTTGAGTTTACAAAAACAAACAATACAAAACATTGTTTAATTATTATTGTTTCCTATAAAATATATAACCAATATACATCACCTGACACATATCCTATCTAGTCTGCAGCTTGTGGAACCTGAAACATGGTGGTCATATCACAATGGTGTTTTTAATCTTCGCCCTCAATCTATCTCTTTCAATGTCTCTCTCAGTTCTAATCTTGCTATCTATCTCGTCTCACAGGTACACATAAATACCAGTATACATACTATAAATTACCTGCGTGAGTGAACCAAGAAATCCAGACAAAGTGCTATTACTACCTCTGCCTTGAAGAATGTGAGTAAAATGATGACACAGTCTGGTGGCTCTCAGATACAGAGACTAGACGATAGACAGATACAGACAGTGAGCTTGACAGACATACAAATAGACAGACAGAAATGTTATGTACCAGATACCAAGTGTATACTATGTTCCACCCTCTCCTCCTCCTCTACCTCACTTCTCCCCTACTCTTCCTCATACTCTTTCCACCTTCGCACCCTTTCCTCTTCCTCTTCCTCCTCTTCCTCCTCCTCTTCCATCCCTCTACTATTCCCTCCTACTCTTCCTCCCTCCTCCTCTTCTTTCCTCTTCTCCTCTACCTCCCCCTAATTCATTCCTCGTACTATTCTCCTCATTTCCTCCTCACTCTTGCCTCTATTTTCCTCTTCCCCTCCTACTCTTCCTCTTCCTTGCTCCTTCCTCTTCCTCCTCCTCCTCTTCCCGCTCCTCCACTTCTTCCTCTTCCCCCTACTCCCCTGTCTCCTCCTTGTCCATAGTAAAATTACAAGGAGTCCGCAGCTGTCACAGTGAACATATTAGCTCATTAACTCTTATCCCCCCTCCGGCCTGTCAAAAACATTCGGGGTTCGGATGCTGCTTCCCCTCCTCCATTCTAATCTAATTATTCTTTCTCCCTCATTACTAATCATTCGATTCTATCTCTGTCTCTCAAGAAAACAGGTAATGCACATAAATTACAAGAATACATGGTAATAAATTACCTAGGATTAACCCAAAACACCCAGACAACGTGCCTATAACTCTGCTTGAAGATGTGAGTAAAAAAGTGATGACGCAGTCTTGGGGCTCTCTGAGACAGAGGAGCTAGATGGAAAGTACAGGGAGCTTGACAGACAGGCAAATAGACAGACAGAAATGTTAGTATAAACCACAAAAACAAAAGGAGGGTTATGTTTCATGCTCATCTTTTGGCCATCAGCTCTACCCTCATGTTACCCTCATACAAACGTCAGCACTTATCAGATTAGTTATCTCCCCTATTATCTTGTTACAGTCCATGGGTGAACAATTATTATTACCATATTAATTATTACCTATTATTATTATTATGTAATTATTATTAATTAATATTAATATTATTGATGTATTATTATTATGTATTATTTGTATCATTACGTAATTACTTCTTCTTCCTCTCCGTCTCCTGCTTCCTCCTCCTCCTCTTTCTTCCTCCTCCTCCTCCCTCTCTCCTCACTCCTCCTCCTCTTTCTTCCTCCACCTCCACCTCACTCCTCCACCTCCTCCTACTTGCGCCTTCCTCCTCCAGACTTTGCTACTCCCTCCTCTTGCCTCCTCCTCCTCTGCCTCCACCTCCTCCTCCTCCTCCATTCTTGGAACAAGTTTGAAGAGATCTTGTAGTATCATAATCACTATCATCACCAATGCTTCACATCTGAGTCTGGGATTTTGGGAAATAGGAAGTCTTCGCTCTTTGATTCGGTACAACTGAAACGACGCCCAAGCACCTCAGAGTGGAAGGCTGTAGGGTTGTTCTGGGTTTATCATCTCACTATTCCCATACATTACTGATGGTCCATTAGTGTTCGGTCAAACCTCACCAGATCCTGAAACCATCTTTCACTGTCACTTCCAGATCTGAATTAGAACTGTCACTCTGAGGGGAACAAAAAGTGTCCCAATTCGCCAGAGGAGTGACAGGAACTTCTTACCACAGTTGCACGGTTGAAATGTGTGTACTATGAAGGCATATTCCCACAATGCAGTCACTGGGTCCCATATTTACATTGACATGTTTGTAAAGGTTTAGTCGGACAGGGGAATTCGTCCGTAGAGATGTTTGGTGTCTGGTGGTTATGAACTGTGTGGTTCTGTCACAACTATCAAGAAAGCGTTTTACAGGTCAAGGTTGATGACTTGTGAGTTTAAGGCCTGTACGATGCTAGGATGCACATAGTAAGTGTCGATGTATCTGAACAGATTAAGTTTTAGATTTATGAAGAGTGGGGGGTGTGTTGCCAGGGATGGGATTTATGATTAATCTACATGCAAGCTTTATTTGTTGGGTTATTAATGGCTTTAGGTGATTTGCTGCAGTTGATAACCCCAAGCACGATAGCATAGTTGAGTACGATTAAACAAAAGTGAGTGGAAAAAGTGTGAGAAGGGCATTTTGCGGCAACGTAGTCCTCGTATCATGGCGAGGATCCCCATCTGTATTTGGATACTTTTTTTGGTTATGTCTTGGAAATGTGTAGCTGAAATTTTCAGGTTGTTGTCACAAAGGTATATGCCTAGGAATTTACCCCTCATATGTGCTGGTAATTAAGAGCGTTGTCGATCTTAATGTTATATGTGGCATCTCCTGCTCTGCGCTACCAAACATATATAGTAGGTTTTGTCAGTGTTATAGCGAAAGTTTATTTGCTAGTCCAGTCCAAGTCGATATTCTTTGATCCATCTCACTCGTTAATCAAATGGTGTTTGAGGGGTGGCAAATTAGGGTGAGAGATACATAAGTCGTGACCGTCTCAGCCAAAGAGTATGGGTTTTCAGGGTGTTGGGAACGTTTGGAAGATCATTGATTGTATATGAGGAAAGAAGCATAGGGACCAAGGACACTTCCTTCGGGACTCCCAGTTATGCAAGTTGGCCGTGGTTGTTGAGCTGTGTCTTTAATGGAAACATACTGATACCTATTAGTAAGGTAAGATTTGAAATAAGCAAGCGCATGGCCTCACTTATACCGTAATGTCAAGTTTGTAGGAGTAATGATGTCAATTGGACTACTGTGTCAAAAGCTTTATCTTAGGTCAATAAAAATTCCTATTGGATATTCCATTTTTCCAATGCTGAGTCAAGCAGATCTAGCATTTTTATGATATGCATCATTAGAGCCTTTTTTTATTTTCCTAAAATCCAAATTGGCCATGGGTGAGTATGTTTTGTGCTGTTTATAAATGAATATTGTCTCCTGTGCACTAAACGAGTTTCCACATAGATTTTGGATAACAGTGGTATAGTTTGATATTGGCGCTATAGTTGTTTAAGAGTCTGTAGGGTCACCACCTTATTATGTATTGAGTGTAGTACCCTTGGCCATCTTGAGTATTATCGGGAAGGTATGCTAGTTATTTCTAGTGACTTGTCAAAAATAATTGAAATAAAGCACGAAAGATAATATGGCCCGCTTGCTTGTATCATAATCGGTGGTGTGACATTATACAGATTCCTGAGTTGTTTTTAAGTGAACTGTATAATCTTGGTGACTTCCGAGGGCTCAGTTGGTGGGCAAGAAAGGAAATGAATTTTGGGTAAATTCCCATCAGGTAGTCCCTCGGCAGGTTGGGCATTAGTATGTGGGAATTTTATTGGCGTGATTAATCCTTAATGGTTGAGAAGAAGTCGTTATGCTCTTGTAGCTGTGCCAGTGGGGATGTAGTGGTGTTTCATCTAGGTATATTTAGGACATTATTCCTAGTTTTTTTTCAGTTTGTGGGTCCCTTAGAATCTGAGAGAGTGTTTTCCAGTCTTTTTTATATCTCCTCTAGTGTCTTGAACCTACTGGAGTAGTACGTATGTTTGGCTTCTTTATTACCTTTGGTGAGAAACTAGATTGAACTGGTTTTAAAGAGAAATATCTTTGTGTATTACAGCCCTGTCTATATTGCTTTCATAATGGTGTTTTACTTGTCAATGGATTTACAGAATGGAGCTCGATTAAGCCATTGGGCAACCAAGCCGTTTGTTTGTGGATCTGTTTTCGTTTTTATAGGACCAAATGTGTTGTATAAGTCTCTAAGTAATTTGTTAAGAGAAAATGTCGTCCAGTCACCAATACCATTGGCCTAGGAGAATTCTGTAGGCCCAGTCAACAATCTCTAGGTCAGTTTGTTGACACTCCTTTATAGAGGCCTCTCGTCCATGAGATCTAAATGAGACTTTGTTTGTATTGAAGTGGTGGTTTAATACTCTGTTTGTCAGGGAGGAATTAGGGTAAGTGGTCTGTAGTGCTATCTGAGATTAGGTCCCTGATTTAAGGTGGGCTAGTATATTGTGTCCATATGTGGGTCTATTACATGTTGCACTTGTTTCAGTGAGCCTGGTTGGTTTAAGTTTATTGTATGGATATGAGAAGTTTGTTTTCTCATATTGTTGAATGAAAAACAGTTTACATGGCTGATCATCTAGTAGGCAAGGTTGATGAAGAAGTTCAAGCTAGCGAGAAGGGTGCATATTCATTTGTCTTTTGTTAATAGTGCTTTCTAATTTCTCCACTGAAAATTTCTGGGATGTTTTGTGTGATGGTATCCGTAAAACTGGCCCTGAATTGTTATACAGGTGTCTTAATAAGGTTTTTTACAAGTAAAATTAGCAAAAATGTATTCCCCATAATTCATCACAAAAGCAAGTGGTGCTAATACAAGATAATTGTTATAAGAGTCGATAGAATTGCAATATACCACTCCCCAACATTGGTTGGTCCTGCAGTGGTGAATAGCTGTGTATCCTGGTAAGAGGGTAATATCTATAGTCCTGCTAAGGCCAGGTCTCAGTCAGAATAATGCAGGAGAACGGTGAGCCTTTTAGTGATTAAAGAGGAGTGCCAGGGAAGTCAGCATAGTGTTTGCTTATAGGACCTTATTTTGTAGTTATAAGACTGAATAGACTTTTAGCATTGTATTAGGATAGTGCTGCTTGTGATCTGTGTAATGAGGCCCACTACTTTCCAATAGGTTTTTGATTAGGGTGTTGGATTATGAGGTTTAGATCAGGGTCAACGTTATCTATCAATCAGGTGATCTTCTAAGGGTTTTAAATTATATGGGTTATTATATATCCCTGAGTTTATGTGTTGAGGCGAGAGCTTTAAACTTACCTTCATACGTACGTATTTTCTAGTACTGATATCTGTAGAGGTGGGAAGCTTGGATATAGTATATAGCCTAGAGTCTATTTTTTGTGGACATATAGAGATTTTCACCTAACTACACATAATGAAAGTTTATGTTGTCTATGTGTTGGCTTGTAAATAAACAAAAGAACAACTAGTATCAACTAAGTAATATAAAAAATCCAATTCTAAAATAGAACAAGTCACTCACTTTTAATTGCACTAAGGTCTAATATAAATGACTTTTGTGGAGTACTATGTTTTTGAGCTAGAATGATCTATAATACAACTAGATTAAAATCTAAATAATATAAAAAACAAATACAAATTAAAAAATAGCACCAGCTCCTCTCACTAGTAATTGCAATATGGTCTAAATATGAATATGATATTGACATATAGTACACACTGAGTTCAATCTAAATAATATAAAAAGGCACAAAGACTCTCAATTGTAATTCACTAAGGTATTATAATAAGTGTTTTACCAGAATTAAGAGTTTTAACTAGATTTAAATTTGCGATATGTGTATACTATGTGTTAGTAACTTATGTTGATTGTATACCTTATGTTGTGTAAATTTATGTTGATGCTACTTTATGTTTGTCATATTTATGTTGTGTATACTTTAGGTATACTGATGTTGTGTAAACTATATCGTTGTGTAATGTTAATTTTTTGTTTGTTTTTGTGAATACCTTCATTATGTTGTTGTATACTTATAATGTGTCTCCTTCTTTATGTTGTGTTATATTTACAGTGCTTGTATCTCAGTGCTTTCTGGTGGGCTATTCAGCCATTAGCAAGATGATCGCGGCCTGTCCGACTGACACTTCACAGTGCCTTCTCATTGCTCATAGTGGCTGGCGAGGTGAGAGTAAAGTCTGGTTTGCAGCCATCTTTTGTCATGTGTTCCCTTTATGTTTTTGGTGCTATACACAGTAAGAGAGAAACAGCTTCTTTATCACAGTGAAGGCTACGAACAGAATGTCTTCCTATGGAGAGGGGCCCCAGGTCGAGTGTTTGGCAGACGTAACCCCCGACATTGCGCAACCAGCGCGTGAAACTCCGTCTGCAACACCCATTTCTCACTGTACGCTCACACAACACTTACATTCGTCCACCATTTCTTTCATCTGGTACCCCAGCCTTTGTGACACCCTATCGAATTGAGCAATAGTTTTCAGGTGTTAAAAGACTTCGTTTTTAATACAACCCATATTCAAAACATGTATAGCTCCAAAACCAAAGGGAACACCAGGAACAAAAGAGAGATGCGATGAGAGACAACACTGCAGCAAACACTTCCTCTCACCACAGCACCATGTGAGCAATGAGAAGTCAACTGTGAAGTGTGGCTGCAGGCCGTGACAATCATGCCTAAAGGCTGCTACCAAGTAGAAAGGCACTGACCATAAAAGACCCCCCTGCCTTCGATTTTTGTCACCTGGCTACGTTATACTCGGGGTGCCCACCTGGCATAAAGCCGAGACAGCACTGTATTTGATGTATTCTTTTTTCATTTTTTATACTTTATGTTGTGAATCCTCTTTATGTTGTGTATACTTTTTTATTGTGTGTATACTTGTGAATTTACTTCATTTAAATGTTGTGTATTATCATAATGATATTACTTTATTCTTTGCAGTGTTTAACAATGTGTGATTCAATTTTGATATTTTAAACCCTTTGAACTGTTTCTGTTTGTATATATATAACGCCTTACGAGCCAATGTGTTTGAGCCGTATATATACTCAAAAGAATTCTATGCGCTTTCAGATCAAGCGGGAGAAAGCTTGTACGCGTACCCGCGCCGCGTGTGAGAGAATAGGGATCTGTGAGGCCAGTGTTGTCTGACCATTATAAAAAACAATTTCGCTGCTGCAAGCAGTAACATAATGAGAAAAAAAAAAGTCTCCGACTCGTGTTTTGTGGATAAAACACCGACTCTGAGGTGTAATTTTGAGTATAGATTTTATAGTTACAATTGCTCGTTTTCATAAGTATCCTCATATGATATAAGGAGAATCGTATAATAGAAATGGATGTGATTTATGATTGGTTTTACTATGACAGGATCCTTGAAATGGAGCTCCGAAAAGTAGGGGAAATGTTTGAGATTTTTGCCAAGTTCAAGAGTAGCAAACGACATCATTAGTCCAATTCAAATGTACCAATTAGCCCATTTCTGATTGCATTCATGAATGGGTTTCGACATTTTGTACAATTAATACAAGATTTCCAATAGTCATGCATAACAGTAAATCTTTTTATTTTTTTGTTTGAACATAAAAAATCAAAATAGAAAGCAAGAGGGCCTGTGAGATCGTGGACTGCTTTAACAAAGAAAATGTTTATTTTAGAGCCAGGAAAGTCTGCATTGGTTCATTCTGGAAACCCTATATTATAAGAAACTTAAATATTTTTTAATTGTGGCGTGAAGTTTTGCAGAAATGCCAATTATCGAACTATTTTAGATAGGTAGATTTAAAATCGATAAATGGGCAGTTTCTTGTTACTCAAATGATATGGAAAAATGGATTTCTAAAGAACATAGCTATGAGTTTGGCTGACTGGTAAGAATGGATTAGCACAAAAATAGGGCTCAAAGCGTTGGCAAATCCACTGATGCTCAATACCGGATGCGCGAGGTTGCTAAACATTCAGGGACAGCCGTAATTTCCATAAGGTATATTCCCATCAAATTCATATTTTTTGTGTCATTACCATCGGGAAAAGGATTCTCTATCTTTTCATACGAAAAAAAAAATAATTTTTCTTTTCCAAATATATTGTGACACCAGAAACAACCCTCAGTGTCTTCGGTTGAGAGACGGTCAAAAAGGTTAAGTACCCACTATCATGCTGGGGTGCTTTATGGCAGCTATCCTAATTCATACACACTAACATAATACTTAGAGTTTTTGAGAAGAGTAAAAATTTTTAAATTATACTAGTATTATATATGATGGAAGTACTTATTTGTGTACAGTAATTAAGAATTTAGTTAGATATAGTATATAAAAAATTGCAGTATTATATTTATCACAAATTTACAGTAATAAATAAGAGACAATTTTAAGTATGAGGCTAAATGATTAAATAATTGAGAAATCATGGTAGGTGTTAATATTTAGGTTTGTCTGGTTATTTAGACAGGGTGATGAGAGTATTTCTAAGTAAGGGCCTTAAATTTATCTGGAGCAGGGGTCCATTTAGTGATGTTCTACATTGAATTCCCATATCACAGGGCACTTCATGATACATAGCATTTTTGCATAGTGAGAGATGGACACGAGGGATATCAAGAGTGATTTGTGCCTTGTTGTTGTGCGTGTGTTTCTGTTGTAGTTAACAATGTAGAGTTTTTAGAGGAGGAGGTTTGGATACTGGAGTATAAGGTACTTTTTGTATTAGGGCGCGCGTAATAAGTGTGGATATTTTAGTATATTAAGCAATTTAAAAGGCTTTTTAAAAAGCCGGTGGGGTGAGCTGACTGTGGCAGAATTAGTAATGAGTCCCCATCAGCAGCTTTTTGTTGGGTTAATAAAGGTTAAAGGTGATCTTTGCATGGTTGACCCCCTATGCACAAATACCACTAGGTGAGGTAAGGTTAAACGAAAGAGGGGTAAAAATAGCAAGAAGTTCCGTTTCAATTATATCATTACCGAATCTTAGAAAGGATACCTACTGTTTTTGAAGCTTTCTTGGAGATTGCTGTATTTGAGTCTGGAATTCTTGAGACTGCAGTCAAGGTGCATCCGTATAGAAATATGCTCTCTGTGTGTCTTGAAATGGGTGAACGCCACTATTTGATATGTAAACTGAACAATAGAACTCTGTTTCCAAACACACAAAGTAGGTTTTGTCTATATTGATATTAAGTTTGTTTGGAGTCATCCAAGTAAGATAATTTTTAGTAGTTCGTTTGGGTAAGAGAATACATAATTATTGTCATCCTGCAAATAAAATGGGTATATTAATGAGTTTTAAATGCATTTGGGAAGTCTTTGATGTAAATATAAAGAGAATATTGGGCCAAGACCACTACCCTGTGGTGCTCCAACCACACATGTTGTGTAGTAGGAGTTAAATGGCCATTGTGTGTATGACTGTACTACTTGGTTTCTGTTGCTAATTATAGATTTTTACAGTAAGTCCAAGAAGAGTCCTATGACCCCATAATGGTTCAAGTTTTAGGTGCAATAGATCAAGGTTGTATATACTTCATCATGTTTGTATATACTTATGTTGTGTATACTCTCTTCAACTTTTCTTGCATACTTGTTATACAGTGGCTCCCTTATCTTTTTTCGTATTAAATCCCGTTCTGTAGGAGCTACTACAAACGAAATTTGCGATATTGGCGAATCAATATTCCCCATAAGAATAATGTAAATTACAATTAATCCGTTCCTGACTACCCAGAAGTATTAAACCAAAAAAAAAAATTTGTAGCTTGAAATATACATTAGTACATAAACAACTAACCATGGGCAAATGATGAAGAAACATTAAACAGCATAACACTTACCTTTTTGAGATTCTCTTAGTGTATTGGGAGACTAGGAGTAGGAGAGAGATTGGATTGTATACAGATATGGAAGGGGAATCCCCTCCAGCAACACCGCAGTAATCAAATTGCTTCTCTGGGGTTGCTTCTCCTTCTCCTGTTTCCTTACAATTCCACTAAGGACCACCTTGAGTCCACTCCTAGTCCTGTCTCGCAAACAGTAACTGGAGAGAGACACTGTTTCTGCGTCTCCTTAACACTTTCCCTAAAAGGCCCAACGGACTGTCACTGTACATATTTTCTCACCTTCTTTTACCACACAGGCTTTGCACTAGAGCTTTCTTTTATGGAGCCATGGTAGCTCTTATTTGTACATGCAAGACTAAAAAAATGAGTATGGAAAATTATGAATATAGATTTTTAGCGAAGAGCACATGAGGTAACTTCACTCACTGGTAAACATATGCCAGACTGGCTGGGTAGGAGGCCTCCCTGGCTTCACAAAGTGCCGTGCGTACTACGTCCTGAGACGAACTACATTTGCAGTCACCTATGAAGAGCAAGTCTCACATGTGTTACACGAAATACCACCTATAGATTTGGCGAAATTTATGATTGCCAAGAACTATGAAAAGCGAGGGACCACTGTACTTCTTCATGTTTTGTAATACTTGTGTACACGTCGTTCACTGTTTGTGAAAAATCTCCAAGTTGTGTATACTTATGTTGTGTATAATTCCTTTACTTATTTATTAGGTACAGTTGTGCCTCCGCTTTAACGGGTTTTTCGCTTATAGCATTCCGCAAATACGTCATTTTCAAATTATGACCATAACTCCGCTATATAACTGCTCCCTCCACCGACTTTCTAATATGTCACACACTGTGCTCCCACTCTACGTTTGTTTCCATTTCTCTGTGAGATCCGTAAAGCACTAAGTCCTCTACCATTATGTCTAGAAACTCCAAAATTTTCAATTGTTTTCAAAATGTCAATTTCATATTTTTATATTAGCTTCTAAATAATTAAAAACTGATGTATACCTTACTTAAATAAACTTACATACTGATTTTTCTGGCATGCAAGTTCACACATTAAAATCAGTAAGAGTGTCTAATCTCCAGACAGACGTCATATTAGTAATGATAATAATCACCGAGTCACGATAAATGTCGGTATATTAACGTTAATATACTCATTTTCCATTAATCCCGCCTTAATATTTTTCTCAAAAATAAAATATAAAAACATGATGCAGAACATATAAAGATGAAAAATACACCCCACAGTCTAGAATAAAAACACATAAATATGAAATGTGGAAGCATACGACTTGCACAAATACGCCTAAAAACCATTAGAAATGATACATAATAATAATCACCAACCTCAAACCCTCGTCAAAATGTCCGTATATAATGTTAATACACGTGGACCCCCCTACTGTTAGGCCTTACAAAATCGTTAAATTTCCGCATACCGAACCATTTTTATCGCTATAGATTTTTGGCCATCGCATACTGCTAAAAACCCGCTCAAACCTGTTCATTAATCCGAGACGTGTCCTAATGTGCGGGCCTTCAACTCAGCTCTCACAGGTGGTCCGCCGTTTAGCCCAGTTTCCCAGCCAGCCTCCTCCACCGGTAACATACCAAGCATACAATCGGATCATTTCCGTATTTATTACAGTGTTATTATGAGTGAATTAGCTGCAAAATAAGTGGACCATGGCTCCAAGAAAGCTTCTTATGCCAACCCTACCGGAATAAAGAGGGGTGAAGAATTTGCTATAGAGATGATTAAATATGACATTGATAAGTAATGATAGTGGAGTGCGTGTCTCAGAGCTGCGGCAGGTTGTATAAAAAACCGCCAATCACCATCGCTGACTATTGTGGGGGGCAACAAAAAAGGCAACGCGCGATGAAGCTGTTCTTTGCAAAGGTTCAATCACTGTGTTTTCGTAAACATAGAAGCGCGAGTGATGAATATGTTGAAGACTCTTATTGTGTGGATAAATTTGAACAAACTAGATAGCAGGAGATAGCGATCTCTCTATGATCATAAGTGAAAAGGCACAGGAAGTTGCATGAGGATTTTAATTTAAAAAAATGCCTGCAACTTTTGATGATGTGAGTTGAATTTAAGGCCATGCAAAGGTTGATTGAGAGATTAAGAGCGTAGTGGCATACATAGTGTATAAGGCATGTGTGAGGCTGCCATTTCGGACCACAAAGCAGCTGAAAAAATAAAGTGCATGAATTCAAGGAGTTAACATAAGGACAGTTGAAGGACTGAAAACCTGAACAAGTGTTTAATTGTGAATGAAACAGGCTTGTTTTATGGGAGACAAAGTGCCAAGCAGACGTCATTACTCAAGGAGGAACAGGTCACTCCCAGGACAATAAGCTATGAACAACTGGCACAGGCTTACTACTCCTGTTGCATGTGTTCCAAAGCTAGTGGTGATTTGCAAAGTGAAGCCTTAATTAGTTGTATCACAACAGAAACTCCCAGAGCATGTAGGCAAAAGAATATCCCTCTAGGCTAATATTGTGTGTGCTGTGGTAGGGCAAACAGTAAGGAATGGTTCACTAGGACTTTTTTCTAATGACTGGTTACACCATGCATTTGAGCCCCCAAGTTGAAAAGATTAACCTAACTGAAAAGAAATTAAGAACCTTAAGTGCCTCCTGGTGTTTAGACACATGCCCTGGTCGTCCTACAGACGATGGCAGAGTCAACTTTATGGGGACATGAGGTTTTCATTGATAGGTAAGTTTTTTGCCTCCAAAAACCACTCCTCTCCTGCCAGCCCCATGGACCAGCAGATTATTGCATAAAACTTCAAAAAACAGTACACAAAAGCTCTGTATGAAAGGTGCTTTGTAGTGACCTCAGAAACTCAACTGACTACTAAGACAAGAGATTTGGAGATACGCACTTTAATATCCCAATTGTGTAACCTTATAGGTAAGCGTGGGGGGGGAGTGACTAAGATACCTTGAACTCTGTCTTGGAAGAAACTGTGGCTCCTGGCAGAATTGTAGACCAAATTGGGATTTTTAAGGGTTTGAGGCTAAGCCCTAGGAATCCTATGCCAGATGAGTAATCACAATTGTGGCATTGGGGAAGTCCATTGGGTGTTGCAGGTTAGGAGGGGATGATGTGGAAGAGTAGGTTGGAGGAGGACAATTGAAAACTAACACACTGATGATCTGCTAGATCAACTTCAACAGCAAGAGGCCCAGACCTGAGGATAGACTGGTTCCGGACAGAGGGGAGAGATAAATTGAAGAAGTTGCCCTTAACTACAAAGATTAAGGAAATCTGTTTTGGGCCAAAAAAAAAAAAATGTGGCTGAAAGTGCAAACCTTTGTGGATGAAAATCACCTCACACACTATTGCATGAGCCGTGCCTGGTTACTATTACACTGTATATGTTGTGAAATCACATTAGGGGAAGTCATAAAGCGGAACGAGAGTACAGGCGCACTAAGGACAGATATGTTGTGAGGCTACAGAAGTCCGTAGGCTCAGACGCTGGTCCTAGTGGCATTAAAAGAAGAAGGTGGAAGTAACCACCCCAGGAAATGGACATTGACACCTCATGTCTAATGGAAGGGGATTCCCCATCTAAACACTAAGACCTCTCTCCTCCTCGCCCAATCCCCGTCAAGTCATCATCGCAGATCTTTCATAAAGGTCAGTGTCCATGTGAATTGTGCATGCTTTTTCAGTTTTGTGTATTAAAATTAATATTTCATGTGGTCTAAAAAGTTTTTATATGTTTTTTCATACTATGGGGTGCCTTGCACGGATTACATTTATTTCCATTATTTTCTTATGGGGAAGAATTCATTCAGCGATAACGATAATTTCGCATAGTCAATGAGCTCTCATTGCAACGGATTAACTATCGTTATGCGGGGGTCCTACTGTATAACTAACAGTTCAATCGAATCCATCCATGATATTTATTTTCAAGTTTATGTAATAAACACGATACATAACAAAAAAAGAACATAACTACAACCCCACAACAGAATAAATAAACATAAATATGGGATGTCGAGTAGCCAGATAACTGTACAACTGAACGGCAAGAATAACATTTTCTCTAGTCAACATAAAAAATCTGTGTTTCTGGGGTAACTGTAGAAAAATTATTTCTTTTTCGAATGTATGTAAGTTTATTCAGCATACACAAATACATTTACATCAGATATCATATATAACCTATCCATATGTGGTAGAGTAGGTTGGTAGCAGCACCCCCAGGGAGAAGTACTCGACAGAAATCTGTAACTGTTTTGCATGATGGTAGCATTACATAGGATTCCTTTTTCTGTCCATAAACACCTATATAACAGGGATACTTTGCTACTTCCTACTTACCACTTTTGGTCACACTTCACAGAACACTTCACAAAGCATATAATATATGCATACACTATGGTTTTATTCTTTCTGCCTTTTTCTAAAGCTCTGTACCTCTTTAATTCTCAATGGCCATGGGGAAGTGTGAGGAAAAGAATCTTTCCTCCTGTAAGGCCATGCGTGTCGTAGAGGCACAAATGCAGGGAGCAATCTGGGCTAGTAATCCCTTCTCCAGTAGACATTTGCTAAAAAAGCAGGAGAAGAAAAACTCTATAATAACAGGGATGTCTTAAATTGCGGGATGTTATTTGTAGGAAGACAAGAAACAGATGATTGCTGATGTTATGAAGAAAAGAATGGAGCTTCCCTTGGTCCCTAAGCGAAACAAAGACCTGAATTTGGTAGGGGAGTTTCAGTGGGGGTAAATAAATGGGAATTAAATCTGGCAGTAATCTGAGAGAGTTAGAGCAAAGGAGGGTAGCAGTAATGTTTAATTGATCAGGTTAATGGAAGGAGAACAGAGAATATGCAAGTGTAAAATTCAACAGAATTAGGTGGAATAAAGTAAGGTAGATGCAGAGAAGTGGGTCTATAATAAGGCGTGTTATGGCCACTCTGAAAGAGAGGAATGCAGAGTAGAGAGAGAGATTTTGGGAGATGTTAAGTGAAAATATAGGAGCCTTTTAACCAATGAGAGAGAATTTGTGGTAGGGGACCTAATGCTAAAGTAGGAAAATTTTAGAGAGGGTGGGTAGGTAATTTGGGGGACCCGGGGTAAAGTAAAGGGGGCCCGGGAACTTTGTTAGAAAGGGGGTTTTGTTATAGGTAATACATATTTTTAAGAAAAAAGGAAAATAAGATACAAGATATGATGTAGGGCGAAATGACAGTAGTTTGTTGGATTATGTATTGGGAGATAAAAGACGTTGAGTAGACTTCAGGATGTACATGTTTATAGAGGGGCCACAGATATACAGATTACTTTCTAGTTGTGCTACACTGAGAGTAAAAAAGGGAGTGGGATACAAGGAGAATAGAAAACATCAGGGGGGAAGGGTGAATTTATAAACAAAAAGGAGGGAGTTTGGGTAAGAATAAACGCTATTGGGGGATAATGGGCTAATGAGAGATAGGGAATGGGGTCGAAGGGTATGGGGTAGGTTTAAGAATGTAGTGTTGAGTGTTTAGCAGAAGTTTGTGGGTTTCAGGAAATGGGGGCGGGGGGAGAAAACGTTGGTGGGAAAGATATTGAAGAGAGAATAAGGGAGAAAAAGTTAGCATATGAGAAGTTTTTACAAAGTAAATGATGTAAGGAGGGGAAAAGTATATGGAGAAAAAGAGAAGGTTTGAGAGTGGCGAAGCAAAGTAAAAAAAGAGAAAAAGAGAGAGTGGGGGGGGAATGTTTCAACAAATTTTTTTGAAAATAAGAAAAAGTTTTTTGGGGAGTTTAAAAAAGTTAAAAAAGCCTAGAGAAAAATGGATTTGTCATTAAAAAAAAGGGGAGGAAGTTTTTTAAAAGGGAAATTAGAGGTATTGGGAAGAGGAGGGAATATTTTGGGAATTGTTAAAGGTTTATGAAGATAGGGAAGCTGTGATTTCGTGTATGGGGCAAGGAGGAACAACTCGTGGGAGTGAGAAAAGCGTTTGAGTGTGGGGAAAGTTCGTGAGGCAATAAAATAAAAGGGGGGGTAAGGCAGCCGGGATTGATGGATAAAGATAGAAATGTTAAAAGCAGGGGGGATATATTTGGGGGGTGGTTGGTGAAATTTATTTAACCCTTTTGAGGGTCGACGGGCCCTCTCCGAAACTCGTTCTCGGGTGGGCCAAAATTTTAAAAAAAAAAAAAAAAATTATTTTTTTTTAGAAAAAATAGGTTTTTTTTTTTCTAAACATTATGGGATAAACAAAAAAAATTACCACAATACTTACGGAGATTGGATGCATAATTTTTGCAGAAAATGACCGCGTATGCAACAGCGGCGACTGCCCTCACCCGGTAAACTTATTTTTACTTGTTTTTAAAGGTTTTTTTTTTTTTCCCACTATTTTATTTTTTCACATAAACTTATTGGCCTGTGAGACCAAAGAAAGGTCAATGTACATTTACACTCGGTTACAACACAATAAGCACACAAAAAAAAAATCATTATTGTTTACAAAATTGTTTACAAAAACAAACAAACAAAAATTTTTTATTATTTTGTTCTAAAATTATTACCAAAATCGCACTGAACAATTCCTATTAGTTCTGCAGCGTGGAACTTGAAACGGTGTCATACACAATGGTGTTTTATCTTTCTCCTCATTCTATCTCTTTAAAGTCTCCTTTTTCTACGTCTACTATCTCTGTCTAAAAGGTACCTAAAACAATATCATATATAAATTCCCTAGGAAAACCCCCAAAAAACCCCCGAAAAAGTGCTATATCTGCTTGAAGTGTGAGTAAAAAAATGATGACCAGTCTTGTGGCTCCTGAACAGGGCTAGCGGATCAGATGACGGGGAGCTTGCAGACGACAAATAACAGAAGAAATGTTAGTGTACAGTACCAGTGTACTAGTGTTCCACCCTCCCCTCCTCTTCCTCCCTCTTCCCCCTATCTTCCTCATACTTTCCTCTTCCTCCTTTTCCTCTTCCTCTTCCCCTCTTCCTCCTCCTCTTCTTCCCTTTCCCTCCTACTCTTCCTCCTCCTCCTCTTCTTCCTCTTCCTCCTTTTCCCCCTAATCTTCCTGTCTATCCTCTTCCCCCCCTTCCTCTTATTCCTTTCCCCTACCTTCCTCTTCCTTCTCCTCCTCTTCCCCCTCCTCCTTTCCCCTCCCCCTCCTCTTTTTCCCCTCTTCCCCCTACCCTTCTCCCCCTTTGCCATAGTGTAAATTCAAGGGTCCGCAGCTGCAAAGTGAAAAATTAGTCATTACCTTTCCCCCTGGGCCCTGTCAAAACAATGGGTCGGATGCTGCTTCCCTCCTCCTTCTTTTATTTCTTTCTCCCTCATTCTATCTGTTGTCTATCTTGTCCCAGGTACACAAAAACAAGAAACAGGTATAAATTACCTAGGAAAAACCCAAAGAAACCCAGACAAGTGCTTACCTGCTTAAAGATGTGGTAAAAGTGATGAGCATCTTGTGGTCTCTAACAGAGAGCGATGGATAGACGGGGGGAGCTTGAAGCAGGCAAATAACAGACAAAATGTTATATACCAGAAAAAAACAAAGGGGGGTGATTTTCACTCATCTTTTGGCAACCCCCTACCCCATTTACCCTCTCAAACGTCAGCACTTACAGATGTTATCCCCCCTTATCTTGTTACTGTCATGGGTAACTTTTATTTTTAAAATTTTATATTCCCTATTATTTTTATTTGTATTTTTTTTATTTTTTTTATTATTATTATTATATTATTATTATTGTTTATTTTACGTTTCTTCTTTTCCTCCTCCCCCTTTCTCCCCTCCTCTTCTTTCTCCTCCTCCCTTTTCCCCTCCTCCTCCCCCTTTTTTCCTCCTCCTCCCCCTCCCCCTCCTCCTCCTCCTCTGCCGCCCCCCTCCTCTTGCCTTCCTCCTCTTGCCTCCTCCTCCTCTGCCTCCCCCTCCTCCCCTCCTCCATTCTTGGAACAAGTTTGAAGATCTTGTAGTTCATAATCACTATCATCACCAATGCTCACATCTGAGTCGGGGATTTTGGGAAAAATAGGAGTTTCCTTTTTGTTCTGTACAACTGAACGAGGGCCCAGCACCAAGGGGAAAGGGCTGTGGGTTGTCGGGGTTTCCTCACTTACCCATTTTATGGTCATTTTTTCGGTCAAAACCTCCCCGAACCTTGAAACCACTTCACGTCATTTCCCACTGTATTAGAACTGACTGGGGAACAAAAGTGCCATTCGGGGAGGAGTGGGGAAACTCTTCCCACAGGGCACGGTGGAAATTGTGACTTGATGGCTTTCCCACAATCCCCACGGGCCCCAAATTTTTTTTCCTACTGCGCCACCCACCACACAGACCCTTCTCTAACATCTAGGTTTCACCCCTTTTCTGTAGATTTGGGGCCCGCTAGAATATGCTCTAGCGACAAAAACCCCTACGCGAAAGACGTAAGTACGCGAAAACCCTCAAAGGGTTTTAAATTATGGAAGAGGGTAAGGTACCTAGGGATTGGCAGAGAGCGCAAGTTTTTTTGTAAAAAGGGGAAAGGGGGAAAAAAAGGAGTGAAAAAATTTATGGGGGGGTAAGTCTGTTGAGTATACCTGGTAAAGTGTAGGTGAGTTTTTTATTGAAAGAATTAAGAGTAAGACGGAGAATGGGAACAGATGAACAAGGATGCTTTGGGAAAAGGTAGGGGGTGTGGGACCAGGTGTTTACAGTGAAACATAAAAGTGAACGTATTTAGATAAGGCTAAAGAGTCTTTGTGGCATTTTGGGTTTTGGAAAAGGCGTATGACGGGTGGTGGGGGGCAATGGCAGATGTTGCGGTGTTGGTGAGGGGGTGGGTTACTGAAAGAGTGAAGAGTTTTTACGAGGATATGGCTAAAGTTAGAGTATGTAGGAAAAGGGAAATTTTTCCCAGAAAAAAGTGGGCCCTTAGACAAGGATGTGTGATGTCACCGTGGTTGTTTAATATATTTATAGATGGGGTTGAAGAGAAGAAAAATGCGGGGCTTGGCAAGAGGCGTGGATTTAAAAAAGATAAAAATCACACATAAAGTGGGAGTTTGTCACAGTTCTCTTTGCTGATGCACTGTCTCTTGGGGATTCTGAAGAGAATTTTGCAGAATTGGTGGATAAATTTGGTAGGGTGTGCAAAAGAAGAAAATTGAAAGTGAATACAGGAAAAAGGGAAGGTTATGAGGATAACAAAAAATTAGGGGATGAAAAATTTTGGATTCAGATTGGGGGGAAGATATGGAGGAGGTGAATGTATTTAGAATTTGGGGGGACGTGTCAGCGGATGGTCTATGAAAGATGAAAGGGGAATTAAGAAGAAGGGGAAAAAGGGGGATTGGGCCCTTGGAGCCGGGGAAAAAAACCCCTTTTCCGGGGAAGAGGGGGGGTTTAAAGTATAGTTTTTTTCCCCGGGGTTTTAAGGGGGAATGGGGATGAATTTGGCCCAGGGGAAGGTGGGGGTGAATTATTTAGAGAAATTTTTTTTTGAAAATTTTTGAGGAAATTCAGTTTAAGTTTGGGGGGTGGGGGTTCCAAAAATGTTGAAAGGGGAGGAAGGGGGGTTTTTAAGGTTACATTTAAAAAAGGGGAAAAGTAAATTTGGTTTTAAAATTTTTTTGGGGGGAGGGGGGGTAGGGGTGGCCCAAAAAGGTTTGGGGAGGGGTGTTTTAAGGGGGTTTTTTGGGGCAAATGGACTTAGAGCTGGTTGGGGGGGGTTTTGAAGGGGGAAAAGGGGCAAAAGGTTTTTAATTGAGTCTGTTTTATTTAAAAGTTTAAGGGGGGTTAAAAACCGGGGGGGGACCCTTTCCCGGAGAGGGAATAAATGTTTATTGAAAGGGGGGGTTTTTTGGGGCTTAAAAAAAGAGTGTAAAGCCCCCGGGAAACGGGGATGGATAATGAATTTTAAAAATTTTTTTTTTTCCCGGGGCCCCCCCCCGGTAAAAGCCAGGGAAAAAAAAAGGGGAAAAACCCCCAAAAA
The DNA here is from genome assembly GCF_026875155.1 of Cherax quadricarinatus. Lineage (NCBI taxonomy): Eukaryota > Metazoa > Arthropoda > Malacostraca > Decapoda > Parastacidae > Cherax > Cherax quadricarinatus. The sequence goes on from NC_069409.1 coordinate 14,634,006, forward strand.
GCCAAAAAAACACTTTTGGCACCCCCCCCCTCTATTTTTTCCCCCAAAGGGTTTTAGGGAAAAGGGACCTTTTTAACACCGTACGTGGGACCCCTTGCCCCCCAAAAAAGGCATTTTTTTTTCAAAAAAGGGCCGGGACTCTCTGGGGCCCGCCTCCCCCCAGCCACCCCCTTTTTCCCTTTCCCCCTTTTTCCCCCCCGGGGGGGGGGCCCCCCCTTTTTTTGGGTTTGGGCTGTTATGTTTTTTGTTGGGGTGTTAAAACTAAATAGTGGGGTTTATGGGGGTGGAAAAGATTTTTCCCCCTAAAGGGTGGTTTGTAAAGGGGGTTTTTTTTCGGGGGGGGGCTATAAAACCCCTTTAAAAATTTCAAATTTTAAAAAAAAACTTTCGTTTTTCTTTTGGCCCCCCCTTTATATCGGGTGTTTTTAAAAAAAAAAATAGGTGTGGAAAAATGGGAGGGGAAATACAAAAAATTGATTTTTACTAAATTTTCTACCCTCCCTAATTTTATCAAAATTTTGTAAAATGAGAAAAAGATGGGCTTTTTTTTTTTACTTAAAAATAAGAAATTGTTTAGGGTTTTCCTTTTTTTACCCTTGGTTTCCCCTTTTTTTTTCAATAAATCTCTTTTTCCAATTTAATCTTTTTTTTATTGGGGAATTCACATTAAAATAATTTAAACACTTTTTTAGGATAAAGATGAAATGTTAAAAACATAAATTTTGTTTATTTGAATTATTTTTTTATGGGGAAAGGGAAAAGGTCCCAGGGATTGGAAGGCGCAATTCTTTTTTTAAAAAACAAAAACTTGGGTTGTTTATTTTAAAAGAACTTTTTTTTTGACAAATTTTTTTTTTATTAAGGTTGAAAAAAAATTTTTTTGGTTTTAATGCTTTTTGGTTTTTCGGTAATAACCAAAACATTTAAAATTAAACTTCCCGGTTTTTTTTTTATTTTTGTTAGGGTTTGGGAAGAGTGTTTAAGGGGGGTTTAATTATTTTTTTTTTTTTATTGGGGGGCCTTAGTAGGTGTTTTTTTTTAGTATTTTTGGGTTTTTAAAAAAAAATTGGTAAGTGTTTTTTTTTGGGGAATTTGTTACATTTGTATTTTGGGGTAAAAGGCTGAATGGTTTAAAATTTTTTTCCCCTGAAAATTTGGTGGTTGGGGAAAAAATATAAATTTGGGGAGGGGTACTTTGGAACAAGACCTCTTGTTTTTGTAGGTTTTAAAAATTTTTGGAAAAATTTTTTTAAAGGTTTTAAATTTAAAAACTATTTCTAATCCAAGAATTTTTCCCCTTTTTGGGTTTTAAGGGGATGTTTTCATTATGAAAGGGACCGGGTTTGTTTCCCTGGTAAGTAGGGTTTTTTAAGGTGGGGGTAAGTTTTTGAAAAAGGTAATATTTTTGTTTTTCGGGATTAAAACAAAATAGGGTTTGAAAAGAGTAGTTTGGGTAGGGGGTTTTAGTTTGCTGATTTTTTTGGATTTATTAAAAAGGGGGGGGAAATTTTGGGAAAAATTATTGGGTTTTGGGGGAGCATTTTTCCCTTTGTTTAAATAGGTTTTTGGGATATGCCAGGGGTTTAGGGAGTCCCTTTATTTCCTAGTTTTTTAAATTTTTTTGGAAAAAAATTGGGACTGAAAAATTTAGTAAACAATGGACCCCCCGGGGGGTTCTTTTTTCTCTAGTGCAGTGTATATTTGTTCTAGCATGTGAAGGGGGGTAGGGCTCGGCCTAGGAAAGGTTGGAGGGAGGGGTAAAGGAGGTTTTGTGTGCGAGGGGCTTGGACTTCCAGCAGGCATGTGTGAGCGTGTTTGATAGGAGTGAATGGAGACAAATGGTTTTTAATACTTGACGTGCTGTTGGAGTGTGAGCAAAGTAACATTTATGAAGGGGTTCAGGGAAACCGGCAGGCCGGACTTGAGTCCTGGGGATGGGAAGTACAGTTCCTGCACTCTGAAGGAGGGTTGTTGATGTTGCAGTTTAAAAACTGTACTGTAAAGCACCCTTCTGGCAAGACAGTGATGGAGTGAATGATGGTGAAAGTTTTTCTTTTTCGGGCCACCCTGCCTTGGTGGGAATCAGCCAGTGTGATAATAATAATAAAAATGTGTATAATAGCATCATTCATATTTTTGTTAGGCCTGAACCCAAACTGACAGGGGTTGAGTATGTTGTGGGAGATGAGGTAGGAATAGATTTGCTGATGAACTAATTTTTCGATGATTTTAGAGAGAGGTTGTAAGTTGGATATTGGCCTATAGTTATTCAAGTCTATTTGGTCTCCTACTTTATGGATCGGGGTGACCCTTGCTATTTTGAGAACTGTAGGGAAGGTAGAGGATTAGAGGGATTTGTTAAAGAGTGTTGCAATGATTGGTGACAGAGCTTGCGATGCTTTTTTGTATATAAAGGGTGGTAAGATATTTAAATCTCCAGTCTTGTTTTTTAGTGTGTTGATAATAATGGAGACATATGTTGGGTTAGTCGGAGCTAGGAACAGTCTGTTCGGGTAGTTGCCAGTAATGTAGTCATTGGGTGGGGTATTTGAGCTTGGGGTTTTATTGGCAAGGTTTTTTCCTATGGTAGAGAATAAATCATTGAGTCTGTTTGCTGTTTCAGTTGGTGGGAGTTGGGGTTCATCTGGTTTTGTTAGTTCAATTTTGTTCCTAGAATTTCCGATATGGTTTTCCAGGTCTTTTTTATATTACCTTTTAAGTTGGATAATCTTTTCTCATAATACAATTTTTTAGCCCTTCTTATCAGGCTGGTTAGGATTGACGAATAACGTTTTCTATGGTCTCTGGGTATGTGACCCATTCTGTACCGTTTTTTGTATAGGTGCTTTGTATTTATGGATTTGAGGATGCTGGGTGTTAGCCAGGGACTGTTCAGTCTCTTAGCTGTCATCTGCTTAGTTTTTATAGGGTAGTGCTTGTTATAGAGGTATTGGGTCTTTTTTAGAAAATTATTAATACATTCATCAATATCTGTATAGATTTCTAGCGGTGATTTCTGGAGGTGAAGGTTTATAAACTAAAAGAGGAGGCAGTTAGGGTAAGATATAAACAGCTATTGGAGGATAGATGGGCTAATGAGAGCATAGGCAGTGGGGTCGAAGAGGTATGGGATAGGTTTATAAATGTAGTGTTAGAGTGTTCAGCAGAAGTTTGTGGTTACAGGAAAGTGGGTGCAGGAGGGAAGAGTAGCGATTGGTGGAATGATGATGTAAAGAGAGTAGTAAGGGAGAAAAAGTTAGCATATGAGAAGTTTTTACAAAGTAGAAGTGATGCAAGGAGGGGAAGAGTATATGGAGAAAGAGAGAGGTTAAGAGAGTGCTGAAACAATGTAAAAAAGAGAGCAAATGAGAGAGTGGGTGAGATGTTATCAACAAATTTTGTTGAAAATAAGAAAAAGTTTTGGAGTGAGATTAACAAGTTAAGGAAGCCTAGAGAAACAAATGGATTTGTCAGTTTAAAAATAGAGGAGGAAAGTTATTAAATGGAGAGTTAGAGGTATTGGGAAGATGGAGGGAATATTTTGAGGAATTGTTAAATATTGATGAAGATAGGGAAGCTGTGATTTCGTGTATAGGGCAAGGAGGAATAACATCTAGTAGGAGTGAGGAAGAGCCAGTTGTGAGTGTGGGGGAAGTTCATGAGGCAGTAGATAAAATGAAAGGGGGTTAAAGCAGCTGGATTGATGGGATAAAGATAGAAATGTTAAAAGCAGGTGGGGATATAGTTTTGGAGTGGTTGGTGCTTTTATTTAATAAATGTATGGAAGAGGGTAAGGTACCTGGGGATTGGCAGAGAGCATGCATAGTTCCTTTGTATAAAGGCAAAGGGGACAAAAGAGAGTGCAAAAATTATTGGGGGATAAGTCTGTTGAGTATACCTGGTAAAGTGTATGGTAGAGTTATTATTGATAGAATTAAGAGTAAGACGGAGAATAGGATAGCAGATGAATAAGGAGGCTTTAGGAAAGGTAGGGGGTGTGTGAACCAGGTGTTTAAAGTGAAACATATAAGTGAACAGTATTTAGATAAGGCTAAAGAGGTTTTTGTGGCATTTATAGATTTGGAAAAGGCGTCTGACAGGGTGGATAGGGGGGCAATGTGGCAGATATTGCAGGTGTATGGTATAGGAGATAGGTTACTGAAAGCAGTGAAGAGTTTTTACGAGGATAGTGAGGCTCAAGTTAGAGTATGTAGAAAAGAGGGAAATTATTTCCCAGTAAAAGTAGGCCTTAGACAAGGATGTGTGATGTCACCGTGGTTGCTTAATATATTTATAGATGGGGTTGTAAGAGAAGTAAATGTGAGGGTCTTGGCAAGAGGCATGGAGTTAAAAGATAAAGAATCACAGATAAAATGGGAGTTGTCACAGCTGCTCTTTGCTGATGACACTGTGCTCTTGGGAGATTCTGAAGAGAAGTTGCAGAGGTTGGTGGATGAATTTGGTAGGGTATGTAAAAGAAGAAAATTAAAAGTGAATACAGGAAAGAGTAAGGTTATGAGGATAACAAAAAGATTAGGGGGTGAAAGATTGAATATTAGATTGGAGGGAGAAAGTATGGAGGAGGTGAATGTATTCAGATATTTGGGAGTGGATGTGTCAGCTGATGGGTCTATGAAAGATGAGGTGAATCATAGAATTGATGAGGGTAAAAGGGTGAGCAGTGCACTTAGGAGGCTGTGGAGACAAAGAACTTTGTCCTTGGAGGCAAAGAGGGAAATGTATGAGAGTATAGTTTTACCAACGCTCTTATATGGGTGTGAAGCATGGGTGATGAATGTTGCAGCTAGGAGAAGGCTGGAGGCAGTGGAGATGTCATGTCTGAGGGCAATGTGTGGTGTGAATATAATGCAGAGAATTCGTAGTTTGTAAGTTAGGAGGAGGTGCGTGATTGTCAAAACTGTTGTCCAGAGGGCTGAGGAAAGGTTGTTGAGGTGGTTCGGACATGTAGAGAGAATGGAGCGAAACAGAATGACTTCAAGAGTGTATCAGTCTGTAGCGGAAGGAAGGCGGGGTAGGGGTCGGCCTAGGAAAGGTTGGAGGGAGGGGGTAAAGGAGGTTTTGTGTGCGAGGGGCTTGGACTTCCAGCAGGCATGCGTGAGCGTGTTTGATAGGAGTGAATGGAGACAAATGGTTTTTAATACTTGACGTGCTGTTGGAGTGTGAGCAAAGTAACATTTATGAAGGGATTCAGAGAAACTAGCAGGCTGGACTTGAGTTCTGGAGATGGGAAGTACAGTGCCTGCACTTTGAAGTAGGGGTGTTAATGTTGCAGTTTAAAAACTGTAGTGTAACACACCCTTCTGGCAAGACAGTGATGGAGTGAATGATGGTGAAAGTTTTTCTTTTTCAGGCCACCCTGCCTTGGTGGGAATCGGCCAGTGTGTTAATAAAAAAATAAAAATAATTTCTTGCTCAGTGTGCCAGTCAGTGTTTGTCATTGCTGTTGTGAAGTTATTAATGGCTGCCTCATTATGAAGTCTGAAAGTGACTTTAGTGGTGTCTTGGGGTAATTTGCCTAGATTAGTAATGAGGAAGGTAGGGTAGTGGTCTGTGGTATTATCTGTGATTATGTCTGATTTTAAAGGGGATTTGGTGTTGGTCTAGATGTGGTCTAGTAGGGAAACACTAGTCTCAGTAATTCTTGTAGGTTTTGTTACTGTTGGTAGCAACATGCAGTTACTCATTGTGTTTGTGAATTCAGTAACGTGTGGGTCCTGGTCTTGCAGGAGATTTATATTGAAGTCACCTGAGAGTAGTAAGTGATCTTTATTCATCTGTGCATCACTTATCATACTTCCTAGGTTTTCACTAAAATGGCTAATGTTTGACTGTGGTACTCTGTAGACGTTTATCACTGTGAGAGGTTTTTGTAGGTACAGTGGATCCCCGCCTTACGATATAATTTTATTCCAGAAGTATGTTCAGGTGCCGTTACCGAACGAATTTGTTCCCATAAGGAATATTGTGAATTAGATTAGTCCGTTTCAGACCCCCAAAAATACACGTACAAAAGCACTTACGTAAATACACTTACATAATTGGTCACATTGGAAGCTGATCGTAAGGCGGGGGTCCACTGTATTTGGATTTGAATTTAGCTATTATATATTCCCCATGTTCACCCCTTGTGCATGTATTACTGATACATTCTAGATTGTATGAGTAGTATATAGTTGTGCCAACCCCTTGTTGATCTGGCCTACAGTTGTGTATGGCTTTGTAACCTGGAATGGCATAGACATCTGTAGTATCAGGCTTTAGCCAGGTTTCGGTGAGAGTAATGATGGACATACTGGCATGCAGGGAATTTAGTAATGCTATGAGGTCATCATAATGTTTGCTTAAAGATCTGACATTGTAGTTAAAGACAGTTATGTTGTTGTTGGCTCTGAGAAGTGCCTTTGATTGTTCTGCTGTGTAGTAATTACAGTTACTTCTTGATTCATTTAAGTCATTCAGTAACTGATTGGTATCAGAATTAATTCTTGTAATCATGAGATTTATAGTGAATCTATAATTAGAATTAAGTATAAGACAAAGTAAATAATCTAAAGCTAAAAAATAGCACCTGAATTATTTTAACAAATGTAAATGTAGGAGTCTAGGAAATAAGATAGATGGGCTAAGATTAATTGCAAGTGTTGGTAATATAGATATTATTGGTATAACAGAGACCTGGTTCAACCCTGAAAGATAGAAAAATGCCGCTGAATGCAACATACAGGGTTATAAATTTTCCCACTGTTTTTGGGTCAACGGGGAAGGGGGGCAGTTGGCATGTATGTCAGAAAATTTAAATTGTTGGTCTTAGATATGATAAAGATTAGGAACATCAAAACCAGAATCGTTTGGCTCAGTTTCTCAAGGGACGTGAAAAATTTAAATTTTTGGGTGGATTTGGGCCCCCAAACCTTATGGGAGTGCGTAAGCTTTTAGGGGACAAAATTTCAAAACTCTAGTTTTGAAAATGTTGTGGTAATGGGGTTTTAACTTTAGAAAAATTTGATTGGAAAAATATGACAGGAAATTTTGGTCAGTGACTAATTAAATTTGAGGTTAATGTGACTTGGGGAAAGTGATCACAAATCAGGTTTCAATTTTCAGGAATTCCCCAGATAACGAAATCAAAACTCTGTCCCAGATTTTCATTTGGGCCGACTTAGGGGATGAAAAATTATGGGGGGCAAAAATTGGGATGTCCTGATGGGGGTCAGGAGGTGATCTTGGTTCCAATATGACTTTTTTCAGAGCAATTCTAGCTGCCCAGAAATTTTGTTCCGAGTAAGGAAATTAGATCAAAAAAAAATGACCCCAAATGGATAAAACAATATATTAAAACATCTCATTGGTAAAAGAGAGGATATTAGGATATCAAAAGAGGGGAGGGGCATTTAAAGAAATCAATATATTCAATTTAACCCTTTCGGGGTTTTCCCTGTATGTACGGCTTAGGGCCAAAGGTCCATGAGTATAGTATTCATAAATTCTAGCCCCTTTCAAACTAGGGGAGAAAGTTCTTTGGCCTACAATTAAAGAATGGCTATGGGGTTCAGTGTGCGCAGTAAAAAAAAAACCCCGCAGCACACAGTGCATAATGAGAAAAAAAAACTTGCCGTTTTTTTTTGGATTAAAAACAGCAACTTTGCACTATTTTTTCTTTGGGTTTTTATTTTTGTATTCTATTTTCTGGTCTCTTTGTATAAAATGGAAAAATATTACGAAATTGAGATGATTTTGATGGTTTTAAAATAAAAAAGTCCCTTGAAATTGAGCTCAGAGTACAGAAATGTTCTTTTTTTTTCCCAAATTTAAAAAAGTAAACAAATCATCTAAGCGCAATACGCAATGTGAGTTTATTCTTTAACAAGTGTGCCAATATTATTTATACCATTTTAACTAATGCAGAGTTTGCATAACAGTAAATCTTCTGTTTTTTTGTGAAAATAAAAATTCAAAGTGGAAAGCAAAAAAAATGTAAGGGGGCCCGGGGGGTGCTAATGAACAGAGAAAGTTATTTTAGTTTTCCCGGGATGTCTTTCTTGCTTATTCTTGACACTATTTTGGAAATTGGCATCTTTTAAATTTTTGTGAAAATTTGGGAAAATTGCTAAATTCTGACCACTGTATTGGTAAATTTAAAACGGTAAATTTGGGGGTTTTTGTACTCATTCGATAGAAAAATGGAAATTCTACAAAAACAGTAGGGCCCCCCTTAACGGCAGGTTAGGTTCCGGGTCCCCCGTTTTAAAAAGGAAACCACCGGGTAAAGTGGGAAAACCCTTTTTTCCCTTATAAATGCTACAACATAGAAAAAGTTTACATAAAATATATTTAAGTTGCATAACCCGGCATCAAAAAAAAATAAAAAAGTCAATCACACAAGGCACTCATTCTTACCTTAAAATATTTTGTTTAATCTAGGGTGGACAAAATAGTATTTTTTTGTAGAAATCAAGTGTGGTTGTATGGTAGAGCCCCGGTACCTTCCAGGGGGCCCAAACCCACCCCCCATACTTTCTATGATATTTAGGCATCCCAGAGCATTAAAAAGTTATACAGTTACTCATTACTTTCCTTAAATATAGGGGGAGATGAGTAGTATTCATTGTAAAAAATCAAGTGCGGGGATGTTTGGAGCAGCCGGGCTACCAACCAGGGCCCCCTCCCACACATATATTTATGATATTTGGCATCCTGGGGGATAAAATGTATTTCATTCATATTACTTACCTTAAAAAATTTGTAGTCTTAATGTAGGGGCGGAGTAATAAATGAGATTAAAAAGAATAAATGAGAGAGAAAGAAAGAGGCAGAGAAGGCAGGCGCAGAGTTATGTAAAAAAACCCGCGAAGGGAAGTTTTTAAAAAAAGTGTAACGTCTGGTTTGTGTACAAGTTCATTGTGTACAGGGTGTCTCTACATTGATACGGTAAAAAAAATAAAGAAACCCCCCATTCTCATTTTACTCATTTTGGAAAAATGATGATCTGAGTGAAAGCAAGGGAAAATAATCACTGATTTTTTTGGGGTTATCCGGGTTCTCTCACATATGTTGTTTTTATGATAATCTAGTAACGTATTTGTGTTACCTGAAAAAACTTACTTAAAAAAAACCCCAAAAAAAGGAAAAAATTTTTCTCGTTCCCCCAGTAGCACATTTTTCTTAGTTAGACAGAGAAATGTTATTTTTGGGCTCATTGTACAAGTTTTGGCTACCACTTTCTCATATTTATGTTTAAATTTTTTCTTTTTTGTAGGGTGTTTTATCACTTTTTATGTATGTATCGTGTTTATTATATAATTTTTAAAAAATTTCATGGATGGTTTAATGAAAAATGTGTATTTTAAACGTAATATCGACATTTAATGAGACCGGTGATTTTTATTTTATTTTATTTCTAATAGGCGTCATTTGTGCAAGGCGTTGACCCATCTCGCTTTTATGTTTTTATTTACTGGGGGTGTATTTATCTTTTTTATTTTATGTACGTGTTTATTATATAATTTTAAAAAAAATATCATAGTGGATTAATGAAAATGTGTATATTAACAAATTTTTCGACTTTAAAAAGGACTCGAGATTTTTTATTTCATTACTAAATGACTTGGGAACTAAGAACCTTATGTTTTAAGTGTCCTGATGCCAGCAAGTATGTAAGCTTATTTAGGTACGGTATACAAAGTAATTATCGGTATATAAAAAATATGAAAAAATTTTTAAAAACATTTGAAATTTTGGGTTTCCAGACAAAAGGAGGCTTTGCTTACTGAGCTCACAGAGAAGGGGGGGGGCGCGGGGACCGTATTGAAAGTCAGGGGGGGGGGAGCCCCCAAGCGGTTTTGGTCATAATTTGAAATGACCGTTTAGCGGAATGCCATAAAGTGAAAAGCCCCTAAAGTGGGGCCCCGCTGTAGTTATGATTTTTGTTGACTAGTCATTGGAATTTGGCCAAAAAAAGGGGTCAAAGTGGGCAAAAACACCCATTCGTAAAAATCGTCAAGACCGAACTTCCGAGGCAAATTTTTGCAAGTTTTCCCTCAAATTTTTTACTTTTGGTTTTTCATATGATCGGGAAAAAAATTTTCAAACTTTTCACAAAAATAATTTTTTTTTTTTTTTTAAATTTTGGGGGCCCTTTAGAACAAGCTTGAGAGGGGCTGTGGGGGCCCCAAGGGTTTTAAAAAGAGAAATAAAGAAAAGGGAATAAGAATAGCAAAAAGGGATTATGAGGCTAAGGTTGCAAGGGGTTCAAAAAACTAACCCAAAAAGGGTTCTTTCAGGTATAAGAATAAGATTAGGGCAAGATTGGGCCCCCTTTAAAAGTAACTCTGGTAGATCCTGACAGTGATAAGGGTAGTGTGAAATTCTCAATACCCACTTCCTCTCGTTTTAACCCCGGAAAATACTAGTATATTTCCCGAAAAACAGATTAGCAGAACGGATAATAAATATGTACAATTGCGGTAATGTGACATTTTTCCTCAACAAATGGAAAACTGGAACTTAACCAAATCCCCCGGCCCTGATGAACGTTTGCAAGGGTGTTAAAGGAAGTAAAGAGGAACTTTGTGTACCCTTTGGGTAAACTTTTTAACATTCACTACAAACTGGGGGTGCCTGATAAGTGGAAAAATGGCAAAGTAATACCTTTTACAAGGGAGGTGACAGGTCCTTGGGTTTAAATATTAAACCAAAAAGCCTTCCTCCTAGTGGGAAAATTTATGGAATCAAAAATTGCGAAGCAATTCATAGCCATCTTGACAGGCACAGATTGATTAATGAATCTCAACACTGTTTTACAAAGGGGCGTTCCCGTCTTACGAATTTACTAACATTTTTCACTAAGGTGTTTGAGGAGGTAGATCATGGTAACGAATATGATATTGTGTATACGGACTTAAGTGAGACTTTCAATAGAGTTCCACACCAGAAGCTATTGAGGAAACTTAAGGCACACAGAATAGGAGGAGAAATTTTTTCCTGGGTAGAGGCATGGCTGACAAATAGACAGCAGAGAGTTTGCATAAATGGGGAGAAATCAGAATGGGGGCACGTCACAAGCGGTGTTCCTCAGGGGTCAGTGTTGGGCCCGTTGTTGTTCACAATTTACATAAACGACATAGATCAGGGAATAAATAGCGACATAAGCAAATTTGCTGATGACACCAAAATAGGCCGTCCAATTCATTCTAATGAGGACACTAGAGCACTTCAGGATGATTTGAATAGACTGATGCAATGGTCGGAGAAGTGGCAGATGCAGTTTAATATTGACAAATGCAAAGTTCTAAATGTTGGACAGTTAAATAACCATGACACATATAAACTAAATAATGTAGATCTTAATACTACTGATTGCAAAAAGGATATATGAGTTCTGGTTAGCAGTAATCTAAAACCAAGACAACAGTTCATTAGTGTTCGCAATAAAGCTTACAGAATTCTTGGCTCATATCTAGAAAATATAAATAATAGAAGTCCTCAGGTTGTTCTTCAACTCTATATATCCTAGGTTAGGCCTCATTTAGACTATGCTGCTCAGTTCTGATCACCGTATTACAGAATGGATATAAATGCTCTGGAAAACGTACAGAGGAGGATGAGAAAGATGGTACCCTGTATCAGAAATCTTCCCTATGAGGATCGACTGAGGGCCCTGAATCTGCACTCTCTCGAAAGGCATAGAATTAGGGGGGATATGATCGAGGTGTATAAATGGAAAACAGGAATAAATAAAGGGGATGTAAATAGCGTGCTGAAAATTTCCAGCCAAGACAGGACTCGAAGTAGTGGTTTCAAGTTGGAAAAATTCAGATTCAGGAAGGATATAGGAAAGCACTGGTTTGGTAATAGAGTTGTGGATTAGTGGAACAAACTCCCGAGTACAGTAATTGAGGCTAGAACGTTGTGTAGTTTTAAAAATAGGTTAGATAAATACATGAGTGGGTGTGGGTGGTTGTGAGTTGGACCTGACTAGCTTGTGCTGCTGGGTCTGGTGCCGTGCTCCTTCCTTGAGTGGAGGTGACCGGACTGGGTGGGTCATTGGGCTTATCCATGGGGGGTCATTGGTCTAATCTGGGGGGAGGGAGATGGACATGCTCTGCATGGGTCAGTAGGCCTGTTGCAGTGTTCCTTCTTTCTTATGTTCTTATGTTCTTAAATAAAGTGGTAATCAAATAAAGGAGTTTGGGAATATAATAGCAAAATAATGAAATAAGAAGCATTAATGTTGTACAAATATGTAGCATAACAATGTATAATATAATCGAATCAGATCGAGTAAAATCAATGATTTGTAGTGCAGAAACAGGTCATGTGGTCATTAGATGAGTTACTGTACATTCAAGAGAATGGAGTATTCTATTTGGTAATGTATTTAAAAAAAATAAAAGACATTGATTGATAGGGTCACAGGTTATACATTTATGAGATTCAGTTGTTCAGTATTTATTTAGTTGTGGCTGAGTAAGTTATTTTTAAGAAGAGTCTTGAATTGATAAACAGGCAGTATGTCTTTTATATTCACAGGTAATGAATTCCAAATTTTTGGGCCTTTATGTGAATTGAGTGTTTACATAGTGTGAGATGGACACGAGGAACGTCAAAGAGTGATCTGTGTCTTGTGTTATGGTCTTGTGTTCTGTTGAGGTTGGTAAGGAAAAGTTTGAGGGGAGGGTTTATGTCCAAGTTTAGTGTTCTATGTATGTAGTAGGAATATATGTAGTATGTCTTAAGAATCTTGTAATAAAGTTAGGTCTATCTGTATTGCATATTGTAGTTTACCATGAGTGTGTCAAATTAGATATTCCTTGATGTACTTTATTTGTATGATTATTTAATATGATCGACCGACTGACTGACTGTACTCACAGATAATTGCTCTCTTGTGCTTAAATTTTATGCTTGTGATTTTGTATAATTTCTGATAACAGTATTTAATGTACGTGTTTTCAGACATGATCTGAAGAGTGGTAAAAGTGAATCCACAGCAGAAATATAACAAAGTAAGAGGTTTCCTATATTTTTTAGGCCACAGCTGAGGTCTTCAGTGTTGTGAAGACCTCACTTGTAGGTACGCTATACTTTTTATTTCTTGTGTTTATTTGTCTCCATCGGGGATTATCTATACATTGTTTATTACACTTTTGTATTTTGATTATCTGGGTAAGTTGCTTTTACACTTTCTAGGTTAATGGCAAAGATACAGTGTTGAACAATTGTCAGAATATATAATGTGTCTAAATATTTTAGGTTGCATTAGAAGCAAGTAGATGTCTTGGAGAACTAGGACCCATTTCTCTTGGCTCTCCAGTCTTCTACATACACCACCAGAACTTATCTCACTTAGGTCTGAATGCTGCTTTGGAGTGTGGCTTTGCTTCGAAAATCATTATCATGTTAAACAGGTAAGATAATTTAATAATTTTGTTACATTAAAATAGTGAGGCAAGGTGAAGGTGCAGTGAATATTAATTGTCTTCCATTTTTTTACAAATAATGTAGCATGTGTTGCGAATAAGAAATTTTTTAAAGAACTTCATAATGTGGCCTGTTACCATTTATTTCTTATGCAACAAGATTTTTGGATCCGAGTTATTTAAAGGTATTTTAGAGTCTAGGGGAAATAATTTCAACTGGGAAACTCCATAGAATAATATTCAAATTTATTAAAGTATTTAAATACAATACTTTATCTTCTCTTTTTAGTTAATGTAACTTAACACTTTGTACAATAAATTTACCATATACATTTAGTTCAAAATCATGGAAATGTCACATTAATAAGGAAGTTTAATTATTCTTCCTGTAATTAAGTCTTCATTAACATTTACGTCTTTGTCTTAACAAGACTGTAAACTCAAAATACAAAAGGTACAAGATTTAACAAGACCTTTGAATCTGGCCGTAAAGTATCTCTATGGATTACTGAACTGACCAAGAATATAAATATCAAAAGAATCTTTCAGAGCAATGAGGAACAAACTGAGTCAGCTCTAGAGTCCAATTCTCAAAACCATTTAAACTGTACACCGTAAGAGCCAATATACGATCAGTTGTCAGGGCTGGAGCAGGGAGCAGACTGACTACTTGCCAGTCTGTTGACGCATCGTCAGGTTGGATCAGCTGACCCAAACGTCAGCCAGCCGGACATAAACAATTGAACAATTCTCCGGATGGTTCCGAGACTTAAAATCTATATACACAAGAAATCCTACCTAACAATAATAATAAAATAATAGTGATAATAATAACAAAATAGTGATAATAACAAAATAGTGATAATACCATGGTATTTTTCATATATTAACAGATAATAATATAACGCCGAAAGTCTCTATTTTAGCTATAAACAGGGACTTTCGCGCTATAATATTAACCCTTTGACTGTTTCCGACGTATAAATACGTCTTACGAGCCAATGTTTCTGACGTATTTATACGCATAAATTCTAGCAGCTTCAAATCAAGCAGGAGAAAGCTGGTAGGCCCACATGTGAGAGAATGGGTCTCCATGGTCAGTGTGCACCATATAAAAAAAATCGGGGAGCCAGTGGTGCATTGTGGGAATGCCATTTCAGTTGTCCTTTTTCAGCATGTCTAGCGGTAAGAAATATGTGATTCCCCAGCAAATCTGGGACTCTTCTCTTCCCAAGTGATGCTCTAACACAGATGGAAGTGTCAGTGAAGATCAATTTCATGATTTGGAGGAGTTTGAGACCAAAAGCAATGGAAGAGGAGGAGGGGGAGGAGGGGAGGAAGAGGAGGAGGAGGAGGAGGAGGAGGAGGAGGGAAGGAAGAGGAGGAGGAGGAGGAGGAGGAGGAGGAGGAAGGAGGAGGAGGAGGAGGAAGAAGAAGATGTAATAATATTGTTCCCTTGAAGCAAGAAAAAAAAAAGTCCACCCCATGACAGTGACAAGATAAGGGGAGATAACATCTGATAAGAGCTGACTTTGATGAGCGTAAAGGAGGGTAATATTACATGACCATCGCCCTCCCTTTGTTTTTGCTGGTACACAAACATTTGTCTGTCTGTCTATTTGTCTGTCTGTCTGTCAAGCTCCCTGTCTGTCCATCTAGCTCTCTGTCTCAGAGAGAGCCACAAGACTGTGTCATCACGTTTACTCACATCTTCAAGCAGAGTATAGCACTTTGTCTGGATTTCTTGGGTTATCCTAGGTAATTTACACTATGTATACTTGTATTTATGTGTACCTGTGAGACAGAGATAGGCAGACAGAAAGAAAGAGAGACAGATTGAAAGATATACAATGAGGGAGAAAGATAATTAGATAGAATGGAGGAGGGGAAGCAGCATCCGACCCCATTGTTTTGACAGGCAGTAGGGGTAGTGACTAATGAGACAATATGTCACTTTGACAGCTGCCGACTTCTGACTCAAAACAATTATAAGCCACACACTCCCACACAAGACAAGGAGGACAAGGAGGAGGAGGAGGAGGAGGAGAAGGAGGAGGGAGGAGGGAGGAGGAGGAGGGAGGAGGAGGAGGGAGGAGGAGGAGGGAGGAGGAGGAGGGAGGAGGAGGAGGGAGGAGGAGGAGGAGGAGGAGGAGAAGGAGGAGGAGGAGGAGGAGGAGGAGGGGGAGGAGGAGGAGGAGGAGGATTGTTTGTTTGTTTTTGTAAACAAGTTTTGTAAACAATATATTGATAATTATGTTTGTGTGCTTATTGTGTTGTATACAACGAGTGTATATATATACATTGCACCTTACTTTGGTCTTACAGGCCACATAAGTTATGTGAAAAAATAAAATAGTGAAAAAAACAAAAAACCTTCAATTACAAGTAAACTAAAGTTTACCAGGTGAGCGGCAGTCGCCGCTGTTGCCATACGCGGCTCATTTTCTGCAAACTTCACGGCTCTATATCTCAGTAAGTACCGATGGCAAAAATTTTTTTTTTGGACTAAAACACTCAGAAAAATAATCTTAACATTTTCATAAGAAAAAATAATTTTTTTTTTTTTTTGAATATTTGGCGACATAGAATGACAGTTTCAGAGAGGGGCCTGAAACAGTCAAAGGGTTAAGTGATGAACATATTCTCTTACAATAGTTAAATAACACAGGATGACCAATTTCGAAGATATAACACATGTGTAATATATAATTCAAATTTGAACCATTATAAAAGCCTGATCCATCAGGTTGCAATGGTTAGGTAAATCTGCACACAAGTGTCAACAACATTTTCGTTGACCAGGCAATTAACAATGAAATCTGGCCTTAAGACAGACTTTGGCAGTAGAATGAGTGGTAAGACTAAAAAGAGGTGTACTACATAAATAACTCGCAACACACCAGACCAAAACTCATGATGATGTTTCGGTCTGACTTGGACCTTTAACTAATTAATAGTCCAAGGCAGACTCAAACTGTCTTCTATGTGCAAGTTATCAGTCATGGTATGAATATTGTGACTGAAAGTGAGGGTAGGGGTGCCAGTAAGGGTAGGGGTGCCAGTAAGGGTAGGGTGCCAGTAAGGGTAGGGGTGCCAGTAAGGGTAGGGGTGCCAGTAAGGGTAGGGGTGCCAGTAAGGTAGGGTGCCAGTAAGGGTAGGGGTGCCAGTAAGAGTAGGGGTGCCAGTAAGGGTAGGGTGCAAGTATGGGTAGCAGGTGCCAATAAGGGTAGGGGTGCAAGTAAGGGTAGGGGTGCCAGTAAGGGTAGGGGTGCCAGTAAGGGTAGGGGTGCCAGTAAGGGTAGGGGTGCCAGTATGGGTAGCAGGTGCCAGTAAGGGTAGGGGTGCAAGTAAGGGTAGGGGTGCAAGTAAGGGTAGTGGTGCCAGTAAGGGTAAGGGTACCAGTATGGGTAGCAGGTGCCAGTAAGGGTAGGAGTGCCAGTAAGGGTAGGGGTGCCAGTAAGGATAGGGGTGGCAGTAAGGGTAGGGGTGCCAGTATGGGTAGCAGGTGCCAGTAAGGGTAGGGGTGCCAGTAAGGGTAGGGGTGCCAGTAAGGGTAGGGGTGCCAGTAAGGGTAGGGGTGCAAGTAAGGGTAGGGGTGCCAGTAAGGGTAGGGGTGCCAGTATGGGTAGCAGGTGCCAGTAAGGGTAGGGGTGCCAGTAAGGGTAGGGGTGCCATTAAGGGTAGGGGTGCCAGTAAGGGTAGATGGTCCAGTATGGGTAGCAGGTGCCAGTAAGGGTAGGGGTTCCAGTAAGGGTACAGGTGCCAGTAAGGGTAGGGGTGCCAGTATGGGTAGCAGGTGCCAGTAATAGTAGGGGTGCAAGTAAGGGTAGGGATGCCAGTAAGGGTAGGGGTGCCAGTAAGGGTAGGGCTGCCAGTAAGGGTAGGGGTGCCAGTATGTGTAGCAGGTGCCAGTATGGGTAGGGGTGCCAGTATGGGTAGCAGGTGCCAGTAAGGGTAGGGGTTCCAGTAAGGGTACAGGTGCCAGTAAGGGTAGGGGTGCCAGTATGGGTAGCAGGTGCCAGTAATGGGGTGCAAGTAAGGGTAGGGGTGCCAGTAAGGGTAGGGGTGCCAGTATGGGTAGCAGGTGCCAGTAAGGGTAGGGGTGCCAGTAAGGGTAGGGGTGCCAGTAAGGGTAGGGGTGCCAGTATGGGTAGCAGGTGCCAGTAAGGGTAGGGGTGCCAGTAAGGTTAGGGGTGCAAGTAAGGGTAGGGGTGCCAGTAAGGGTAGAGGTGCAAGTAAGGGTAGGGGTGCCAGTAAGGGTAGTTGTGCCAGTATGGGTAGCAGGTGCCAGTAAGGGTAGGGGTGCAAGTAAGGGTGGGGTTGCCAGTAAGGGTAGGGGTGCCAGTAAGGTAGGGGTGCCAGTAAGTTTAGGGTGCCAGTAAGGGTAGGGGTGCAAGTAAGGGTAGGGTGCCAGTAAGGGTAGGGTGCCAGTATGGGTAGCAGGTGCCAGTAAGGTAGGGTGTAAGGGTAGGGGTGCCAGTAAGGGTAGGGGTGCCAGTATGGGTAGCAGGTGCCAGTAAGGGTAGGGGTGCCAGTAAGGGTAGGTGTGCCAGTAAGGGTAGGGGTGCCAGTATGGGTAGCAGGTGCCAGTAAGGGTATGGGTGCCAGTAAGGGTAGGGGTGCCAGTAAGGGTAGGGGTGCCAGTAATGGGTAGCAGGTGCCAGTAAGGGTAGGGGTGCCATTAAGGGTAGGGGTGCCAGTAAGGGTATGGGTGCCAGTATGGGTAGCAGGTGCCAGTAAGGGTATGGGTGCCAGTAAGGTAGGGGTGCCAGTAGGGTAGGGTTGCCAGTAAGGGTAGGGGTGCCAGTATGGGTAGCAGGTGCCAGTAAGGGTAGGGGTGCCAGTAAGGGTATGGGTGCCAGTAAGGGTAGGGGTGCCAGTAAGGGTTGGGGTGCCAGTATGGGTAACAGGTGCCAGTAATGGTAGGGGTGCAAGTAAGGGTAGGGGTGCCAGTAAGGGTAGGGGTGCCAGTAAGGGTAGGGTTGCCAGTAAGGGTAGGGGTGCCAGTATGGGTAGCAGGTGCCAGTAAGGGTAGGGGTGCCAGTAAGGGTAGGGTGCCAGTAAGGGTAGGGGTGCCAGTATGGGTAGGGGTGCCAGTAAGGGTAGGGTTGCCAGTAAGGGTAGGGGTGCCAGTAAGGGTAGGGGTGCCAGTATGGGTAGGGGTGCCAGTAAGGGTAGGGTTGCCAGTAAGGGTAGGGGTGCCAGTATGGGTAGCAGGTGCCAGTAAGGGTAGGGGTGCCAGTAAGGGTAGGGGTGCCAGTAAGGGTATGGGTGCCAGTAAGGATAGGTGTGCCAGTATGGGTTGGGGTGCCAGTATGGGTAGCAGGTGCCAGTAATGGTAGGGGTGCAAGTAAGGGTAGGTGTGCCAGTAAGGGTAGGGGTGCCAGTAAGGGTAGGGGTGCCAGTATGGGTAGCAGGTGCCAGTAAGGGTAGGGGTGCCAGTAAGGGTAGGGTGCAAGTAAGGGTAGGGGTGCCAGTATGGGTAGCAGGTGCCAGTAAGGGTAGGGGTGCCAGTAAGGGTAGGGGTGCCAGTAAGGGTATGGGTGCCAGTAAGGGTAGGGGTGCCAGTAAGGGTTGGGGTGCCAGTATGGGTAGCAGGTGCCAGTAATGGTAGGGGTGCAAGTAAGGGTAGGGGTGCCAGTAAGGGTAGGGGTGCCAGTAAGGGTAGGGGTGCCAGTATGGGTAGCAGGTGCCAGTAAGGGTAGGGGTGCCAGTATGGGTAGCAGGTGCCAGTAAGGGTAGGGGGCCAGTAAGGGTAGGGATGCAAGGGTAGGGGTGCCAGTAAGGGTAGGGGTGCCAGTATGGGTAGCAGTGCCAGTAAGGGTAGGGGTGTAAGGATAGGAGTGCCAGTAAGGGTAAGGGTGCCAGTAAGGGTAGGGGTGCCAGTAAGGGTAGGGGTGCCAGTAAAGGTAGGGGTGCCAGTAAATGTAGGGTGCCAGTAAGGGTAGGGTGCCAGTAAGGGTAGTGGCGCCAGTAAGGGTAGGGGTGCCAGTATGGGTAGCAGGTGCCAGTAAGGGTAGGGGTGTCAGTAAGGGTAGGTGTGCCAGTAAGGGTAGGGTGCCAGTATGGGTAGCAGGTGCCAGTAAGGGTAGGGGTGCCAGTAAGGGTAGGGGTGCCAGTAAGGGTAGGGGTGCCAGTAAGGGTAGGGGTGCCAGTAAGGGTAGGGGTGCCAGTATGGGTAGCAGGTGCCAGTAAGGGTAGGGGTGCCAGTAAGGGTAGGGGTGCCAGTAAGGGTAGGGGTGCCAGTATGGGTAGCAGGGGCCAGAAAGGGGTAGGGGTGCCAGTAAGGGAGGGGTGACAGTAAGGGTAGGGGTGCCAGTAAGGGTAGGGGTGCCAGTATGGGTAGCAGGTGCCAGTAAGGTAGGGGTGCCAGTAAGGGTAGGGGTGCCAGTAAGGGTAGGGTGCCAGTATGGGTAGCAGGGGCCAGTAAGGGTAGGGGTGCCAGTAAGGGTAGGGTGACAGTAAGGGTAGGGTGCCAGTAAGGGTAGCAGGTGCCAGTAAGGGTAGGGGTGCCAGTAAGGGTAGGGGTGCCAGTAAGGGTAGGGGTGCCAGTATGGGTAGCAGGTGCCAGTAAGGGTAGGGGTGCCAGTAAGGGTAGGGGTGCCAGTAAGGTAGGGTTGCCAGTAAGGGTAGGGGTGCCAGTAAGGGTAGTGGTGCCAGTAAGGGTAGGGGTGCCAGTAAGGGTAGTGGTGCCAGTAAGGGTAGGGGTGCCAGTAGGGTAGGGGTGCCAGTAAGGGTAGTGGTGCCAGTAAGGGTAGGGTGCCAGTAAGGGTAGTGGTGCCAGTAAGGGTAGGGGTGCCAGTAAGGGTAGGGTGCCAGTAAGGGTAGTGGTGCCAGTAAGGGTAGGGGTGCCAGTAAGGGTAGTGGTGCTAGTATGGGTAGCAGGTGCCAGTAAGGGTAGGTGGCCAGTAAGGGTAGGGTGCCAGTAAGGGTTTGGTGCCAGTAAGGGTAGGGGTGCCAGTAAGGGTAGTGGTGCCAGTAAGGGTAGGGTGCCAGTAAGGGTAGTGGTGCCAGTAAGGGTAGGGGTGCCAGTAAGGGTAGGGGTGCCAGTAAGGGTAGTGGTGCCAGTAAGGGTAGGGGTCCCAGTAAGGGTAGTGGTGCTAGTATGGGTAGCAGGTGCCAGTAAGGATAGGTGTGCCAGTAAGGGTAGGGGTGCCAGTAAGGGTTGTGGTGCCAGTAAGGGTAGGGGTGCCAGTAAGGGTAGGGGTGCCAGTAAGGGTAGGGGTGCCAGTATGGGTAGCAGGTGCCAGTAAGGGTAGGGGTGCCAGTAAGGGTAGGGGTGCCAGTAAGGGTAGGGTGCCAGTAAGGGTAGTGGTGCCAGTAAGGGTAGGGGTGCCAGTAAGGGTAGGGTGCCAGTAAGGGTAGGGGTGCAAGTAAGGGTAGTGGTGCCAGTAAGGGTAGGGGTGCCAGTAAGGGTAGGTGTGCCAGTAAGGGTAGGGGTGCCAGTAAGGGTAGTGGTGCCAGTAAGGGTAGGGGTGCCAGTAAGGGTAGGGGTGCCAGTAAGGGTAGTGGTGCCAGTAAGGGTAGGGGTGCCAGTAAGGGTAGGGTTGCCAGTAAGGGTAGGGGTGCCATTAAGGGTAGTGGTGCCAGTAAGGGTAGGGGTGCCAGTATGGGTAGTGGTGCCAGTAAGGGTAGGTGTGCCAGTAAGGGTAGGGGTGCCAGTAAGGGTAGTGGTGCCAGTAAGGGTAGGTGTGCCAGTAAGGGTAGGGGTGCCAGTAAGGGTAGTGGGCCAGTAAGGGTAGGTGTGCCAGTAAGGGTAGGGGTGCCAGTAAGGGTAGTGGTGCCAGTAAGGGTAGGGGTGCCAGTAAGGGTAGTGGTGCCAGTAAGGGTAGGGGTGCCAGTAAGGGTAGTGGTGCCAGTAAGGTAGTGTGCCAGTAAGGGAGGTGTGCCAGTAAGGGTAGGGGTGCCAGTAAGGGTAGGGGTGCCAGTAAGGGTAGGGTGCCAGTAAGGGTAGGGGTGCCAGTAAGGGTAGTGGTGCCAGTAAGGGTAGGTGTGCCAGTAAGGGTAGGGGTGCCAGTAAGGGTAGGGGTGCCAGTAAGGGTAGGGGTGCCAGTAAGGGTAGGGGTGCCAGTAAGGGTAGTGGTGCCAGTAAGGGTAGGTGTGCCAGTAAGGGTAGGGGTGCCAGTAAGGGTAGGGGTGCCAGTAAGGGTAGGGGTGCCAGTAAGGGTAGGGGTGCCAGTAAGGGTAGTGGTGCCAGTAAGGGTAGGTGTGCCAGTAAGGGTAGGGGTGCCAGTAAGGGCAGGGGTGCCAGTAAGGGTAGGGGTGCCAGTAAGGGTAGTGGTGCCAGTAAGGGTAGGGGTGCCAGTAAGGGTAGGGGTGGTAAATAAGACACATAGGCAACAGTTAGGCATCTTTATTCTGAAACGTTTCACTTACACAGTAGGCTTCTTCAGTTGAGTACAGAAAGTATGCAGGAGCAGTAGAGATGTGAAGATGATGTAATCAGTCCATGAAGCTTGAAGATGTGATGGACTGATTACATCGTCTTCACATCCCTACTGTTCCTGCCTACTTTCTGTACTCAACTGAAGAATAAGTAAATATGTAAGCAAGTTTATTCAGGTATACACAAATACAGTTACATAGAGTATCATACATAGCAGAATATGTGTAGAGAACCTGGGATAACCCAAAAAAGTCAAAGTGACTTATTTCCATTGGGGTCCTTTTAATACCTTATTATTTTACTTAGAGGGAGATAATATTTGTTATTATACTATAAAGGATATATACTAGGAATAAGGTAAAATGTGTTATTTACATTTACATGTGTTTTAGCTAAAAAATAAAAAAATTCTCTTCCCTTTCTGTCGCTACATTCATCAGACACCTTTTGGCAGTCTTCTTGAACTGGTTCATGCTATTACTGGCTTTGACCTATGCAGGTAGACTGTTCCATTCCTTTATTGCTGTACAATAAAAGGTGTTTGACGCCTGGCCACTGACTGTGGGTACTACAAAGTTGTGCTCTCTCCCCCTAGTACTATGATTGCTTTGGTTCCCAACCTTGACAAAATTGACAGCAAGATATTCTGGACATTGTTTGTGAGCAATTTTATAAACATGATTTAGCTTCAGTTGTTTTACTCTGTCTTCAACATTCAGCATATCCAACTGCTGTAATTCATCCTGGCCTACATGTTCTCTTGGTCCCAGGTCCAGGATGAATCTTACCATTTTGTTCTGGGTGATTTGCAGTTTATCTTTCAGTTTTTTTGTTAAGGCAGAGTACCATGAAGGGCAAGCGTAGTCCATATGACATTGTATAAAGGCTAGACATAGGGTCCTGCAAGCCTCAGTAAGTAGACATTGTGCATGTCTGTAGAGGAACTTCAGTCTGGCATTCGCTGTCTTTACTATACTGTTCCCTATTGGTTCTCCTGACATGCATGGGTCAAAGGGGATGCCCAGATATTTTACTGTGGAAACTGAAGTGATGGGTTCCCCATTACACCATATGCGTAGGCATTTCACCATAGGCAAACCGTTTTGGATTAAAGATGCCTAAATGTTGCCTATATGTCTTACCAACTTGTCGGTATTGTATGCCATTTTGATATTCACAAGGGTATGGGTGCCAGTAAGGGTAGGGGTGTCAGTAACAGCACTGAAGTCCTGGGTGAGCCACAGCATCCACCTCTGGGTTCACTGTGCCCAGAGCACTTCTATGCTGTAAACAAAAGCTCATACTTTTTCAAGGTTTGGGCACAGGTGTGAGTAGTAATGATGAGAGTAATGCAGACTTTAATTTATCAACTGATGACCAGTCAAGTGACAATGATGATAATTATTCACCTATGAAGCATCAGTATATATGTGGTGCACGCAGTCTGGCAGAGTCCTTATTGTTATCCACAAGCAACATTGTGAACCATGGGACTCAACACTGATAACAGATAGCGATAGTGAAGATCATAGGGTTTCCACTGTCATGGGCAGTGGGCCTTGTGTAATGCTGGCAATGCATGTGGCAGCAGCAGCAGGTGAAACAAAGGCAGCTGGCACCAGCCCAGGTAGAGAGCCATTCCCAACACTCTTCACCCCAATGATCCCAAGCTGTGTCCACCGCTGTGTCCACCGCCTCCTCCTCCTCCTCCTCCTCCTCCTCCTCCTCCTCCTCCTCCTCCTCCTCCTCCTCCTCCTCCTCCTCCTCCTCCTCCTCCTCCCCTCCTCCTCCTCCTCCTCCTCCTCCTCCTCCTTTCCCCCTCCTCCTCCTCCTCCTCCCCCCTCCTCCTCCTCCTCCTCCCCTCCCTCCTCCTCCTCCTCCTCCTCCTCCCTCCTCCCTCCTCCCCCCCTCCCTCCTCCCTCCTCCCTCCTCCCTCCTCCCTCCTCCCTCTCCCCCCTCCCTCCTCCCCCTCCCTCTCCTCCCTCCCTCCCTCCCTCCTCCCTCCTCCCTCCTCCCTCCTCCCCCCTCCTCCTCCCTCCCCCTCCTTCCTCCCTCCTCCTCAAACCCTCAAAATCATGAAATTGATCTTCACTGACACTTCCATCTGTGTTAGAGCATCACTTGGGAAGAGCAGAGTCCCAGATTTGCTGGGGATCACATAATTTTCCCTTTCCCCTAGACAATGCTGAGAAAGGAGGACTGAAAAAGGTATTCCCACAATGCACCCTGCTCCCCGATTTTTTTTATATGGTGCCCACTGACCATGAGACCCATTCTCTCACATTGGCCCTACCAGACTTTCTCCTGCTTGATTTGAAGCCGCTAGAATTTATGCGTATAGATACGTCAAACACGGGATCTCCTATGACGTATATATACGACCGCGACAGTCAAGGGTTAATGGTCTGAGATGATTTATTTTTATTGAGCCCCATGCACAAAGTCCATAGGTGAGATGGGTAAATGAGTAAGTGACATAGGGCCAGGAGGGCTGAAGATGTGAGTAAACATGATGACTCAGTCCTTGTTGCTCTCTCGAGAACAGAGAGCTAGATGGATAGACAGATAGTCAGGGAGCTTGACAGACAAACAGATAACAGGGAGCTTGACAGACAAACATATAGACAGACATGTTTGTGTACCAGGGTTTATATCCAGGGGGGAAAGGGAAGGAAGGAGGGTCGGGTTGTCCTAGGAAGGTTGGAGGGGGGAAGGAGAGTATTTTTCCAGGGGGAAAGGGAAAGGAAAGGGAGGGATCAGGTTGTCCTGGGAGGTAGGAGGGGAGTGGGAAAAAAAGTCAAAAGTGGTAGGGTGCTCAAAATACAGAATGGGGGGGGGGGGTTTTTTTTTGGGGGGGGGGGGGGACTGGAGTGTGTGTAGACATTGCTTTGAAGGATTGAAGTTCTTTTGGGAGTGTGAGAAAGGATGTTCTAAGGGATTAGGGAAACCGTTAA
This sequence comes from Cherax quadricarinatus, assembly GCF_026875155.1. Taxonomy (NCBI): domain Eukaryota; kingdom Metazoa; phylum Arthropoda; class Malacostraca; order Decapoda; family Parastacidae; genus Cherax; species Cherax quadricarinatus. The sequence goes on from NC_069409.1 coordinate 14,658,785, forward strand.
CCAGACTTTGACCCAAAAGGTGTGAAGTATTGCCCCTGTACTTGAAGGAGGGGGGGAAATGTTGCGGTCAAAAGGTCCATTTCAGTTTGATGTTGGTATTTTGTGGTGGTTTTTGCTTTTAAGGTCAGTTTTTTTTATTGTGAGTTACACCTTTGGTTCACCTTTTGTTTCTGGGAAATGCAGTAAAAATGTTTTTTTAAATTTTGTGATCACCCAATTTTTTTAAAAAATGTGTTTTAGACGTTATGTACTTTATACTTATATAACAAAGTTTGTGTCACTTCCCGCTTAACGAGGATTTCCCATTCCAAAGCCACGTTGGTAAAAGGGAATTTGTTGCTAAGGGGAGCAACAGTACTATAACGTGGGGGTTTGTGTCAACATCTTTGTTATTGTTTTAAATATCACCTTTGCACCATTTATAATATTTTGCATTTTTAAGTGTTTATGCGTTTTGTACTGTTTTTGAATAAAACAGATTAAAAGAATCGTCTTATATAATTTTTTAAAATATGATATTTGTCGAAAGCTTTTGAAAGCCCCAGGTGTGGGTAAATGGTACGTTGCAAATGAGGAGAGGTGTACTGTACGTATGTCTCCATGTGCAGAAAGTAAAATATGATGTTGCCCCATATTTTACCTAATTCATGCCCCCCATTTTTTTTGGGTATATGTTAGTAATATTTTAAAATTAAAAATTCAATTCAAAGTTAATTCTTATAAGGATTAAAATGCTGGTTTAAAAATTTTGGGTTATTGTGGGGTTTTACAGTTTTAAAATATAATTACAGGTGTACACTAGAACCCTAGCTGGCTGGCATTTCGGGCAGACTTGATTAAATTTAAATTTTAAAATATTAAAAAAATTTGAGGTAAGTTGGTTTTGGCTAAGTGACTAAATATAGTTTGTAAATTTTAGCAATGGAATCTTTTTTTTTGGCATATACTAGTTTCGTATTGGAGTATCACGGCCATTAGATATTTAAAATTCTTATTTGAGATTGAGTTTGTTTTCTCTTTATGGTAAAATGGGTGAGTGGTGAAAGTGTTAACACAGGTGGTATTTTTTGTAATTATTTGCGGGGTATCGGGGAGAAGATGTTTTTGTTTGGTAGTTTGAAGGTGTGATGTGTTTACAGTTCTAGGTTTTCAGGTAGGGTTTTTTTCCAAATTTTGGGGCCCTTTGATAATTGAATTTTTGAAAAAGGTTTAGTGGCCGAGGAATTCGAGATGTTGTGTCTGGTTTTGTGCCTGGGGCCCTGTCACAATACAAGAAAGCTTTTTGGGGCGGTTTATTGGATTTTAAAGGTTGTAGATGTGATTGCCAGTAGTAAGTGTGGATGTACTGAACAGGGAGTAATTTTTGATTATAAAGAGTGGGGGGGGGTTGCCGGGGAGGGATTTAGTGATTTTTCTTACTGCGCTTTTTTTTGGGGTTTTTATTGGCTTTAGGTGGTTGCTGCAGTTGAACCCAGCACAGTTAGCATAGGTGAGGTATGGATTATAAGTAAATGGTTTGTTGAGAAGGGCAGTTTGCGGCATGTATATCGTATTTTGGAGAGGACCCCAACGTTCGGTATTTTTGGTATGTGTTGGATAGGGGTGCTGAAAATTCAGGTTGTTGTCGAGGTATGGGCCTAGGAATTTCCCCCTCTTTTGCCTGGCAATTAGAGTTTTTCGATTTTAAACCCTTTCAGGGTCCGTCAAAAGATCTCGCTCCGTTGGTGTAAAAGCCGTAGTCTATGCCAAAATTCTAGCGCCTTTCAAATTTAGCCAAAACACTCAAGGCCTACATGTGAGAGAACGGGTCGCGTGGGGGTGTGCCCCAAAAAAAAAAAATCAGGGCCCGCATAGATTGTGGGAACGCCGGTCTTACCCTTTTTCACACCCTTCGCAAGCAGCTGTCAGCTCTCACCCCCTGGAAATTGGGACTTCCTCTTCCATCTGTAGTTCTGACATGATGGAAGTGGAAATGAAGACGTTTCTACGGTTTTGATCAGTTAGTGAGAAAAGAATGACCAGGAACGAAAATAGTGCAAAAAAAAAACCCCGCGATCCTCAACCTTTCCCTTGGTGTGGGCCCGGGACTCAGGGTCGGTTTTTCCTCAACGCAAGAGAAAACAAATATTTTCGCGGGGCCCCGGGCCCTCTGATTCAGTAATGTGATGATGTGAGTGGATGTGATTTTATTGCGTCGAGATCTTGGAGTGTGATATGAGGAATGATATTCCCCAGTGAAGCGTCGGTATGTTCCCCGCCACATGCACCGGGTGTTTTACCTATCTGTGCCCAGGGGAGGAGTACATCCGGAGTACACCGGGGGGCCCCACACAGTTTTAGGTGTGATGTGAGGATGTGTGGTACACTTGGTTTGAAGACCAAGGCATCCCATGGATGGGGTTGTGGTGATGGTAGTGGACCGCCTGTGTGACACCAGGCCACGTGGGACCCACGGTGATTTTGTTAAAGGACAAAGGGGCGTCAGCCCAGCCCCCAAAACCCAAAACCACCCGCAAAAACAGCCTATGAGCCCAGTATCCACTAGAAAAACGTATGGGGGTTTTGGCAGCAAAACCCCAATTTTTTTCCAAAAGCCCACCCTTTTGATGATTTAAAAGGGGGAATTCTACCTTTTGTCCCCTAGGAACCACGGCCAATGAAGGGAATTCTTTGAATTATTCTTGACCGCCATTGATGGAAATTATTGTCGGGGGGAAAGTAAAAAGTTTTTGATACACCATGAAATTCGATTTATCACCACAGTCAAATACACAGGGGGAAAGGCGACTGTTGCAAAAGTGTATTGCTTTTGCAAAAATAATGCTTTCCCTATTCTATAAGCATAATATAAAAGCTATGGCCACAGATGGCTAATTTTTTCCCCGGTTTCGTGAAATCTCCAGTAAAACGGGTTTTTTTTTTTCTTTACATATGTTGCACTTTTTTTGAAAAACCAGGCTGACAGAAGTGCGGTTATAAAAGATTAGAAATGTTTAGTATCTCAAAAAAAATTTCAGAATTTTTTTCCTTTCAAAAATCTGTAATTGACGAGTCTTTGATTTTTTTCAAAGGTAGACTGTCATTCACCCGAATACAGAGCAAGAGGAAACGTTTTTGGTATAAAACTGTTTGTACTCTGTGATTGGCGGGCGGGGTGTTGGATTTGTTGTATCACAGGTGTAAACTTTAAAAGTACCAAGAGGGGTTTTTTGGGGTATCTCAGGTGAATAGTGAGAAAATGGGGCCCACTTTTTTGGTTTAAGGGGCATACATTATATACGGTAACTGGTACAAAGCCCATTACTCATTTGATTTCTGTGAGTAAACAAGACGTGTGTGTGGCACAGGCGTTTAATCGTAAAAATATCCCCGGGTCAACGAGGTGCTATGTGAGAGTGAGGTGTTTACTGCCGTGACATCATGGCTTCGGTGGCATGAAAAAAGAGATGTCACATTGTTGACAACCTTTTCCCTAAAAAAACCAGACGTGGCAAAATTTGGGGAGGGGACAAATGAACGTATTCGAAACCGTGACAGTGATTGATTATCACAAAACATGCGCGGGTTTGAAAAAATGTGACATCAGTTGGGTTTTGTTGCTTTTTTTCGAAAGAGTTACAAGGGGTACATAAAACTTTTTTCCATTCATGGAATTTCAATGCTCAATGCTTTTAAAATATGTACCAAATAAGACTGGCAAAGCCACGTATGGTGAAATTTTTTTTGTTGTTGTCGAAATCATAATGAAAGACCAGGTAAGAAACCTGCATACAACACGGTCCCCGAATTCCCCAGGAATACCCAAGCTTTGAGGGGGGAAAGGGGATCATTTCATAAAACAATTTCCCTTAACCAGAAGAAATTTTTCGAAGGATGCATCTTGTGCACAAAAAAACGACGGCAACAAAGACCAAAGACACCGGTTTATGTATGAAAAAGTAAGGTGCCCGTGCTGGTGCCTTGTTTAAGGGGTTCCACAAGCTCCGCGTTCTAAAACCCTGTCCCGTGATTTTAATATGAAAATATGTGAACATTAGTATTATCATATTTTTGATGTTTTTTGTAAAAAAAAAAAGTGGTAAAAAAAATAAAATGATAATAACTTTAGTGCAGTTATTGTGTTCAATACAGTGAGTTTATATATATACTTATATACAGTATGGTCTCAGGCCCCAAATGTTAGTAGGAATGAAAAAAAATTGGAAAAAAAAAGAAAAAAAAAATGAAAACCCCAAAAAATGAATGGCGTTTTGGGGAAATTGTCGATGTTGGCCCAATCATTTTTGAAAACTTCTTGGGCCCGTATTCGTTTTAAATACTGATCAGAAATTTTTTTTTTTTTCTTTTACCTTCACAAAAATATGTCTTTAATTTGTAAGAAAAAAAAAATTTTTTTTTTTTTTAAAATTTTTGGACCTGGGACCACTTAGTTTTGGTCTTGGACCCTAAAGGGCTTAATGTTAATTTTAGCATCTCCCGTTGCTACCAAACATAATTTTAGTAGGTTTTGTCAGTGTTAGCGTAAGTTTTTGGCTGTCATCCAATTCGATTTTTGATCAGCTCCTCATTAACAATGGTGTCGAGGGGGGCAAAATTTTAGGTGAGGACAGACATAAGTCATGTCTAGCAAAAAGGGAAAGGGGTTCGGTGTTGATAGTTTGGAGATTTTTGAGTATATGAGGAAGAGCGGGGACCAAGGACATTCCCGCGGAACTCCCGTATAAGTGGCCATGTTGTTGTGCTGTGTCTTTAATGGTGACTACGACCCTTTTGTAAGGTAAGTTTGAAAAAATTTCAAGTGCTGGCCTTTTACCCTAATGGTAAGTTTTTTGGGGTAGGATGCCATGGTCTTTCTGGTCAAAAGCTTTTCTTAGGTCAATAAAAAAATTCCCAGTGGATATTCCTTTTTTTCCCAAACTGTGTAAAAACAGATCGCATTTTTTTTGAATGCCCTTGTGTTTATTTTTCCTAATCCAAATTTGGGAGGGGGGTTTTAGTATGTTTTGTGCCCTTAAAAATGAATTAGTTCCTGTGACGAGTTTCTCAAAAATTTTGGTAGAATTGTAGTTTGTTTGGCCCTTTGTTGTTTAAATCGTAGGGTCACCACCTTTATGTTTTGTTTAACCTTGCGTCTTGGTAGTTTTGGGGGAAGGTGTAGTTTCTGTGACTTTTAAAAAGTAAAGAGTAGCATGCGAGAGGGGTGGGGGCCCCTCGCTTGTACAATAAAGGTGGGGAAAGAGACAGGGTTCCCCGAGTTATTTTTTAAATGACTTTTTAAATTCGGTGACTTTCCCTGGGATCAGTTGGGGCAAGATAGAAGGATTTGGGGGAAATTCCCATTGGGGTTCCCCCGGTGGGCATTGGCGTGGGATTTTTTGGCGAGATTTGAACTATGGTTTTAGAAGAAGTCATTTATCTTTTTTAGCTTGGGCAGTGGGGGTGCGTGGTGTTTCATTAGGTTTTAGTTAGGCAATATTTTGGTTTTTTTTGTTTGTGGGTCCTAGAATCTTTGGGGAGTGTTTTCCAGGTCTTTTTTATATCCCTCTTGTGCTGAATCTATGGAGTAGTAAGTTTTTGCTTTCTTTATTACTTTGGTGGGATGATGATGGTTTAAGATATCTTTGTGATTAAGCCCTGTCTATTTGCTTTTCATATTGGTGTTTTTATCAAGGATTTTTAGAATGGTGTGGTTAGCCATGGGGAAAACCGTTTTTTTGTGATCGTTTCGTTTTTTTTTGGAAAAATGGTAATACAGGGACCCCCGGGTTGGAATTAATCGTTTCCTGGGCTCATTGTAAACCAAAATTTAGGAAGCGAATCAATTTTCCCTAAGAAATAATGGAAATCAAATTAACCCTGCAAGACCCCAAAAGATGAAAAAAAAAAAACTTTGGGGGGGACATGAAATATTAATTTTAATGCAATAAAATAAATTTAAAAAACAAAAATAAAAATAGATAATTGACACTTTCCTTTAAAGAAGATATGATGTGATTGATGGGTGGGAGGAGGGGGGTGTTGAATATTGTTTAAAGGGGATTCCCCTCCTTAGGACTTGAGGTAGCTTTTCCTTGATAAAGTGGTCCTGTTGGCAATTTCTTCCAAAACAGGCCCGTTTCATCAATTAAAATTGTTAGGTTTTAAACCCTTTAGCCTCTATGTACCTTTTGAAATTTTGCACATATTTTTCAGCCGTTTTTGGTTGAATGGCAGTCACCCTGCTAATCCACTATGTATGCCCCTCGATTCTTATTTTCAACCAAACCCTTTACTGGCTTAAATTCACTCACCACCATGTTGCAGGCAATTTTTTACCAAAACTCATGCAATTCCCAGCTTTTCCAAAATGATCGTTTTGAGAGTGCTATCTCCTGCATCTGTTTTTTTATTTATCCACACCAAAAACGTCTTCAAATTTTTAAAAATTGCAGTACTGTTTTAATAAAAGTTGCACCTTTTGCAAAAAAAGTTCCTTGTTTGCCCTTTTCCTGCTCACTTAAAAGTTGAGATGGTTGTTGAGGTTTACTATCAACTGGCCAGCTCCGACACCGCACTCACTTTTGTACTTTTCAATTATCTCTTTCTTCATTTTAATAGTCATTAGAGTCATTAGCACCCTTGGTCTTGAAGGGTTGGCACTAGAAGCTTTCTTGGGGCCCATGGTGACATATTTTGCAGAAACAAGCACCAAAAACAGTGATAATATGGATAATATGGAATGTACCGAATGTATCCTTAGATGCACGCACACTGGCTGGCTAGTAAACACTGGTACACATGGGGAAGTTCAGGCCACACATGGACACGTCTCGTACGAATCGCATCGCATACCGGGTTTTGTAACGGGAACCGAGGCAAATTTTTGGCAATATAATGCATCGGTTACCGGATTTATTGGATACCGATAGCATGGCAAACCGGGGGTCCACTGTTGTTTAATTTAGTAAAAGTGTTATATTTTATATGGAAATTTTGCTGAATTTACATTAATATTTATGTTACAAAATTATTATATTTTTCTTAATATTTAGCATTAAAACACTTAAAAAATTATATACAGTGGACCCCCGGTTAACGATTTTAATCCGTGCAAGAGGGGTAATTGTTATGCGAAATAATCGTTATGTGAATGAATTTTCCCCATAAGAAATAATGGAAATAAAATTAATCCGTGCAAGACACCCAAAAGTATGAAAAAAAAAATTTTTTACCACATGAAATGTTAATTTTAATACACACAAACTGAAAAAGGCATGCACACTTACATGACACTTACTTTTATTGAAGATCTGGTGATGATTGATGGGATGGGAGGAGGGGAGAGAGTGTGTTAGTGTTTAGAAGGGGAATCCCCTTCCATTAGGACTTGAGGTAGCAAGTCCCTTTTCTGGGGTTACTTCCCTTCTTCTTTTAATGCCACTAGGGCCAGCTTCAGAGTCACTGGACTTCTTTCGCACAAGATATCTGTCCATAGTGGCCTGTACCTCTCGTTCCTTTATGACTTGCCTAAAGTGTTTCACAACATTGTCAGTGTAATAATCACCAGCACGGCTTGCAATAGCTGTGTGAGGGTGATTTTCATCCATGAAGGTTTGCACTTCAAGCCACTTTGCACAGATTTCCTTAATCTTTGTAGTAGGCAACTTCTTCAATTTCTCTCTCCCCCTCCTCTGAACCAGTTTCCTCAGGTCTGGCCTCTTGCTCTTGAAGTTGATCTATCAGCTCATCAGTGGTTAGTTCTTCATTGTCCTCCTCCACCAACTCTTCCACATCCTCCCCACTAAACTCCAACCCCAAGGACTTTCCCAATGCCACAATGGATTCCTCAACTGGCATAATCATCTCAGGGTTAGCCTCAAACCCTTCAAAATCCCTTTTGTCTACACATTCTGGCCACAGTTTCTTCCAAGCAGAGTTCAAGGTCTTCTTAGTCACTCCCTCCCAAGCCTTACCTATAAGGTTTACACAATTGAGGATATTAAAGTGATCTCTCCAAAACTCTCTTAGAGTCAGTTGAGTTTCTGAGGTCACTACAAAGCACCTTTCAAACAGAGCTTTTGTGTACAGTTTCTTGAAGTTGGAAATAACCTGCTGGTCCATGGGCTGCAGGAGAGGAGTGGTATTAGGAGGCAAAAACTTCACCTTAATGAAGCTCATGTCCCCATAAAGTCGCTCTGCCACGTCTGTAGGATGACCAGGGGCATTGTCTAACACCAGGAGGCACTTAAGTTCTAATTTCTTTTCAGTTAGGTAATCTTTCACATTGGGGGCAAATGCATGGTGTAACCAGTTATAGAAAAATTCCCTAGTGACCCATGCCTTAATGTTTGCCCTCCACAGCACACACAAATTATCCTTGAGGACATTCTTTTGCCTGAACGCTCTGGGAGTTTCAGAGTGATACACTAATAAAGGCTTCACTTTGCAATCACCAGTAGCATTGGTACACATGAGAAGAGTAAGCTTGTCTTTCATAGGCTTATGTCCTGGGAGTGCCTTTTCCTCCTGAGTAATGTAGGTCCTGCTTGGCATTTTCTTCCAGAACAGGCCTGTTTCATCACAATTAAACACTTGTTCAGGTTTCAGTCCTTCACTGTCTATGTACTCCTTGAATTCCTGCACATATTTTTCAGCTGCTTTGTGGTCCGAACTGGCAGCCTCACCATGCCTTATCACACTATGGATGCCACTACGCTTCTTAAATCTCTCAAACCAACCTTTGCTGGCCTTAAATTCACTCACATCATCACTAGTTGCAGGCATTTTTTTAATTAAATCCTCATGCAACTTCCTAGCCTTTTCACATATGATCGCTTGAGAGACGCTATCTCCTGCTAGCTGTTTTTCATTTATCCACACCAATAAGAGTCTCTCAACATCTTCCATCACTTGCGATCTTTGTTTCGAAAACACAGTTAAACCTTTGGCAAGAACAGCTTCCTTGATTGTCTTTCTGGTGCCCACAATAGTAGCGATGGTTGATTGGGGTTTCTTGTACAACTTGACTAGGTCGGCGATACGCACTCCACTTTCATACTTATCAATGATCTCTTTCTTCATTTCAATGGGAATTCTCACCCTTATTGGTGTACGGTTGGCACTAGAAGCTTTCTTGGGACCCATGGTCACTTATTTTCCAGAAACAGCACCGAAAACACTGTAATAATACGAAATATTCCGAGTGTATGCTTGGATGTTACCGCGGAGGCTGGCTGGTAAACAATGGCACGGGCAGCACATGTGAGGCTGGCTGAGGGCGCACATTGGACGCGTCTCGGACGAAAATCGGTGAGCGGGTTTTTAATCGGTATGCGCGGCAAAAATTTTGCGATTAAAGTAAGCGGTATGCGGAATAATCTCTATGTGATGCCATCGTTATGCGGGGGTCCACTGTATTGCCACAAAAAAGCCAAAAAGAATTCCATGAATTTGCAGGGATTTCCACGAACAATCACAAGTTAGGTTCTAAGGAGAAATCCACGAATTACTGAAGCCACGAATTCGGAACTGCGAATACGCGTGGGTCCACTGTACAGTACATTTGTTACTTATCTTAAAATATTTGTAGTCTTAATGTAGGGTGAGAGGTGAGTAGTATTTATTTGTAGGAAGTCAGGTATGAGAGGTATGGTAGCCAGCCAGACCAGGCCACCCACATGTAATATGCTATTTATTTATTTATGTATTTGTCTTTGCAAATAGTACATTGACATTTAAATCATCCCAGAGCGATACAGTGCATATACAGTACACTCATTACTTACCTTAAAATATTTGTAGTCTTAATGTAGGGTGAGAAGTGAGTAAACGAGGTAAAACGAATAAACGAGAGAGAGAGAATGAGTAAGTGAGAGAGGAGAGAGGCGCAGAGGATGTAAACAAGCTGATGAACACGTCTGTTTATGGCTGATACACGTTCATCTACACATAACATCTCTACGTGTAACATCTTTAAACGTAACATCTCTGCTGTGGAGTGTATTTATCATGTTTATATGTTCTTTAGCATGTTTATGATATATTTTTGAAAAAAAATATCGTAGATGGGTTAATGAAAATGTTTATATTAATGGAATATACGACATTTAATGTGCCTCAAGGTGATTATTATTGCGTATTATTATTATTATCATTATTAATATGTAGTCCTCAATTCACTCTTAGTGATTTTAACCCTCCAGTTGTCCAAACGTAGAGCTACGTTCGGAATGCTACGCGAGCCAACGTAAATCTGCGTTTGGACATTACAAGGGTTAATGTGTACCTGCACACCAGCACAGTATGTAAATTTACTTAGGTACAGGTACACATAAGTATAATTATCAGAATATATATAAAACATGAAATAACTTTAAAACACTTGAGATTTTGAAAAGTTTCCTGACATAATGGAGAGATGCGGTGCTAAGCAGACTGGGTGGGGCACGACGACTGTAGTAGAAAGTCAGCCAGGGAGAGCTGTATGGCGAGTTTTGGTCATAATTTGAAATGTCCGTATTAGCAGAATGCCATAAGGCAAAAACGCCGTAAAGTGTGGACCTACTTTATTGTCTTGTTGTTGTTTATGTTAACTTGACATAAACCACAGATATATACATATCCTTCCCTTTCTGTTGTACTTGTGCTACATAGATTATATTGCACCATATTGTGAATGCCTTTTGGCAATTTAAATTTTTTTTTATTACTTTTTGTTAACACATCGGCCGATTCCCACCAAGGCAGGGTGGCCCGATAAAGAAAACCTTTCATCATCATTCCCTCCATCACTGTCTTGCCAGAGGGGTGCTTTACACTACAGTTTATGAAACTGCAGCATTAACACCCCTCCTTCAGAGTGCAGGCACTGTACTTCCCATCTCCAGGACTCAAGTCCGGCCTGCAGGTTTCCCTGAATCCCTTCATAAATATTACTTTGCTCACACTTCAACAGCATGTCAAGTATTAAAAACCATTTGTCTCCATTCACTCCTATCAAATGTGCTCATGCATGCTTGCAGGAAGTCCAAGCCCCTCGCACACAAAACCTCCTTTACCCCCTCCCTTCAACCTTTCCTAGTGCAACCCCTACCCCGCCTTCCCTCCACTACAGATTTATACACTCTTGAAGTCATTCTGTTTCAGTCCATTCTCTCTGCATGTCTGAACCACCTCAACGACCCTTCCTCAGCCCTCTGGACAACAGTTTTGGCAATCCCGCACCTCCTCCTAACTTTCAAACTATGAATTCTCTGCATTATGCTCACACCACACATTTCCCTCAGACATGACATCTCCACTGCCTCCAGCCTTCTCGCTGCAACATTCATCACCCATGCTTCACACCCGTATAAAAGTGTTGGTAAAACCATACTCTCATACATTCCCCTCTTTGCTTCCATGGACAAAGTTCATTGTCTCCACAGACTCCTAAGTGCACCGTTCACTCTTTTTCCCTCATCAATTCTATGATGCACCTCATCTTTCATAGACCCATCTGCTGACACGTCCACTCCCCAATATCTGAATGCATTCACCTCCTCCATACTCTCTCCCTCCAATCTGATATCCAATCTTTCATCACCTAATCTTTTTGTTATCCTCATAGCTTTATTCTTTCCTATATTCATTTTTAATTTTCTTCTTTTTCTAACCCTACCAAATTCATCCACCAACCTCTGCAATTTCTCTTCAGTCTCTCCCAAAAGCACAGTGTCATCAGCAAAAAGCAACTGTGACAACTCCAACTTTGTGTTTGATTCTTTATGTTTTAACCCCCACACCTCTTGCCAATGCCTGAGCATTCACTTCTCTTACAACCCCATCTATTGATAAATTAAACAACCATGGTGACGTCATGCATCCTTGTCTAAGGTCTACTTTTACTGGGAAATAATCTCCCTCTTTCCTACATACTCTAACCTGAGCCTCACTATCCTCGTAAAAACTCTTCACTGCTTTCAGTACCCTACCTCCTATACTATACACCTGCAACATCTGTCACATTGCCCCCTATCCACCCTGTCATATGCCTTTTCCAAATCCATAAATGCCACAAAAACCTCTTTAGCCTTATCTAAATAATGTTCACCTATATGTTTCACTGTAAAACACTTGATCTACACACCCACTATCTTTCCTGAAGCCTCCTTTTTCATCTGTTATCCTACTCTCCTCCTTATTCTTAATTCTTTCAATATCAAATCTGTCATACACTTTACCAGGTATACTCAACAGACTTATTAAATTTTTTAATTACTTTAATAATTTTTTGTGCTTTTTAATCTGTCTGCGTGTGAATTTTTTTGATGTTATACATCAGTCATACACTGTTTTATCTTAATTTTGCAGCCTGAGTTCAGTGCTTTTATGCTGCCTTTCATCATACACTCAGCTCTTAGAACAGACTCCATCAATCGAAGGGAAGTTTTATCAAGGCAGTTTGCAGCATTCTTTGAAGATCACGTCAGGACTGTCAAAGCTGCTTCAGGCTCGAGGACAAACAGTGAGCATTGCACAAACACATTTATGCATTATACAGTATTTACAAAAGTAGAATTACTTTACAGGAATGTGAGAGATGGAAATAATATCTTAAAAAATAAAGTAGTAACAAGTAAAACACTGGTGTTCTTGAAGCACCAGTGAACACTGAATGACTTACTGACACTGGTGTTCTTGAAGCACCAGTGAACACTGAATGACTTACTGACACTGGTGTTCTTGAAGCACCAGTGGACATTGAATGACTTACTGACACTGGTGTTCTTGAAGCACCAGTGAACATTGAATGACTTACTGACACTGGTGTTCTTGAAGCACCAGTGAACATTGAATGACTTACTGACACTGGTGTTCTTGAAGCACCAGTGAACATTGAATGGCTTACTGACACTGGTGTTCTTGAGGCACCAGTGAATATTGAATGGCTTACTGACACTGGTGTTCTTGAAGCACCAGAGAATCCTGATTGACTTACTGACACTGGTGTTCTTGAAGCATCAGAGAACACTGACTGACTTACTGACACTGGTGTTCTTGAAGCATCAGAGAACACTGACTGGCTTACTGACACTGGTGTTCTTGAAGCATCAGAGAACACTGAATGACATACACTGGTGTTCTTGAAGCATCAGAGAACACAGAATGACTTACTGACACTTGTGTTCTTGAAGCATCAGAGAACACTGAATGACATACTGACACTTGTGTTCTTGAAGCATCAGAGAACACAGAATGACATACTGACACTTGTGTTCTTGAAGCACTGAGAACACTGAATGACATACTGACACTTGTGTTCTTGAAGCACCGAGAACACTGAATGACTTACTGACACTGGTGTTTGAGGCCAATGTGTGGTGTAAATATTATGCAGAGTTTGGAGATTAGGAAGAGGTTTGGAGTTACAAAAATTATTATTCATAGGGTTGAGGAGGGTTTATTGAGATGGTGTGGATATCTATAGAGAATGGAGAAAAATAGGATGAATTATAGGGTCTATAAATTGGGTGAATGGATGGAGGGATGGGGTCATTCTACAAAAAGTTGGAGGGAGTGGGTAAAGGAGGTTTTAAGTGCTAGCAACTTGAACATCCAGCAGGCTTATGTGAACATGTTAGATAGGAGTGAGTTGAGGCAAGTGTTTTTTTTTTTAATGATTTGACCTATTGGTAATGATTATGGCACCATTTATTAATGGATTCAGGGAAACAAATTAGCCATACTCGAGTCATGGGGTGGGAAATAGAGTGCCTACACTCTGAAGGTAGGAAGGGGGGGGGCTGTTGTGGTGTGGAGGGTTATCTCAGTTGTGAAATCAGCACACTTCTGGCAAAACAGTGATTGAATAAGTTATAGTGAGAGTGTTTTCTTGTTTGCCAGATCACCTTCCCTCAGTGGGAGACAGCCAGTTTAAAAAAAATGTATTCAGGTCAGCCATCACGAATTTGGCAGTCAGTAATCTGGTTCCATCAGTAATCCGGCACTAATTTTGGCTAGCACAATTTCAAATTTCCAGGGTCGCCACACCAACCTGCTGCTACTGTTTAGTGGTGCTACTTGGTACATTATTCATTTCAATTTATTTTTTCCATTTATTGTTTTAACCTGTTCACTTTTAGCCCTAGCTATGGTTCCAATGAATAAAAGAAATGCTTCTCATTGTGTAAGCACATACACTGTACATTGTCCATAAAAGATAAGATGGCTTTGAAGCCACTGTCAGTCGCCATGGGCTCAGCTCACTCAGATAAACTGTGACCGGTAAATTTGGGCCTACATATAAGATTATAGGTCTATGTGGTAAGTGTGCACTATATATAAAAATCCTACAGCATGCAATACAAAATTATAAAAAAAAATTACTACTGTGTTTTTGTTGTAAAACAGTGACATTGCTGTGTATTTTTGTATGGGTTTTATGGTTGTATTCTCGTTTTTAAGGTCTCTTTTGATAGAATTGAAGATACACTACAGAAATATATATGATTTTGATTGGTTTCACGACAGAAAGTACATGTACCTTAAAATTGAGCTGAAAGTAGCGGAAATATTCGATTTTTGCTGATGTTCAAGAGTAAACAAATGATGTCACCTTCCAATACGTGTCCAACTGGCCGGTCTAATATGCAGTCATGAATAGGTTGACATTATTTATACAATTATTACAATGCAGTAGTGTACATAACAGTAAATCATGTTTTTTGTGTGAATAGAAATTAAAAATGGAAAGCAAGTGTAATATAATAGAGGCCTGGAGACATGACTAATGAACAGAGAAAATGTTATTTTAGTGCCAGGAATATCTGCATTGTTTATTCTGGACCCAGTTTGAAATTGGCATCTCTTGAAATTTGCTGAATTACCAGTTTCTGGCCATTTCATTAGGTAATTAACCCTTAAACGGTCCCCACGTATATATACGTTCTCTCGCATAGTGCCCCAAACGTATATATACGTTTCCTTTGTCATTCATTCATTCAACATTGCCATGATAAGCCTGAGTCGCCTAGACATGAAAGAATGGGTGTGCGCACTCACTGTGAGCCATATGAAAAAAATTGGGGATGCCTGGGTACCATATGCTCTTTTTCCTTAACCCTTTCAGGGTCCGTCCCGTAGATCTACGGCTTTACGTTCAGGGTCCAAACCGTAGATCTACGCCATGAGCTCAGCTCACTCTGATAAACTGTGAGTGGTACATTTGGGCCTAGATATGAGAGAATACGTCTATGTGGTATGTGTGCACCACATAAAACAGATCCTGCAGCACATTGTGTATAATGAGAGAAAAAAAATGAAATCATGATTTTTCGATTAAAACAGCAACTTTGCAGTGTTTTTTCGTATGTTTTTTATAGTTGTATTTGCGATTTCTTGGTCTCATTTGATAGAATGGAAGACATATTACAGAAATAGAGATGATTTTGATTGGTTTTAGCATTGGAAATGGCCTGAAACTGAGCTCAAAGTAGCGGAAATGTTAAATTTTTGCCGATATTCAAGAGTAAACAAACGACCTCACACGTCTAATACACGTCAGCTGGTGGGTCTAATATACATTCACAAATATGATGATGATATTTATGCAATTATTACAGTATTGCATAACAGTAAATCTTCTATTTTTTGGTGTGAATAAAAATTCATTATGTGAATAAAAAATCAAAATGGAATTTATTTGTAAAGCCTCAAAACATAACTAATGAACAGAGGAAATGTTAGTTTAGTGCCAGGAATGCCTACATTGTTCATTCTGGACCCTATTTTGAAATTGGAATATTTTGAACTTTGTTTTTAAATTGGCCAAATTAACAATTTCTGATCACTTTATTTTGTAGTTGAAACAGTTGACTTGGCGATTTCTTGTGCTCAATCGATAGAATAGAAGTAATACTAGTGAAATAGCTAAGAATTTGGTTGATTGGAATAATGTAATTGGCCTAAAATGGGAGTCAAAGTCGGCAAAATCGCCGATTCGTAAATATCGCTGACACATCAAAATTCGCGAGAGCATAATTTCGTCAATTTTCCACCAAATTTCGTACTTTTTGTTTTATTACCTTCACAAAAAGATTCTCTACGATTTCATAAGAAAAAATAACAAATTTTTTTTTTTTAAATTCTTGGACACTGGTGCGTGACTCCAGATTTGGGCCTTGGACCCTGAAAGGGTTAAAAAAAAACAAAAAAAAAAATCTCAAAAAAATCAGGGCGCTATGTGAGAGAATGTATATATACGTTTGGACTGTTTATGGTTAAAATAGGTAAATGGGCAGTGTCTTGCACTCATTCAATAGAATAGAAGGTTTACTAGCAAAATATCTGAGTTTGGTACATTGAAACAATGGAACGGGCAAAAATAGGGCATAAATTGGGTAAAATTGCCGATGCGTAAATATCGCCATTCAGTTAAGTGTATTCTAACCTAACCACTCTGTAATCCAGCAAAATCACTAATCTGACATCCTTCAGGTCCGGATGATGCTGGATTAATGATGGTCAACCTGTACTGCATTTGTCATTTTTGCTTAGAAAATTAATGCCCATGCAAAGTTTAAAATTACATGTCATATTTAATGTTTTATATATTATCAGGTAAGAATATGTGCATCAACAAGGCTGGTCTTCAGGTCTTACTCAGTGTTATTGATTATCTTCGTGCTCAAACACCAGACAAGTCTTTTTCTCACAGGTAAGAGTAATAGTTTTGGTTTTGTATCTAAATTGTTCTTCTATTTTGTAAATTGTTAAGAAGTACAGTATGGTACTAATTTACAATAGTAAATAAGTACTAGTTTCCTTCATATTTTTTGTGGGTTCTTTTTCTAAAAATTCACAATATTGTAATGTCCTTTTTCTATTGTTAGTTCTGTATGTGTGTGATATACATTCACTCTGCATCATCACATCTGGCAAAATGTTTTGAAAGATTATTAATGTGTGAAATTAAATGTTGATTGTGTGAGTGAGGTGAGTACAGGTGCCTGATGCCATGGGTCTGCAACACATCTGCTTCATAGAGTAAGGGACACTCTATGTGAATGTGTTCGCACCTGCTTTTTATTTACCATATCCAAGCTAAATGCAATACAGCCTCTCTCTACTTAGCAAAATACTCATTTACTGACGACTCAGACTTACGATGAGGGCTCTGACCAGTATGCATACCTAAATAATGTATATTAGAGCTGATTTCCTCTATTCTGTTTATTACAATATACAGTACATTACTGTATAAACATTTAAATATACTAAAAATGTTACAAATGGTACAAAGCTGACATTAAAGCATTATCAAAGATGGTTGACACAGATTCCCTGATTAGCGATGAATTCATTTGCTGACGTCTTCTTAGAAACAGAACTCCATTGTAAAGTGAGGAGAGGCTGTAATATACAGTGGACCCCCAGTTTACGATATTATTTCATTCCAGAAGTATATTCAGGTGCCATTACTGAATGAATTTGTTCCCATAACGAATATTGTGAATTAGATTAGTCCATTTCAGACCCCCAAACATACACGTACAAACGCACTTGCATAAATACACTTACATAATTGATCGCATTGGGAGGTGATCGTAAAGCGGGGATCCACTGTATTTATTAAATTACGTTAGTAATTTTCTTTAAATTGTGATATACAATTTCTTATTGTGCCATATTAAGATAGAGGTGAGGTAAGTAAATATTAATACTGCAGGATCAGTCAGCATTCTTCACTGAGGAATAAACTTAATATTTCAGAGGAATATTGTAATAGGTTTCATGGGCATGGAATAATAATAAAAAGCTGTTCATTGAATGCAAATAAAAAAATTTAAAAGTGCATTATAGTACAGTGGAACCTTGGTTTTCGTTTGCTCTGGTTTTTGTCGAATTCAGTTTTCGAGGACTTTTTTTTCATCAAAATTTTGTCCCAGTTTTTGTTCATCACCTCGATTTTCACCGGATGCCTTATCAAACGTATCCACCTGTCTGCACCCACACAAAGCATCCCACGCACATGTTCTGAGTCAATCTGGCTTTGATTCTCGTCAATTGAACAATACCCTGCGCTTTCATATGAAACATTTCATAATAATCCATTGTTTTATGTGCTTGTTTATCGAGTGCTACTGCTAAATAAGCCACCATGGGGCCAAAGAAAGTTCCGAGGAATACAATAGAATTGCTTCAGAGGAGGAGGAAGAGAGAGAGGAGAATATGCCTTCTTCAGTGATTAAGGACAAGTGTGCAAAGTGGAGTGAGTTGCAAAGTTTTGTGGAGAAATATCACACTAAAAAAGCTGTTGCAAGCTGTGTCTGCAACATGTTCAGTGACAATACTTTGTCCCATTTTAGGCAGATATTAAAGAGATGCCAGAAACAGACCTCTCTGGACAGATTGTTTGTTCGACAGAGGTACAGTGACTCTCAGCTGGTCCTAGTGTCAGTAAAAGACAAATAATAACAATAATAATAATAATATAATAATAATAATAATAATAATAAGTTTATTTCTTTGTAAAGGTTACAATGTGTAATTACAATTTTGATTTGCTAAATACAAAGATAGCCACTATCATGCCGAGGCATTTCAGGCAAACTAATCGCAATACGTAGTAACTAATTAAAACTAAATAAGATAATAGCACATAGTAATTATACTTACAACCAAACATACAATAGAAGGGAAGTAACCCCGAATAGGGCCTTGATACCTGAAGTCCTTATGGAAGGGGATTCCCCTTCCAAACAATAACCTCTCCTCCCTGTCCTCTCCTCGCCGTCTTCCATACACCAACAAGAGTCTTCAATAAAGGTATAAGTTTTGTTAAATGTTCATTTATCCATTTCATTAGTCCTTTATATTTATTTCTCATTGTTTTCTGTATGTAAAACTATAGTTATTCTCTATAAAATGTATTTTTTGTTAATATTTTTGGGTGTCTGGAATGGATTAATTGGATTTACATTATTTCTTATGGGAAATATTGCTTCAGTTTTCATTGAATTCGGTTTTTGTCAGATTTCCTGGAATGAATTAAAGACGAAAACCAAAGTTCCACTGTATAGGAATGTAGAAAGGTTAAGAATACTGTAGTAATTAGGAAATACATAAATTTCAAATAATGTTGATGGGGAGGTTAGTAAATGTGTGATAATTGAATATGTGACGGGTTAAAAAGATCAATATAAAATTAGTTTTAATAGCAGCAAGACTGCTAGTGTTTAACCTGTAAACGGTCCAAACGTGTATATACGTTCACTACCCCAGTGCCCCGAATATTTTGAAAACTAAAATAATTTTTTTTTTAACCCTTAAATGGTCCAAACGTATATATACGTCCACGTGTGTAGCGCCCCAAATTTTTTGAGAGGAAAAAAATGTTTTTTTTTAATAGCAAAAAAGAGCATATGGTACCCAGGCATCCCCAATTATTTTAATATGGCGCACAGTGAGTGCGCACACCCATTCTCTCATGTCTAGGTGACTCAGGCTTATCATGGCAATGTTGAATGAATGATAAAGAAAACGTATATATACGTTTGGGGCGCTACGCACGTGAACGTATATATACGTTTGGACCGTTTAAGGGTTAATAAAAATAAAGAGCACATTTTTCTAAGTGTTATAGGATTAAAAAAAATTACGGTCAGTACTTACTGAGATATGAGGCTGCGACGTTGGCACTTAATGCTCACCTGACGGCAACATAGAGTCCTGCCGCTTGCAGAAGTTTTGCCGTTATACCATTTTTTCTCAATTTTATATTATTTTATATAATTTTTATGTTCCTCCATGGGGAAGTGGAACAGAATTCTTCCTCCGTAAGCCATGCGTGTCGTAAGAGGCGACTAAAATGCCAGGAGCAAGGGGCTAGTAACCCCTTCTCCTGTACATATTACTAAATATAAAAGGAGAAACTTTCGTTTCTCCTTTTGAGCCACCCTGCCTCTGTGGGATACGGCCGGTGTGTTGAAAGAAGAAGAAGAATTTTTATGTTCTGATAATTACAATTTATTGTAGTTCTTGTCATTTCATAACCAATCTTCATTCTGACACTGATATTAGGTACTGAAATTATACTCAAAATGTCACAAACACATTGACAGGTGGACAGGTGGTCATTTACTGTTGTCTAGGAATATATGCAAAGTATTTATATGTCCCAGCAATGTTTTGGATACACAAGAGTATAGAAGAAGCAGAAGGAAGAAGGAAGAAATTCCCTTGAAGCAATATGTAAGACAAGTGTTCAGTGACAAGCATTCGGGAGGGCAGTGCTAAGATCAGATATGAGATGACATTTGATGGACCCCAGCGAGGGTGCAGAGATAAGACAAGATAGTGCAGAGATAAGAGGAGATAAGCTATGACATTTGATAGGTGCCAGCAAGGGTGCAGAGATAAGGGATGACATTTGATGAGCTCGTATCTCTGATTATCTATCTCTCTGTCTGCTTGTCTCTTTCCATCTCTCTGCTTTTGTCTCTGTCTCAGAGAAAGCCACTGTGAACCAACAGGTATTCTTATGGATTATATCTACAAGTGCAGTATAGCACTTTGGATTTTTTAGGCTATCCTAGGTAATTTACACTATGTCTAATTGTATTTGTGTGTACCTGTGAGATAGACAGAGACAGATAGACAGTTCCTAAACTTGGGGTTAACATTACTTTCCTCTTAAAAGGGGAGTGTTAATATGACATTACATAAGTGAATCCTTGGTGTTTGCCACACTGTTTGCTCCAGCTGGTGCTCAATATAACTGCTGCTCCTACAAGGTATTAAGTGGTCCCAGATTTCTTTAATATGTTGCACACCGAGTGTTAAGTCCCATTCTATGCTGACCAGGCATCTCAGCCCAGTCGTGCCAGATTTGGAGGCAGGAAAAATAAAATGTATATTTACGTTTGGGGCACTAGCAGTAAGAACATATATATACGTATGGACCATTTACGGGTTAAGAGAAGTGAAGCATATTATTATGATAAGTCACCACTGTGGTATAAACCACACTTTAGAGAGCAAACTTTACACAACATTTTTATCAGTTCTTAATCATTATGTTGTGAATTATTGTAAACACAGTGTTATATTGTTTTACTGAAGCACATAGTTGGCAACGTATATAGTAACTTACATTGACTTTGCTTGTTAATGAGTTGTCAACAATCAAACTAAATTTTGTTATTAACATTTAATTTTTGTTTTGTATTTGACAGAAGCACAGTGACTCCATGGGAAAGAAACTTGTGGCTAGAGGTGAATTACCTTCAGGTAGCTGAGGCAGCTCACTATTGTGGTGCACACTTTTCTGCACTTCTTTTCCTGCATCTGCATTGTAAGTAACTTATCTATATTCTACTCTGTAGTATCATTATATAGTAATTACTTTTATATATCTACAAAAGTAATACTGTACTATTGTAAGTAACTTATCTATATTCTACTCTGTAGTATCATTATATAGTAATTACTTTTATATATCTACAAAAGTAATACTGTACTATTGTAAGTAACTTATCTATATTCTACTCTGTAGTATCATTATATAGTAATTACTTTTATATATCTACAAAAGTAATACTGTACTATTGCTGTTTCATCTTTAGTATTTAAACAACAGTATAATTTTGTTTTAAATTCTGTTATTTGTAGCATTCATTATTTTTCTTCTAAGCAATTATTTTATTCTATCATTTTGTTACGAAGAAATTGCTAGTGTGTTTCAGCACCTTTGTTTTATAGTTTACAACTCTGGTTTCCTCTTCTCTTAGTCGATGGAATCACAAAATTTTCTCTGTTCTTTTATGATGTTGTCTGTAGTAATTGTCTTTTTTTTTTATCCACCAATTGTATCATATCTGATGTTTCAACCTTCCTTCATAACGTTTGTTTTTCTTTTTCTTTTTAGCCCTGGAAGATCTTGATTTGGTTGCTCATCTTCACAACTCTCTTAGCATGTTCATGTGTTTTTTAGGTGTGGTCATTTTACCGCTACTACCTATTTTATTTTTTTATCATTTTCCTTAGCATATAGAGTATTCCCCTGGTATCCCTGGGGGATACCTTCCAAGGTCTACTGGGGATACCTGACACCCTGGATAGTAGTGAACCCTATATATAAGTCATTTTTTTTTTTTTTACATACTTTTTTTTTCAACAAGTCGGCCGTCTCCCACCGAGGCAGGGTGACCCAAAAAAGAAAGAAAATCCCCAAAAAGAAAATACTTTCATCATCATTCAACACTTTCACCTCACTCACACATAATCACTGTTTTTGCAAAGGTGCTCAGAACACAGCAGTTTAGAAGCATATACGTATAAAGATACACAAACATATCCCTCCAAACTTCTCATATCCCGAACCCCTCCTTTAGAGTGCAGGCATTGTACTTCCCATTTCCAGGACTCAAGTTCGGCTATATAAAAAATAACCGGTTTCCCTCAATCCCTTCACTATATATTACCCTGCTCACACTCCAACAGATCGTCACGTCCCAAATACCATTCGTCTCCATTCACTCCTATCTAACATGCTCATGCACACATGCTGGAAGTCCAAGCCCCTTGCCAACAAAACCTCCTTTACCCCCTCCCTCCAACCCTTTCGAGGACGACCCCTACTCCGCCTTCCTTCCCCTACAGATTTATACGCTCTCCATGTCATTCTACTTTGATCCATTTTCTCTAAATGACCACACAACCTCAACAACCCCTCTTCAGCCCTCTTGACTAATACTTTTATTAACTCCACACCTTCTCCTAATTTCCACACTCTGAATTTTCTGCATAATATTTACACCACACATTGCCCTTAGACAGGACATCTCCACTGCCTCCAACTGCCTCCTCGCTGCTGCATTTACCACCCAAGCTTCACACTCATATAAGAGTGTTGGTACTACTATACTTTCATACATTCCCTTCTTTGCCTCCATAGATAACTTTTTTTGTCTCCACATATACCTCAACTCACCACTCACCTTTTTTCCCTCATCAATTCTATGATTAACCTCATCCTTCATAAATCCATTCGCTGACACATCGACTCCCAAGTATCTGAAAACATTCACTTCTTCCATACTCCTCCTCCCCAATTTGATATCCAATTTTTTTTTATCTAAATCATTTGATACCCTCATCACCTTCCTCTTTTCTATGTTCACTTTCAAATTTCTACCTTTACACACACTCCCAAACTCATCCACTAACCTTTGCAATTTTTCTTTAGAATCTCCCATGAGCACAGCATCATCAGCAAAAAGCAGCTCTGTCAATTCACATTTTGTATTTGATTCCCAATAATTTAATTCCACCCCTCTCCCGAACACCCTAGCATTTACTTCTTTTACAACCCCATCTATAAATATATTAAACAACCATGGTGACACTACACATCCCTGTCTAAGACCTACTTTTACTGGGAAGTAGTCTCCCTCTCTTCTACACACCCTAACCTGAGCCTCACTATCCTCATAAAAACTCTTTACAGCATGTAGTAACTTACCACCTATTCCATATACAGTGGACCCCCGCATAACGATTACCTCCAAATGCGACCAATTATGTAAGTGTATTTATGTAAGTGCGTTTGTACGTGTATGTTTGGGGGTCTGAAAGGAATAATCTACTTCACAATATTCCTTATGGGAATAAATTCGGTCAGTACTGGCACCTGAACATACTTATGGAGTGAAAAAATATCGTTAACCGGGGGTCCACTGTACTTGCAACATATGCCACATTGCTCTCCTATCCACTCTATCATATGCCTTTTCTAAATCCATAAATGCAAGAAAAACTTCCCTACCTTTATCTAAATACTGTTCACATATATGCCTCAATGTAAACACTTGATCTACACATCCCCTACCCACTCTGAAACCTCCTTGCTCATCCGCAATCCTGCATTCTGTCTTACCTCTAATTCCTTCAATTATAACCCTACCATACATTTTTCCTGGTATACTCAGTAAACTCATTCCTCTATAATTTGTACAATCTCTTTTGTCCCCCTTCCCTTTATATAAAGGGACTATACATGCTCTCTGCCAATCCCTAGGTACCTTACCCTCTTTCATACATTTATTAAACAAAAATACCAACCACTCCAACACTATATCCCCCCTGCTTTTAACATTTCTGTCATGATCCCGTCAGTTCCAGTTGCTTTAGCCCCTTTCATTCTACGTAATGTCTCATGCACCTCTCCCACACTCACATCCTGTTCTTCTTCACTCCTAAAAGATGGTATACCTCCCTAGCCAGTGCATGAAATTACCGCTTCCCTTTCTGCGTCGACACTTAAAAGTTCTTCAAAATATTCTCGCCATCTACCCAAAACCTCCATCTCCCCATCTACTAACTCCCCTACTCTGTTTTTAACTAACAAATCCATTCGTTCTCTAGGCTTTCTTAACTTGTTTAACTCCAAAAATTTTTCTTATTTTCTTTAAAATTTCTTGACAGTGCCTCTCCCACTCTATCATCTGCTCTCCTTTTGCACTCTCTCACCACTCTCTTCACCTTTCTTTTACTCTCCATATACTCTACTCTTCTTATAACACTTCTGCTTTGTAAAAACCTCTCATAAGCTAATTTTTTCTCTTTTATCACACCCTTTACTTTATCATTCCACCAATCACTCCTTATTCCTCCTGCACTCACTCTCCTATAACCACAAACTTCTGCCCCACATTCTAATACTGCATTTTTAAAACTATTCCAACCCTCTTCAACCTCCCCACTACTCATACTTGCACCAGCCCACCTTCCTGCCAATAGTTGCTTATATCTCACCCAAACTTCCTCCTCCCTTAGTTTATGCACTTTCACCTCCCTCTTGCTTGTTGTTGCCATTTTCCTCTTTTCCCATCTTCCTCGTACTCTAACTGTAGATACAACTAAATAATGATCCGATATATCAGTTACCCCTCTATAAACGTGTACATGCTGGAGCCTACCCATCAACCTTTTATCCTCCAATACATAATCTAATAAACTTCTTTCATTACATGCTATATCATGCCTTGTAAATTTATTTATCCTCTTCTTCATAAAATATGTATTACTTATTACCAAACCTCTTTATACAACATAGCTCAATTAAAGGCTCCCCATTTTTATTTACCCCTGGCACCCCAAATTTACCTACTACTCCCTCCACATCATTTTTGCCCACTTTAGCATTGAATCCCCAACCACCATTACTCTCACACTTGATTCAAAACTCCCCACGCATTCACTCAACATTTCCCAAAATCTCTCTCTCTCTTCTACACTTCTCTCTTCTCCAGGTGCATATACACTTACTATAACCCACTTTTCACATCCAACCTTTATTTTACTCCACATAATCCTTGAATTAATACATTTGTAGTCCCTCTTTTCCTGCCATAACTTATCCATCAATATTATTGCTACTCCATCTTTAGCTCTAACTCTTTTTGAAACCCCTGACCTAATCCCATTTATTCCTCTCCACTGAAACTCTCCCACTCCCTTCAGCTTTGTTTCACTTAACCCTTTCAGGGTTTCAGCTGTACTAGTACGGCTAATGAGCCAAGGTTTTTGACGTACTAGTACGCCTAAATTCTAGCGCCCTCAAATCTAGTGAGAGAAAGCTGGTAGGCCTACATATGAAAGAATGGGTCTATGTGGTCAGTGTGCGCAGTATAAAAAAAATCCTGCAGCGTAATGAGAAAAAAAAACTTTGACCGTGTGCTTGGATTAAAACAGCGACTTTGCACTGTATTTTCGTATGGTATTTATTGTTGTATTCTAGTTTTCCTGGTCTCATTTTATAGAATGGAAGACATATTACAGAAATTGAGATGAGTTTTGACTGGTTTTACAAAGGAAAGTGCCTTGAAATGAGCTCAAAGTAGCAGAAATGTTTGATTTTTACCAATGTTCAAAAGTAAACAAATCATGCCAAGAGTCCAATACACATCAACTGGTGAGTCTAATATTCTTTCACAAGTGCGCTGATATTATTTATACCATTTCTACACTAATGCAGTAGTCTGCATAACAGTAAATCTTCATTTTTTTTGTGAGGATAAAAATTCAAAGTGGAAAGCAAAAGAATGTAAGAGGGGTCTAGGGATGTGACTAATGAACAGAGGAAATGTTATTTTAGTGCCAGGAATGTCTTTCTTGTTTATTCTGAACCCTATTCGGAAATTGGCATCTTTTGAAATTTGTGTGAAATTGGCAAAATTGCTAAATTCTGAGCACTGTATTGGATAGTTGAAATCGGTAAATGGGTGGTTTCTTGTACTCATTCGATAGAAAAAATGAAGTTCTAGCGAAATAGTTATGATTTTTGTCAACAAGTACACTGGAATTGGCCGAAAATAGGGCTCAAAGTGGGCAAAATCGCCGATGCGTGAACATCGTTGAGACCGCTAACTTCGCAAGAGCATAATTCCATAAGTTTTCCATTAAATTTCATACTTTTGGTGTCATTATGATCAAGAAAAGATTCTCTATCTTTTCATAAGAATTTTTTTTTTTTTTTTTTTTTTTTTTTTTTTTTTTTTTTTTTTTTTTTTTTGAAATTTGGCCGACCCTGAGAACAAGTCTCTTAGAGGGCCTGTCGACCCTGAAAGGGTTAAAGCTTGGACATCCAGCTTCTTCTCATTCATAACATCCACAGTCATCTCTTTCTTATCATTTGCACAACATGTATGCACATCCAGACTTCCCACTTTGACAATTTTCTTCTTCTTATTCTTTTTAGTAATTATTACAGGAAAAGGGGTTACTAGCCCATTGTTCCTGGCATTTTAGTTGACTTTTGCAACATGCATGGCTTACGGAGGAAAGATTCTAATTCCTCTTCCCTACGTGGCCCAGTGGCCTGGTGGCTAAAGCTCCCGCTTCACACACGGAGGGACCGGGTTCGATTCCCGGCAGGTGGAAACATTCGACACGTTTCCTTACACCTGTTGTCCTGTTCACCTAGCAGCAAATAGGTACTTGGGTGTTAGTCAACTGGTGTGGGTCACATCCTGGGGGACAAGATTAAGGACCCCAATGGAAATAAGTTAGACATTCCTCGATGACGCACTGACTTTCTTGGGTTATCCTGGGTGGCTAACCCTCCGGGGTTAAAAATCCGAACGAAATCTCATCTTATCTTATCTTACGGATATAAAAGGAAAAGTAATAAGACCAAGACCTATTAAGATCAAATCAAAGAAAACTCAGATGAGTGTGTATAAATAAACATGTACATGTATGTGTAGTGTGACCTAAGTGTAAGTAGAAGTAGCAAGACATTCCTGTAATCTTGCATATTTATGAGACAGACAGAAGACACCCACAATCCTACCATCATGTAAAACAATTACAGGCTTTCGTTTCACACTCACTTGGCAGGACGGTAGTACCTCCCTGAGTGGTTGCTGTCTACCAACCTACTACCTATAATAATTTTTTTATGTTAATGTCCAGGGTTTATTACCTGGACCTCAGCAATAAGAGTCGCTACTCTCACCGCTGGGCAACGGCAACCTATGATAAAGTTTAATTGATAAATTATGAAAAATAAGTCTAGAATTAGCACTTCACAGCTTTGAATAACTGCAAGCATCTCTAATTTTAAACTTTGGACCAATATTAAGCAAAACTAAGGGTTATTTTTTGTAGGTAGTAGGTTGGTAGACAGCAGCCACCCAGGGAGGTACTGCCGTCCTGCCAAGTGAGTGTGAAACGGAAGCCAGTAATTGTTTTACATGATGGTAGGATTGCTGGTGTCTTTCTTCTGTCTCATAAACATGCAAGATTTCAGGTACGTCTTGCTCCTTCTACTTACACTTAGGTCACACTACACATACATGTACAAGCATATATATATACACACACCCCTCTGGGTTTTCTTCTATTTTCTTTCTAGTTCTTGTTCTTGTTTATTTCCTCTTATCTCTGTGGGGAAGTGGAACAGAATTCTTCCTCCGTAAGCCATTCGCGTTGTAAGAGGTGAACTAAAATGGAGGGAGCATGGGCCTAGTAACCCCTTCTCCTGTATTAATTACTAAATTTAAAAAGAGAAACTTTAATTTTTCTTTTTGAGCCACCCTGCCTTGGTGGGATATGGCCGGTTTGTTGAAAAAAAAGGGTTATTTTTGGGTCACAGTAACCAGTGGATAACTGAAACTGTGGATACCGAATCCATGGATATGGGAAGGGGGAAGTGTTACTGTATCTGAAGGCTGTTTTATAGTTTATCACTGTAGCATAAGATTTTCTTATTTATGTGATCATTCAGTGATATATATTTTTAGTGACGTCTTCTAGATTCCGTTCTTTAACTCCTTTAGTGTCAGTCCTGTAAAATTATGATTTTGAAGCCAGTGTCAGTCCCGTAGTACTACACCAAAATTCTAGCGGCTTCAAATCTTGCAGGAGAAAGCTGGTAGGCCTACATATGAGAGAATAGGGCTGCGTGGTCAGTGTGCACAGTATAAAAAAAAACCTGCAGCAAGCAGTGCATAATGAGAAAAAAAACTACAACTGTGTTTTGGATTTAAAACAGTGACTTTGCAGTGTATATTTGTATGTTATTTATGGTTGTAGACTCGTTTTCTAGGTCTCATTCGTTAGAATGCAAGATACATTACAGAAATAGGGGTGATTTTGAATGGTTTACCAAATAAAAGTAGCTTGAAATTGAGCTCAAAGTAGTGGAAATGTTAGATTTTTGACAGTGTTCAAGAGTAAACAAACCACTTCACATGTCCAATACACATCCACTGGTGGGTCTTATATGCATTCATGAATGTGCTGATATTATTTATACACTTATTACAATTATGCAGTAGTCTGAATAACAGTAAATCATCTGTTTTGTGTGTGAAGAAAAATTCAAAATAAAAAGCAAGCCTAATATAAGAAGGGCCTGGAGATGTGACTGATAAACAGAGAAAATGTTATGTTAGTGCCACGAATGTCTGCATTATTTATTCTGGTCCCTATTTTGAAATTGCCCTTTCTTGAATTTTGTGTGGCCAAATTAGTAATTTCTGATCGCTTTTTTGTGTGGTTGAAATAGGTAAATGGGCAGTGTCTTGTACTCATTCAATAGAATCTAAGGAGTTCTAGCAAAATAGCTATGAGTTTGGTTGAATGGAACAAAGGAATTGGCCCAAAATAGGGCTCAAAGTGGGTGAAATTGCCAATGCGTAAATATTACAGAGATCGCTAAATTCACGAGAGCATAATTCCATAAGTTTTTCATCAAATTTCGAACTTTTGGTCTTATTACTTTCGGAAAAAGATTCTCTATCAGGGGTCTCATCACTCAGTGTTAATACCCTTTAATACTGATTGCATTGCCTAAGTTTTTCTTGTGATATATTATAGTTTTTTTTTTTATTTCCATTTCGTGGCACGTATCTACAGTACACTATATTTCATCATTCACCTATGACTCCATTTTGTCGTTTGATCATTGTCTTCTTGTTAGGATTTGTAATCATTTCTAATGCTTATTTTGCACAGGACCTTTGTATCATCTGCAGTCATATTCATATAGTTTTTATTCTTGCATGCAAGTCATGTATATGATTTACTAACATTATTGTTGGAAGTGCTGATGCCTGTAGTACCCCACTGGGGGATTTACTTAGATAATCTAGGTATTATAGAAAATGACCTCGACTTCCATATATAAACTAACCTTCATTATATCTTTAAACTTGACACCAGTGTTAGCTATGACATCCCTGTATTGTTGAGTATTTAAAAAAAATTAAACAAGTAATTCACATAGTTATGACCAGCTAAATGACTTGTCCAGAAAAGCAGTTC
>NC_069409.1:14696204-14733442 GCF_026875155.1 Cherax quadricarinatus
TTTATTCATTCTAGAGTATATATCATGTTTCTATGTTATTTATATTGTTTATTATGTCATATTAGATGAATTGTGACAGACAAATAAGCCACAGAGTTGATATTAGCATAATACTGAAGTATTTTGTCCTGTATCCCAAGAGCAGGAAATCTGCTGGAATGGATTAATGACATTTTCATTAATTAAAATGAAAAATGATTTGATATACGAGCAAATTGAGTTATGAGCTAGGTCACAGAATTGATTAAACTTGTAAGTCGAGGTTCCACTGTATATTGAACAACCATGGTGACATCACACATCCCTGTCTAAGGCCTACTTTTACTGGATAATAATCTCCCTCTCGCCTATATACTCTAAGCTGAGCCTCACTATCCTTGTAAAAACTGAAGATTGAGACACTTATGCAGCATATGGGAATCTTTATTCAGGAAACGTTTCGCCACACAGTGGCTTCATCAGTCCAATACAAAGAGGAAGGCGTAAGGAGAGGAGGAGAATGAGGTAATCAGTCCCTGATTACCTCATTCTCCTCCTCTCCTTACGCCTTCCTCTTTGTATTGGACTGATGAAGCCACTGTGTGGCGAAACGTTTCCTGAATAAAGATTCCCATATGCTGCATAAGTGTCTCAATCTTCAACATGTCGGTTTTTCAAACCATTCATCACACTTGTAAAAACTCTTCACTGCTTTCAGTAACCTACCTCTTATTCCATACATCTGCAATGTCTGTCACACTGCCCCCCTATCCACCCTATCTTATGCCTTTTCAAATCCATAAATGCCACAAAAACCTCTTTATCCTTATCTAAATACTGTTCACCTGTATGTTTCACTGTAAACACTTGGTCTACACACCCCCTACCTTTCCTAAAGCCTCTTTGTTTGTCTGCTATCCTACTCTCTATCTTACTCTTAATTCTCTCAATAATAACTCTACCATACACTTTACCAGGTATACTCAACAGACTTATTCCCCTATAATTTTTGCACTCTCTTTTGTCCCTTTTGCCCTTATGCAAAGGAACAATGCATGCTCTCTGCCAATCCCTAGGTACCTTACCCTCTTCCAAACATTTATTAAATAAAAGCACCAACCACTCCAAAACTATATCCCAAACTGCTTTTAACATTTCTATCTTTATCTCATCAATCCAAGCTGCCTTAACCCCTTTCATTCTATGCACTGCCTCACACACTTCCCCCACACTCACAACCGGTTCTTCTTCACTCCTACAAGATGTTAATGCTTGCAGAATTTCACTTGGTGTGGGGCCTGAGGGCTCACATGAGGTTACTGTCCTTGCCAGATGGTCGGGAAGGAAGGACTCAGAGCTGCACTCTGCCATCTTACTTTATTCAGAGTTGTTCTTTAGGTTTTTGTATGTACCTAAATTCTGCTGGTGAAGCAGAGGTGTGTCTTATTGTTTTTTGTGAATAAGCTCACACAGATCATATTTAGGAATATTTAGCTATATTTTCTGATAGCTGCATGATCTTGTGTGTTGACACAGTCCAAATCTCAATGTTTCTCTGTTTTATGTGTATTGTCACAGTTGTGGTTTTTAGAATTACTGTACAAAGCACAGTGTTTATGCTTCTGTTTTGCTTCTGGACTTCATATACCCACCATTAGGTATTTTATAGACATTGTTGCTGACTTGTGTGTGCCAAGGTGCTGGTCGCTGTTATCACAACATTGTGTTATCGAAGAACTGCTTTTCTGGACAAGTCATTTAGCTGGTCATAACTATGTGAATTACTTGTTTAATTTTTTTAAATACTCAACAATACAGGGATGTCATAGCTAACCCTGGTGTCAAGTTTAAAGATATAACGAAGGTTAGTTTATATATGGAAGTCGAGGTCATTTTCTATAATACCTAGATTATCTAAGTAAATCCCCCAGTGGGGTACTACAGGCATCAGCACTTCCAACAATCATATACATGACTTGCATGCAAGAATAAAAACTATATGAATATGACTGCAGATGATACAAAGGTCCTGTGCAAAATAAGCATTAGAAATGATTACAAATCCTAACAAGAAGACAATGATCAAACAACAAAATGGAGTCATAGGTGAATGATGAAATATAGTGTACTGTAGATACGTGCCACGAAATGGAAATTAAAAAAAAAACTATAATATATCACAAGAAAAACTTAGGCAATGCAATCAGTATTAAAGGGGATTAACACTGAGTGATGGGACCCCCGATAGAGAATCTTTTTCCGAAAGTAATAAGACCAAAAGTTCGAAATTTTGATGAAAAACTTATGAATTACGCTCTCGTGAAATTTTGCGATCTCTGTAATATTTACGCATTGGCAATTTCACCCACTTTGGGCCCTATTTTGGGCCAATTCCTTTGTTCCATTTTAACCAAACTCATAGCTATTTTGCTAGAAATCCTTTGATTCTATTGAATGAGTACAAGACACTGCCCATTTACCTATTTTCAACCACACAAAAAAGCGATCAGAAATTACTAATTTGCCACACAAAATTCAAGAAAGGGCAAATTTTAAAATAGGGACCAGAATAATAAAGCAGAAAATTCGTGGCACTAACAAAACTTTTCTCTGTTTATCAGTACATCTCCAGGCCCTTCTTATATTAGGCTTGCTTTTATTTTGAATTTTTCTTCACACCAAAACTGATGTTTACTGTTATTCAGACTACTGCATAATTGAATAAGTGTATAAATAATATCAGCACATTCATGAATGCATATAAGACCCACCAGTGGATGTGTATTGGACATGTGAAGTGGTTTGTTTACTCTTGAACACTGTCAAAATCTAACATTTCCACTACTTTTAGCTCAATTTCAAGCTGCTTTTATTTGGGGAAAACCATTCAAAATCACCCCTATTCTGTAATGTATCTTGCATTTAACAAATGAGACCTAGAAAACGAGTCTACAAACCCTAAATAACATACAAATATACACCGCAAAATCACTGTTTTAAATCCAAAAAAAACAGTTGCAGTTTTTTTTTCTCATTATGCACTGCTTTTCTGCAGGATTTTTTTATACTGTGCACACTGACCACACAGCCCTATTCTCTCATATGTAGGCCTAAATGGGTTTCTCCTGCAAGATTTGAAGCCGCTAGAATTTTGGTGTTTGTACTCCCGGGGTGACAAATGGCTTCAAAATCATAAATTTTTCGGACTGACACTAAAGGAGTTAAAGAACGAATCTAGAAGATGTCACTAAAAATATTATATCACTGAATGATAAAAAAATAAGAAAATCTTATGCTACAGTGTAAATATAAAAACACCCTTCAGTTTTCGTAAACTTTCCCCCTCCATATCCTGGTTCGTACCACGTTTCTTTATCCACGGGTTACTGGGGCCCAAAAATAACCCTTTTTTTTCAAAAAACCGGGCCATATCCCCCCAAGGCAGGGTGGTCAAAAAGAAAAATTAAATTTTTCTTTTTTTAAAATTTTTGTAATTAATAAGGAAAGGGTTACTAGGCCCTGTCCCCCCATTTTATCCTTTACAACGCGCGGGCTTACGGAGGAAGAATTCTGTTCCCACTTCCCCACAAGAAAGAAAAATAAACAAGAACAAAAACTGAAAGAAAAATAGAAGAAAAAACCCGAGGGGTGTGTGTATTATATATGTTGTACATGTTGTGAGTGTGACCTAAGTTAAGTAAAGGGAGCAAACGTACCTAAATCTTGCTGTTTATGAGACAGAAAAAGACACCAGCAATCCCCCATCATGTAAAAAAATTACTGGCTTCCTTTCCCTACTTGGGAGGAGGGAGTACCTCCCTGGGTGGCTGTGCTACCCAAACCCACTACCTACAAAAAATAAACCCCTTTAAATTCTTAAAATTGGGCCAAAATTTAAAATTTGAGATGCTTGCAGTTATTCAAAGCTGTGAAGGCTAATTCTAGACTTTTTTTCTAATTTATAAATTAAACTTTATCATAGGTTGCCGTTGCCCGCGGTGAGATAGTGATCTTATTGCTGAGGCCCAGGTAATAAAACCGGACTAACAAAAAAAATTATTAAAAGGAGTGGTTGTAGACAGCAACCACTCAGGGGGTACTACCTCCTCCCAAGGAGTGTGAAACGAACCCTGTAATGTTTTACTGATGGGGATTGCGGGTGTCTTCGTCTTTCATAAATTCAAGATTCAGGAATGTTTTTGTATTCTATTTACACTTAGGTCACACTACACATACAGTACAGTTTTTTTATACACATCTCTGATTTTCTTTGATTTGATCAAAAGGTCTTGGTCTTATTATTTTTCCTTTTATACCGTAAGATAAGAAAATGTTTTTCTTCGATTTTTAACCCCAGGGTTACCCACCCGGGATAACCCAAAAAGTAAAGGCGTCACGGGGAAATGTCAACTTATTTCCATTGGGGCCCTTAATCTTGCCCCCGGTGTGACCCACACCAGTCAAACTAACACCCAGGTACCTATTTGCTGCTAGGTAAAACAGGCAACAGGTTAAGGAAACGTGTCGAATTTTTCCCCACCCCCCGGAAATCAAACCCCGGGCCCCCCGTGTGTGAAGCAGCTTAGCCACCAGGCCACGTAGGAAGAGGAATTAGAATCTTTCCCCCCGTAAGCCTGCATGTTGAAAAGTCAACAAAAAATGCCAGGAAAAATGGCTAGTAACCCCCTTTTCCTTAAAAATTTTACTAAAAAGAATAAAAGAAGAAAATTGTCAAGTGGAATCTGGATGTGCATGTTTTGGGAAAAGTAAAAAGAGAGATGTGGGTGTTATGAAAGAGAAAAGCTGGATGTCCCAAACTTTACCCTTTTAGGGTCGAAAGGCCCTCTAAAAGGGCTTTTTTCTCAGGGTGGGCCCAAAATTTTTCAAAAAAAAAAAAAAAAAAAAAAAAAAAAAAAAAATTTTATAAAAAATAGAGAATTTTTCTTGTCAAATGACACCAAAAAATGAAATTTAATGGAAAACTGCAAATTAGCGGGCTCGCGATGTTCACGCATCGGAGATTTTGCCCCCTTTTGAGCCCTATTTTGGGCCCAAATTCCAGTGTACTTTTTGCAAAAAACATAACTAATTTTTCTAGAACTTCATTTTTTTTATCGAATGAGTACAAAAACCACCCATTTTCCCATTTCAACTATCCAATACAGTGGTCAGAATTTAGCAAAATTTGCCAATTTTTCCCCAAAATTTTTTAAAAGATGAATTTCCGAATAGGGTTCAGAATAAACAAAAAGACTTCCTGGGACAAAAAAACATTTCCCCTGTTATTGTCACATCCCCGACCCTCTTACATTCTTTTGCTTTCCACTTTGAATTTTATCCTCACAAAAAAAAA
Source organism: Cherax quadricarinatus (assembly GCF_026875155.1). Taxonomy (NCBI): domain Eukaryota; kingdom Metazoa; phylum Arthropoda; class Malacostraca; order Decapoda; family Parastacidae; genus Cherax; species Cherax quadricarinatus. Next base: position 14,701,537 of record NC_069409.1, read on the forward strand.
AAGAAGATTTACGTTATGTAGACACCATTAGTGTAGAAAATGTTATAAATAATATCAGGCACTTGTGAAAGAATATTAGACCACCAGTTGATGTGTATGGACTCTTGGCATAAATTGTTTACTTTGAAAATTGACAAACGAACATTTCTGCTACTTTGAGCTCATTTCAAGCACTTTTCTTTGTAAAACAGTCAAAAATCATTCAATTTCGGGAAATGTCCCCCAAATCTATAAAATGAGACCAGGAAAACAGAAAAACAAATAATAATACCATAAAAAATACAGTGCAAAGTGCTGTTTTAATCCAAGCACGGTAAAAATTTTTTTCTCATACGCTGCAGGATTTTTTTATACTGCGCACAACTGACCACATAGACCCATTCTTTCATATGTAGGCCACCACTTTCTCTCACTAGATTTGAGGCGCTAGAATTAAGCGTACTAGAACGTCAAAAACCTTGGCTCTAGCCGTACAGTACAGCGAAACCCTGAAAGGGTAAGGGGAAACAAAGCGAAGGGAGTGGGAGAGTTTCAGTGGAGAGGAATAAAGGGGATTAGGAGGGTTTCAAAAAGAGTTAGGGGCTAAAGATGAGGAAGCAATAATATGATGGAAAAGTTATGGCAGAAAAAGAGGGACTACAAATGTATAATTCAAGGATTATTGGATAAAATAAAAGGTTGAGTGAAAAGTGGTTATAGAAGTGTAAATGCACTGGAGAAGAGAGAAGGAAAAGGGAGAGAGAGAGATTTTGGGAAATGTTAGTGAATGCGGGGGATTTTGGAAACCAAGTGTGAGAGTAATGGGGTTGGGGATTTCAATGCAAAAGGGGGGAAAAAAATGTTGTGGAGGGAGTAGTAGGCAAATTTGGGGTGCCAGGGGTAAATGAAAATGGGGAGCCTTTAAATTTTGAGCATGTTGTATAAAGAGGTTTGGTATAAAGTAATCATATTTTATGAAGAAGAGGATAAAAAAATTTCAAGGCATGATATAGCATGTAATGAAATAGTTTGTTAGATTATGTTTTGGGTGGATAAAAGTTGTTGGTGCTCGGGCTGTACACGTTTATAGAGGGGTAACTGATATATCGGACATTATTTAGTTGTAATTTACATTTTAGAGTAAGAGGAGATGGGAAAAGGGAAAAATGGCAACAACAAGCAAGAGGGAGGTGAAAGTGCATAAACAAGGGGGGGAGGAAGTTTGGGTGAGATATAAGCAACTACAGTGGACCCCCGCATAGCGAACTTAATCCGTCAAGAGGGCTGGTCGTTATGCGAAATGTTCGCTATGCGAATTAATTTTCCCCCATAAGAAATAATGGAAATAAAATTAATCCGTGCAAGACACCCAAAAGTATGAAAAAAAAAATTTTTTTACCACAAAAAAATGTTAATTTTAGTACACACAAACTGAAAAGGCATGCACAATTACATGACACTTACTTTTATTGAAGATCTGGTGATGATTGATGGGATGGGAGGAGGGGAGAGAGAGTTTGTGTTTAGAAGGGGAATCCCCTTCCAATTAGGGCTTTTAGGTAGCAAGTTCCTTTTCCGGGGTTACTTCCCTTCTTCTTTTAATGCCACTAGGACCAGCTTCAGAGTCACTGGACCTCTGTCGCACAACAAATCTGTCCATAGAGCTCGTACCTCCCGTCCTTTTCGATTTGGGCTAAAATGGGCCATAACATTGTCATTGAAATAGTCACCAGCACGGCTTGCAACAGCTGTGTCAGGGTGATTTTCATCCATAAAGGTTTGCAGTTCAACCCACTGTGCACACATTCCTTAATTTTTTAAGTAGGCACAATGGATTCCACAACTGGCATAGGCTTCTCGGGGTTAGCCCCAAACCCTTCAAAATCTTTTTTAATTTCCATACAAATTTCTCACCCTTTTTACCCCGGGGTTGGCACTAGAAGCTTTCTTGGGCCCAGGGGTCACTTTTTTTTCCAGAACACACCGAAAAACACTGTAATAAAACGAAATATTCCAGTGAAATGTTGAATGTACGCGGAGGCTGGCTGTAACAATGGACGCGTCTCGGACAAGGTCGTGAGCGGTTTTTGTCCACTATGCGGGGCAAAATTTGGGGCGAACAAAGGGGTTCGCTATGCGGATTGTTCGCTATGCAAGGCGTTCGTTGCGGGGGTTCACTGTATTGGCAGGAAGGTGGGCTGGTGCAAGTATGAGTAGTGGGGAGGTTGAAGAGGGTTGGAATAGTTTTAAAAATGCAGTATTAGAATATGGGGCAGAAGTTTGTGGTTATAGGAGAGTGAGTGCAGGAGGAATAAGGAGTGATTGGTGGAATGATGAAGTAAAGGGTTTTGAGAAAAGAGAAAAAAGTTAGCTTAGGGAGAGGTTTTTACAAAGCAGAAGTGTTATAAGAGAGTAGATTTATGGAGAGTAAAAGAAAGGTGAAGAGAGTGGTGAGAGAGTGCAAAAGGAGAGCAGATGATAGAGTGGGAGAGGCACTGTCAAAAATTTTAAAGAAAATAAGAAAATTTTTGGAGTTAAAACAAGTTAAGAAACCCTAGAAAAACGAATGGATTTTTTAGTTAAAACAGAGTGGGGGAGTTAGTAGAGGGGAGATGGAGGTTTTGGGTAGATGGCGAGAAATTTTGAGGAACTTTTAAGTGTCGACGCAGAAAGGGAAGCGGTTAATTTCATGCACTGGCTAGGGAGGTATACCATCTTTTAGGAGGGGAAGAAAAAACAGGATGTGAGTTTTGGGAGGGGGTTGCATGAGGCATTACTAAAATGAAAGGGGCTAAAGAAAGCTGGAACTGACGGGATCATGACAAAATGTTAAAAGCAGGGGGGATATAGTGTTGGAGGGTTTTGGTATTTTTTTTTAAATAAAGGTATGAAAGAGGAAAAAGGGTACCTGGGTTGCAGAGAGCATGTATAGTCCCTTTATAAAAGGAAGGGGGACAAAAGAGATTGTAAAAATTAAAGAGGAATGAGTTTACTGAGTATACCAGAAAAATGTATGGTAGGGTTATAATTGAAGGAATTAGAGGTAAGACAGAATGCAGATTGCGGATGAGCAAGGAGGTTCAGATTTGGGTAGGGGGATGTGTGTTTAAAAGTTTTACCTTTGAGCATATAGTGAACAGTTTTTTAGATAAAGGTAGGGAAAAGTTTTTCCCTGCATTTAGGAATTAAGAAAAGGCATATGATAGATTGATAAGGAGCAATGTGGCAGATGTTGCAAGTATATGGAAAGGGTGGTAAGTTACTACATGCTGTAAAGAGTTTTTATGGGGAATAGTGAGGCTCGGGTTTAGGGTGTGTAGAAGAGAGGGGAGACTACTTCCCAGTAAAAGTAGGTCTTAGACAGGGATTTTGTAGTGTCACATGGTTGTTTAATATATTTATAGATGGGGTTGTAAAAGAAGTAAATGCTAGGGTGTTTGGGAGAGGGGTGGAATTTAAATTATTGGGAATCAAAAACAAAAGTGAATTGACAGAGCTGCTTTTTGCTGATGATGCTGTGCTCAAAGGGAGATTCTAAAGAAAAAATTTCAAAGGGTTTGTGGATGAGTTTTGGGAGTGTGTGTAAAGGAAGAAATTTGAAAGTGAACATAGAAAAGAGGAAGGGGGTGAGGGTATCAAATGATTTAGATAAAAAAAAATTGGATATCAAATTGGGGAGGAGGAGTATGGAAGAAGTGAATTTTTTAGATACTTGGGGGTCGATGTTGTCAGCGAATGGATTTATGAAGGAATGAGGTTAATCATAGAATTGATGAGGGAAAAAAGGTGAGTGGTGAGTTGAGGATATGTGGAGACAAAAAAAGTTATCTATGGAGGCAAAGAAGGGAATGTATGAAAGTATAGTAGTACCAACACTCTTATATGAGTGTGAAGCTTGGGTTGTGAATGCAGCAGCGAGGAGGCAGTTGGAGGCAGTGGAGATGTCCCGTCTAAGGGCAATGTGTGGTGTAAATGTTATGCAAAAAAAATTCGAGTGTGGAAATTAGGAGAAGGGTTGGAGTTAATAAAGTATTAGTCAGAGGGCAAAAAGAGGAGTTGTTGAGGGGGTTTGGTCATTAGAGAGAATGGATCAAAGTAAATGACATGGGAGACATATAATCTGTAGGGGAAGGAAGGCGGGGTAGGGGTCGTCCTCGAAAGGGTTGGAGGGAGGGGTTAAAGGAGGTTTTGTTTTGGGAAAGGGCTTGGACTTCCAGCAAGTGTGCATGAGCATGTTGTAGGAGTGAATGGAGACGAATGGTACTTGGGACCTGACGATCTGTTGGAGTGTGAGAGGGGAATATTTAGTGAAGGGATTGAGGGAAAAACCGGATTATTTTCATATAGTCGGACTTGAGCCTGGAAATGGGAAGTACAATGCCTGCACTTTAAAGGAGGGTTTGGGATATTTGGGAGTTTGGAGGGATATGTTTTTGATCTTTATAGTGTTTGCTTCTAAACTGTTGTTTCTGAGCACCTCTGCAAAAACAGTGATAATGTGCGAAATGTGGTGAAAGTGTTAATGAAAGATGAAAGTATTTTTTTTTGGGATTTTCTTTCTTTTTTGGGGCCACCCTGCCTCGGGGGGAGAGGGCCGATTTGTTGAAAAAAAAAAAAAAAAAAAAAAAAAAAAAACTTACAATAACTAACTTTTGTTGATATTATTATTTTTATCACATGGCCATTCCCCCCAAGGCGGGGTGGCCCAAAAAAAAAACTTTCCCCCATCATTCCCATCACGTCTTCCCAAAGGGTTTTTTTCACTACATTTTTTAAAAACTGCAACATTAACACCCCCCTTCAATGCGGGGCCCTGACTTCCCACTCCGGGACCAGCCCGGCCTCCGTTTCCCGAATCCCTTCATAAATGTTACTTGCTCACACTCCAACAGCACGTCAAGTATTAAAAACCCTTTGTCTCCTTACTCCTATCAAAAAAGCCAAAGCATGCCTGCTGAAGTCCAAACCCCTCGCACACAAAAAACCCCCTTTCCCCCTCCCTCCCAAACCCTTCCTAGGCCCACCCCCACCCCCCTTCCTTCCACACAACTGATACACCTTGAAGTCCTTTTTTTGCTCCCTTCTCTCTACATGTTTATATATAAAATAATTTCTAAAAGATACTACAAGTAAAAAGATAAGTTACTTACAATGCAGATGCAGGAAAAGAAGTGCAGAAAAATGGCACCAAATAGTGAGCTGCCCCAGCTACCTGAAAAAATTCACCTCTAGCCCAATTTTCTTTCCCTGGAGTCACTGTGTTCTGTCAATACAAAACAAAATTAAAATTTTAAAAACAAAATTTGTTTATTTTGACAATCATTAAAAAGCAAAGTCAATGTAAGTTACTTATACGTTGCCAAATATTTGCTTTAGTAAAACAATTAACAACATGTGTTTACAATAAAACACAAAAATATTAAGAAATGATAAAAAGTTGTGTAAATTTGCCTTAAAGTGTGGTTTTATACCCGTGGTGACTTATCAAAAAATAGCTTCACTTCTCTTAACCCGTAAACGGGCCCCACGTAATATACGTTTTATGCTAGGGCCCCCAAAATAAATATACGTTTTATTTTTTCCCCGCCTCCAAATCTGGGAAAGACGGGCTGAGATGCCTGGTCACATAGATGGGACTTAACACTCGGTGTGACAAAATTTAAAAAAATCTGGGACCCCTTAAACCTTGTAGGCACGTTATTGAGCACCGCTGGAGCAAACAGGTGGGAAACACCCAAAGGGTTCACTTATGTAATGTCATATTAACACTCCTTTTTAAGAGGAAGTAATGTTAACCTGACGATCACCATGGTTGTTTAATTTATCAATAAGATGGGGTTGTAAGAGAAGTGAATGCTCAGGCATTGCAAGAGTGTGGCGTTAACAACATAAAGAATCAAACACAAAGTTTGGAGTTGTCACAGTTGCTTTTGCTGATGCCACTGTGCTTTTGGGAGAGATGAAGAGAAATTGCAGAGGTTGGTGGATGAATGGTAGGGTTAGAAAAAGAAGAAAATTAAAAATGATATAGGAAAGAATAAAGCTATGAGGATCCCCAAAAAGCTTTGGGAATGAAAGATTGGATATTCAGATTGGGGGAGAGAGTATGGAGGAGGTGAATGCATTCAGATATTGGGGACGATGGACGTGTCAGAGTGGGTCTATGAAAGATGAGGTGCATCATAGAATTGATGGGGAAAAAGAGTGAAAGGTGCTCTAGGAGTCTGTGGAGACAATGAACTTTGTCCATGGAAAGCAAAGAGGGGGGTGTAGAGAGTATGGTTTTACAACACTTTAATAGGGTGTGAAGCATGGGGTGATGAAATGTTGCAGCGAGAAAGCTGGAGGCAGTGGAAGATGTCATGTCTGAGGGAAATGTGTGGCCTCCCCCCCTGCCGCCCATCCTACTCCCATACCCTAACACCTCCCCCCCATTCTCTTCACACACCAGCCCCAGAATACAATCCCTACGTGAGTGATGCTGTCTAGTTAGTGTTAGAGCTAAGGCCTCGGACGACCGGCGACCTGCCTGACCAAAATATACAGTGCTTCCGTCCCCCAGAGCGGCCCCCATGAGGACACGCCCCGCTTGTTGACCCGCCCGTGGTTCATCGGCTTCAGACCATGCCACGAGAGAATGAACTGAAACAGAATGAATTCAAGAGTGTTTATAAATCTGTAGTGGACGGGAAGGCCGGGGGGTAGGGTGTATGCACTGGAAGGGTTGAAGGGAGGGGGGGTAAAGGAGGTTTTGTCGTGCGAGGGGTTGGAATTCCTGCAAGCATGCATGAGCCATTTGATGGAGTGAATGGAGGAAAATGGTTTTTATATAACTTGACATGCTGTTGAAGTGTGAGCAAAGTAATATTCTTTGAAGGGATTTCAGGGAAACCTGCATGGCCGGACTTGAGTCCTGGAGATGGAAGTACAGTTTGCCTGCACTCTGAAGGAGGGGTGTTAATGCTGCAGTTTCATAAACTGTGCTGTTGTTAACTGCACCCCTTGGCAAGACAGTGATGGATGGGAATGATGATAGAAAGGATTTCTTTTATCGAGGCCACACTTGCCTTGGTGGGAATCGGCCATGTGTAACAAAAAGTAATAAAAAAAAATTTAAATTGAAAAGGCATTCACAATACTGGTGGCAACTAATTCTATGTAGCACAAGTACAACAGAAAGGGAAGGATATGTATATAATCTGTGGTTATTGTCAAGTTTACATAAACAACAACAAGACAATAAAGAGGTCCACACTTACGGCGTTTTTGCCATATGCATTCTGCTAATACGGAAATTTCAAATTAGACCAAAAATCGCTATTACAGTTATCCCTGGCTGACTTTCTATACAGTCGTCGAGCCCCTCCAGTCTGCTTAGCACCGCATCTCTCCCATTATGTCAGGAAACTTTTCAAAATCTCAAGTGTTTAAAGTTTATTCTCATGTTTTTATTTTATTCTGTTAATTATACTTATGTGTACCTGTACCTACTAAATTACATAACTGTGCTGGTGTGCAGGTACACATTAACCCTTGTAATGTCCAACGAGATTTACGTTGGCCTCGCGTTGCTTCCGAACGTAGCTCTACGTTTGGACAACTGGAGGGTTAAAATCACTAAGGTGAATTGAGGACTATCATATTAATAATGATAATAATAATAATAAGCAATTAATAATCACCTTGAGGCCTACATATAAATGTCGTTATTATTCCATTAATATAACATTTTCATTAAACCCATTACGATATTTTTTTTCATAATATATTCATAAACATGCTAAAGAACATATAAAACATGATAAATAACACCTCCTACAGCAGAGATGTTACGTTTTAAAGATGTTACACGTGGAGAATGTTATGTGTAGATGAACGTTGTATCAGCCATAAACAGACGTGTTCATCAGTTGTTACATTCCTCTGCGCCTCTCTCCTCTCTCCTATACTCATTCTCTCACTCTCTTATATTCGTTTTACCTCGTTTACTAACTTCATCACCCTTACATAAGACTACAAATATTTTAAGGTAAGTAATGAGTGTACTGTATATGCACTGTTCGCTCTGGGGATGATTTAAATGTCAATGTACTATTTGCAAAGACAAATACATAAATAAATAAATAGCATATTACAAGTGGGTGGCCTTGTCTGGCTGGTACCCATTCCTCTCATACCTGACTTCCAACAAATAAATACTACTCACCTCTCACCTACATTAAGACTCAAATATTTTAAGATAAATTTACAAATGTACTGTACAGTGGACCCACGCGTATTCGGCAGTCTCCGAATTCGTTGGCTTACGTAATTCGTGGATTTCTCCTGATTAGAACCTAAACTTGTGATTGTTCGTGAAATACCTGCAAATTCATGGAATTCTTTTTGGCTTTTTGTGGCAATACAGTGGACCCCCGCATAACGATGGCATCACATAGAGATTATTCCGCATACCGCTTACTTTAATCGCAAAAATATTTTGCCGAGCCATACCGATTAAAAAACCCGCCTCACCGCTTTTCGTCCGAGACCGCGTCCAAATGTGCGCCCTCGCCAGCCTCACATTGTGCTGCCCGTGCCATTGTTTACCTGCAGCCCTTCCCCCCTCCCCCCGGGCTAGGTAAAAATCCAAGGCATACATCGGAATATTTCGTATTTATTACAGTTGTTTTCGGTTGCTGTTCTGGAAAATAAGTGACCATGGGTCCCAAGAAAGCTTTATAGTGCACCGTACACCAATAAGGGTGAGAATTCCCATTGAAATGAAGAAAGAGATCATTGATAAGTATGAAAGTGGATACGTCAGTGCGTATCGCCGACATAGTCAGTTGTTACAAGAAACCCCAATCAACCATCGCTACTATTGTGGGCACCAGAGAGACAATCAAGGAAGCTGCTTTCTTGCCAAGGTTTTAAACTGTTGTTTGCGAAACAAAGATCGCAAGTGATGGAAGATGTTGAGGAGATCTTAATTGGTGTGGATAAATGAAAAAACAGCTAGCAGAGATAGCGTCTCTCAAGCGATCATATGTGAAAAGGCTAGGAACGTTGCATGAGGATTTAATTAAAAAAATGCCTGCCAACTAGTGATGATGTGAGTGAATTAGGACAGCAAAGGTTGGTGTGAGAGATTTTAAGAAGCATAGTGGCATCCATAGTGTGGATCAGGCATGGTGAGGGCTGCCAGTTGGACACAAAGCAGCTGAAAAATATGTGCAGGAATTCAAGGGAGTACATTAGACAGTGAAGGACTGAAACTGAACAACTAGTGTTTTAATTGTGATGAACAGGCCTGTCGGGAAGAAAATGCCTAGCAGGACCTTACATTACTCAGGAGGAAAAGGCCCACTCCCAGGAAATAAGCCTATGACAAGACAAGCTTACTCTTCTCATGTGTACCATTGCTATGGTGATTGCAAAGTGAAGCTTTATTTGATGTATCATCCCTGAAACTCCCAGAGCGTTCAGGCCAAAAGAATGTCCTCAGGATAATTTGTGTGTGCTGTGGAGGGCAAAATTAAGGCTTGGGTTCACTAGGGATTTTTCTATAATGGTTTACACCATGCATTTGCCCCCAATGTGAAAGATTACCTAACTGAAAAGAAATTAGAACCTTAAGTGCCTCCTGGTGTAGACAATGCCCCTGGTATCTACAGACGTGCAGAGCGACTTTATGGGGACATGAGCTTATTTAGTGAAGTTTTTTGCCACCTAATAACCACTCTCTCCTGCCAGCCCATGGACCAGCAGGTTATTTCCAACTCAAGAACTGTACACAAACGCTCTGTTTGAAAGGTGCTTTGTAGTGACCTCAGAAAAATCAACTGGACTCTAAGAGAGTTTTTGGAGAGATCACTTTTAATATCCTCAATTGTGTAACCTTATAGGTAAGCTTGGGCATGCAGGGAGTGATAAAGAAGACCTTGAATATGCTTGGAAGAAAACTGTGGCCAGAATTGTAGACCAAAAGGTTTTTTGGAAGGGTTTGAGGCTTAAACCTGGAAGATGATTATGCCAAGTTGAGGAATCATTGTGGCATTGGGAAGTCCTTGGGGTTGGAGTGTTAGTGGGAGGATGTGGAAGAGTTGGTGGAGGAGGACAATGAAGACTAACCACTGATGAGCTGATAGATCAAACTTTCAAGAGCAAGAGGCAAGACCTGAGGAGAAACATGGTTTCAGCGGAGGGGAGAGAGGGGAAGAGAGAATTGAAGAAGTTGCATACTACCAAGATTAAGGAAATCTGTGCAAAGTGGCTTAGAAGTGCAAACCCCTTCATGGATGAAATCACACCTACACAGCTTTTGCAAAAGCCGTGCTGGAGATATTACACTGACAAATGTTGTGAAACACTTTAGGCAAGTCATAAAGGAACGAGAGGTACAGGGCCACTATGGACAGATATCTTGTGCGAAAGTAAGTCCAGTGACTCTGAAGCTGGCCCTAGTGGCATTAAAAGAAGAAGGGAAGTAACCCCAGGAAGAAAAGACTTGCTACTCAAGTCTATGGAAGGGGATTCCCCCTTCTAAAACACTAACACACTCTCTCCCCTCCTCCCATCCATCAATCCATCTCCAGATCTTCATAAAAGTAAGTGTCATGTAAGTGTGCATGCCATTTTTCAGATTTGTGTGTATTAAAATTAACATTTCCTGTGGTAAAAAATTTTTTTTTTCATACATTTGGGTGTCTTTTGCAGGATTATTTTATTCCATTATTTCTTATGGGGGAAAATTCATTCAATAACGATTTATTTCGCATAAACAATTACCCTCTTGCACGATTAAAATCGTTAACCGGGGTCCACTGTATTATAATTTTTTAAAGTGTTTTTAATTGCTAAATATTAAGAAAAAATAATAATTTTGTAACATAAATAATTTAAGTTAAATTCAGCAAAAATTTCCATATAATATATAAACACTTTTACTAAATTAAACAACAGTGGCCCGCGTTTGCCATGCTATACGGTATCCAATTAAAAATCCGGTCTAACCGATGCATTATATTGCCAAAATTTGCCTCGGTTCCCGTTACAAAACCCGGTATGCGATGCGATTCGTACGAGACGTGTCCATGTGTGGCCCCTGTTTATCTTCCCCCATGTGGTACCAGTGTTTATAGCCAGCCAGGTGCGTGTGCATCTAAGGTACATTCGGTAAATTCCATATTATCCATTTTATCACTGTTTTTGTGCTGTTTTCTGCAAAAATATGTCAACCATAGGGCCCCAAGAAAGCTTCTAGTGCAACCTTAAGACCACATGGGTGCTAATGACTATGAAAATGAGAAAAGAGATAATTGCAAAGTACGAAAGTTGGAGTGCGTGTGTCGGAGCTGGCAGGTTGTATAGTAAACCTCATCACAATCTCTACTATAGTGAGCAGGGAAAAATGGCAATCAAGGAAGCTGTTCTTGCAAAAGGTGCAACTGTGATTATGAAAACAGTGACTGCAATGTGTTAGAAAAATGTTAGAGGACTGTTTGGTGTGGATAAATGAAAAACAGTTGCAGGAGAATAGCATCTTCAACGATCATTTGTGAAAAGGGTAGGATGTTGCTTGGAGGAATTGGTAATGAATTGCTGCAACTAGTGGTGATGTGAGTGAATTTAAGGCCAGTGAAGGTTGGTTTGAAAGATTTAGAATCGGTAGTGGCATACATAGTGTGAATTAGGCATGGTGAGGCTCCAGTTCAGACCACAACTAGCGGCTCCTGCCCTTGAAAAAATATGTGCATGATTCATAGAGTTACATAGCGGCTGGAGGATTGAAACCCTGAACAACTGTTTAATTGTGATGAAAACAAGGCTGTTTTGGAGAAATTGCAAGCAGGACCTACATTACTAGGAGGAAAAAAGTACTCAAGTCCTAATGGAGGGAGAGAGAATCCCCTTCTAAACAATAGGTTCAACACTCTTCCCCTCCTCCCATCCCATCATCATCATATATTTCATTAAATGTTAAGTGTCAATTATTCTATTGTTATTGTTGTTATTGTAATTATTCTTTATTGGCATAAATTAATACTTTCATGTGGCCCAAGTTTTTTTTTTTCTACTTTTGGGGGGTCTTGCATGGATAATTTGATTTCCATGATTTCTTATGGGAAAATTGATTCGCTTTCCTGTCAATTTTGTTTACCAATGAGCTCCTCAGGAACGGATTAATATCACGAACGGGGAGTCCACTGGTATTACCTATTGTCCTATAAAAACGAAACAGATCACAAACAAACGGATTGGTTGCCCATGGTAACCAGCACATTCCTGGAAATCCATTGATAAGAACTCCATTATGAAAGCAATATAGACAGGGCTTAATACACAAAGATTTTCTTAAAATCACTATTCATCAGTCCTCACCAAAGTAATAAAGAAAGCAAACAATATACTATCCAGTAGATTCACTGACAAGAGGAGATATAAAGAAAAGACCTGGAAAACACTCCTCTCAGATTCTAGGGACCCACAAAACTAAAAAAAACAAGAAATTGTCCTAACTAAACCTTAATGAAACACCTACTGCATCCCACTGACACAGCCTTAACAAGATAAATGACTTCTTCTCAACCTAGGTTTTTCTATCTCGCCAATAAATCCCACGTTACCAATGCCCAGCGGGGGACTACCTAGATGGGAATTTCCCAAAATTCCTTCTATCTTGCTCCAACTGATCCCATGGAAGTCACCGAGAATTATAAAGTCACTTAAAATAACTCAGGGAATCTGTTCATGTCCCACCATTATTGTACAAGCGAGCGGGCCATGTCCTTCGCATGCATCTCTTACTTTTATACAAGGTCACTAGAAAACTAGCACCTTCCCGAAACTACTCAAGACGGCAAGGGTTACCCAAATACATCAAGGTGGTGACCTTACAGATTTAAACAACTATAGGCCAATATATAAACTTACAATTGCTATCCAAAATCTTTGAGGAAAACTCGTGCACAGAGAGGATATATTCATTTTAACGGCACAAAACACTACTCAACCCTGCCATTTGGGATTTAGGGAAAAATAAAAAGCACTAACGATGCATTCATAAAAAATGCTAATTGCTTTTACACAGCATTGGAAAATAAGGATTATCCACTAGGAATTTTTATTGACCTAAGAAAAGCTTTGACACAGTAGACCATGGCATCCTACTCCACCAAACTTGACCATTATGGTATAAGAGGCATGCACTTGATATTTCAAATCTTACCTTTACTAATAGGTATCAGTATGTCACCATTAAAGACACGCATCAACAACCCATGGCACTTGATATGGAGCTTCCGCAGGGAAGTGTCCTTGGTCCCCTGATCTTCTCATATACATCAATGATTTTCCAAACGTATCTCAACACCTGAACCCCATACTCTTTGTGATGACATGATTATGTTCATGTCTCACCTCAATCTTGCACCTCGACACCATTTTAATGAGGAGTGACAAAATATGAATTGGATGACAGCCAATAAAACTTACGCGCAACACCAAGGATTCACTTAAGTATGTCATATTAACACTCCCTTTTTAGGAGGAAAGTTATGTTAACCCCAAGTTAGGATCTGTCTATCTGTCTCTGTCTATCTCACAGGTACACAACAAATACATTAGGACATAGTGTAAATTCCTAGGTTAGCATAAAAAATCCAAAGTGCTATACTGCACTTGTAGAATATAATCATAAGATTACAAGTTGGTTTCACAGTGGCTTTTCTGAGACAAGAGAAAAAGCAAGAGAGAGGAAAGAGACAAGCAGACAGAGAGATAACAGAGATACGAGCTCATCAAATGTCATCCTTATCTCTGACCCTTGCTGGCGCCTATCATAATGTCACTAGCTTATCTCCTTTATCTCGCACTATCTTGTCTTATCTCTGCACCTCGCTGGGGTCCATCAAATGTCATTTCTATTGATCTTTGCACTGCCCTCCCGGAATGCTTGTACTGAACACTTGTCTTACATATTGCTATCAAGGGAATTTCTTCCTTCTTCCTTTGAACTTCTTCTATACTCTTGTGTATCCAAAAACATTGCTGGGACATATAATACTTTGCATGATATTCTAGACAACAGTAAATGACCAAGGAGGTGTAAATTGTCCACCTGTCAATGTGTTTGTGACATTTTGAGTATAATTTCAGTCCTAATAATTAGTGTCAGACTGAAGATTGGTAATGAAATGACAAGAACTACAATAAATTGTATTATCAGAACATAAAAATTATATAAAAAATATAAAATTGAGAAAAATGGTATAACGGCAAACTTCTGCAGCGGCAGGACTCTATGTGGCCGTCAGTGGAGCATTAATTGCAACCGTCGCCGCTCATATCTCAGTAAGTACTGACCGTAATTTTTTTTTAATCCTATAACACTTAGAAAAATGTGCTCTTATTTTTTCTATTAACCCTTAAAACCGTCCAAACGTATATATACGTCACGTGCGTAGCCGCCCCAAACGTATATATACGATTTTCTTTATCATTCATTCAACATTGCATGATAAGCCTGAGTCTACTAGAACAGAGAGTATGGGTTGAGCGCACTCACTGTGCGCCATATTAAAATAATTGGGGATGCCTGGGTACCATATGCTCTTTTTTGCTATTAAAAAAAAAAATTTTTTTCTCTCAAAAAATTTGGGGCGTACCACGTGGACGTATATATACGTTTGGCACCGTTTAAGGGTTAAAAAAAATTATTTTAGTTTTCAAAATATTCGGGGCACTGGGGTAGTGAACGATATACACGTTTGGACAGTTTACAGGTTAAAACACTAGCAGTCTTGCTGCTATTAAAACTAATTTTATTATTGATCTTTTTTTACCCGTCACATATTCAATTATAAACATTTACTAACCTCCCATCAACATTATTTGAAATTTATGTATTTCCTAATTACTCTCCTCGTATTTTTAACCTTTAATACAATTCCTATACAGTGGAACTTTGTTTTCTGTCTTTAATTCATTCCAGGAAAATCTGACAAAAAACCGAATTCAATGAAAACTGAAGCATTATTTCCATAAAGAAATAATGTAATCCAATTAAACCATTCCAGACATCCCAAAAATATTAACAACAAAAATACATTTTATAGAGAACTAACTATAGTTTTACATACAGAAACAATGCAAATAATATAAAGGACTAATGAAATGGATAAATGAACATATAACAAACTTATAACCTTTTATTGAAGACTCTTGTTGGTGTATGGAAGACGGCGAGGAAGAGGGAAGGGAGGAGGGTTATTGTTTGGAAAAGGGGATCCCTTCCATAAGGGACTTCAGGTATCAAGCCCTATTCGGGGTTACTTCCCTTCTATTTTGTATGTTTGGTTGTAAGAGTATAATTACTATGTAATATTATCTTATTTAGCTTTTAATTAGTTACTACGTATTGGGGATTAGTTTGCTGAAATGCCTCGGCATGATAGTGGCTATCTTTGTACTTAGCAAATCAAAATTGTAATTTCACATTGTAACCTTTACAAAGAAAATAAACTTATTATTATTATTATTAATTATTAGTATTATTATTATTATCTAGTTTATTATTGTTTATTATTTTGACTTTTATGACACTAGGGGACCAGCTGAGAGTCACTGTCCTACTGTCGAATCAAACAATCTGCCAGAGAGGTCTGTTTCTGGCATCTCTTTCAAATATCTGCTAAAATGGACAAAAGTATAGTCACTGAACATGTTGCAGACACAGCTTGCAACAGCTTTTTAGCTGTGATATTTTCCACAAAACTTTGCACTCACTCCACTTTGAAAACTTTCCTTAATCACTCTGAAGAAAGGCATATTCTCCTCTCTCTCTTCCTCCTCTCTGAAGCAATTTATTGTATTCCTCGGAACTTTTCTTTTGGGCCCATGGTGGTTATTTAGCAGTAGCACTCGATAAACAAGCACATAAAACAATGGATTATTATGAAATGTTTCATATGTGAAGGGCGCAGGGTATGTTCAATTGACGAGAATCAAACCAGAATGACTCAAGAACATGTGCGTGGCGATGCTTTGTGTGGTGCAGACAGGTGGATACGTTTTGATAAGGCATCCGGTGAAAATCAAGAGGTGATGACAAAAACTGGGACCAAATTTTGGATGAAAAAAAAGTCCTCGAAAACTGAATTCGACAAAACCAGAGCAAACGAAAACCAGTTCCACTGTACAATAATGCACTTTTAAATTTTTTTATTTGAATTCAATGAACAGCTTTTTATTATTATTCCATGCCCTGAAACTTTACATTATTTTCCCTCTGATATATTAAGTTTATTCCTCCAGTGGAAGTATGCTGACTGATACTGCAGTATTATTTTTTAATTACCTCAACTCTATCTCTAATATGGCACAATAAGAAATCTGTATATCACAATTTAAAGAAAATTACTAAGTAATTTAATAAATACAGTGGGATCCCCGCTTTACAGATCCTCCCAATGCGACAATTATGTAAGTGTATTTATGCAAGTGCGTTGTACGTGTTTGTTTGGGGTCTGAATGGAATAATCTAATTCACAATATTCGATATGGGAACAAATTCATTCAGTTATGGCACCGGAATTATACTTCTGGAATGAAATAATATCGTAACAGGCTGGGGTCCATGTATTTACAGCCTCTCTTCACTTTACAATGGAGTTTCTGTTTCTAAGAAGACGTCAGCAAATGAATTCATCGCTAATCAGGGAATCTGTGTCAAAACCATCTTTGATAATGCTTTAATGTCAGCCTTTGTACCATTTGTAACATTTTTAGTTTATTTAAAATGTTTATACAGTAATGTACTGTATATTGTAATAAACAGAATAGAGGAATCAGCTCTAATATACATTATTTAGGTATGCATTCTGGTCAGAGCCTCATCGTAAGTCTGAGTCGTCAGTAAATGAGTATTTTGCCTAAGTAGAGAGAGGCTGTATTGCATTTAAGCATTGGATAAGGTAATAAAAAGAGGTGCGAACACATTCACATAGAGTGTCCTTACTCTATGAAGAATGTGTTGCAGACCCATGGCATCAGGCACTGTACTCACCCACTCACACAAATCAACATTTAGTTTCACACGTATAATCTTCGTCAAACATTTTGCCAGATTTGATGATGAGAGTGCAATGTATATCCACACACATTACAGAACTAACAATAGAAAAAAGGACATTCAATATGATGAATTTTTAGAAAGAACAACAAAAAATATGATGGAAAATAGTAATTATTTGACTCTTGTATATTAGTACCATACTGTACTCTTAACAATTTACAAAATAGAAGAACAATTTAGATACAACCAAAACTATTACTCTTACCTGTGAGAAAAGACTTGTCTGGTGTTTGAGCACGAAGATAATCAATTAACACTGAGTAAAGACCTGAAAGACCAGCCACTGTTGATGCACATATTCTTACCTGATAATATATAAAACATTAAATATGACATGTAATTTTAAACTTTGCATGGGCATTAATTTTCTAAGCAAAAATGACAAATGCAGTACAGGTTGACCATCATAATCGCATCATCCGGTCCTGAAGGATGTCGATTAGTGATTTTGCGGGTTTACAGAGTGGTTAGGTTAGATACACTTAACTGATGGCGATATTTACGCATGGCAATTTTACCCAATTTATGCCCTTTTTTTTGCCCGTTCCATTGTTTCAAATGTACCAAACCTCAGATATTTTGCTAGTTAAACTTCTATTCTATTGAATGAGTGCAAGGACACGCATTTACCTATTTTAACCATAAAACAGTCCAAACGTAATATACAATATCTCTCACATAGCGCCCATGATTTTTATGAGATTTCGTTTTTTTTGTTTGTTTTTTTTTAACCCTTTCAGGTCCCAAGGCCAAATCTGGAGTCACGCACAGTGTCCAAGAATTTTAAAAAAAAAAAAATTTGTTATTTTTTCTTATGAAATCGTAGAGAATCTTTTTGTGAAGGTACATAAAAAAAAGTACGAAATTTGGTGGAAAATGACGAAATTATGCTCCGCGAATTTTGTGTGTCAGCGATATTTACGAATCGGGCGATTTTGCCGACTTGGACTCCCATTTTAGGCCAATTTACATTATTCCAATCAACCAAATTCTAGCTATTATCACTAGTATTACTTTTTTATAATCGTTTGAGCACAAGAATCGCCAAGTCAACGTTTCAACTACAAAATAAGTGTCAGAAATTGTTAATTTGGCCAATTTAACACAAAGTCAAAATATTCCAATTTCACAAATAGGGTCCAGAATGAACAATGTAGGCATTCTGGCCTAAATAACATTTCCTCTTGTTCATTAGTAATGTTTTGAGGCTTTACAAATAAATTCCTTTTGATTTTTTAGTAATACATGAATTTTATTCACCACCAAAAAATAGAAGATTTACTGTAATGCAATACTGTTAATAATTGCATAAATATCATCATCATAATTGTGAATGTATATTAGGACCCACCAGCTGACGTGTATTAGACGTGTGAGGTCGTTTGTTTTATCTGAATATCGGCAAAATTTAACATTTCCGCTACCTTTGAGCTCAGTTTCAGGCTTTTCCAATGGCTAAAACCCAATCAAATCATCTCTATTTCTGTAATATGTCTCTCCATTCTATCAAATGAGACCAAGAAATCGCAAATAAAACTATAAAAAACCATACGAAAAAAACACTGCAAAGTTGCTGTTTTAATCGAAAAATCATTGATTTCATTTTTTTTCTTCATTATACACATTGTCTGCAGGATCTGTTTTATGTGGTGCACACATACCACATAAGAAGTATTCTCTCTTATCTAGGCCCAAATGTACACTCACAGTTTATCAGAGTGAGCTGAGCTCATGGCGTAGATCTCGGTTTGGACCCTGAACGTAAAGCCGTAGATCTAGGGACGGACCTGAACAGGGTTAAGGAAAAAGAGCATCTATGGTACCAGGCATCCCCAATTTTTTTCTATATGCTCACAGTGAAGTGCGCACACCCCATTTTTATGGTCTAGGCGACTCAGGCTTATCATGGCAATGTGAATGAATGAATGACAAAGGACAAACGTATATATCGTTTTGGGGCACTATGCGAGGAGAACGTATATTACGTGGGGACCGTTTAAGGGTTAATTACCTAATGAAATGGCTGAAACTGGTAATCAGCAAATTTCAGAGATGCCAATTTTCAAAACTGGTCCAGAATAAAACATGCAGATATTCTGAGAGCACTAAAATAAATTTTCCTCTGTTCATTAGTCATGTCTCCAGAGCCTCAATTATATTACACTTGCTTTCCATTTTAATTTCTATTCACACAAAAAACCATGATTTACTGTTATGTACATACTGCATTGTAATAATTGTATAAATAATGTAATCATGATTCATGACTGCATATTAGACGGCAGTTGGACAACGTATTGGAAGGATGACATCATTTGTTTACTCTTGAACATCAGCAAAAATCGAATATTTCCGCTACTTCAGCTCAAATTTACGGGTACATGTACTTTCTGTCGTGAAACCAATCAAAAATCATATATATTTCTGTAGTGTATCTTCAATTCTATCAAAAGGACACCTTAAAAACGAGAATACAACCATAAAACCCATACAAAAATTAACAGCAAAGTCACTGTTTTACAACAAAAAAACAGTAGTAAATTTTTTTTTATAATTTTGTATTGCATGCTGTAGGATTTTTATATATAGTGCACACTACACATATGACCTAT
Source organism: Cherax quadricarinatus (assembly GCF_026875155.1). Classification (NCBI taxonomy): domain Eukaryota; kingdom Metazoa; phylum Arthropoda; class Malacostraca; order Decapoda; family Parastacidae; genus Cherax; species Cherax quadricarinatus. Next base: position 14,721,244 of record NC_069409.1, read on the forward strand.
AATCTTATATTAGGCCCAAATTTACCGGTCACAGTTTATCTGAGTGAGCTGAGGCCCATGGCGACTGACAGTGGCTTCAAATGCCCATCTTATTTTTTATGGACAATTGTACAGGTATGTGCTTACACAATGAGAAGCATTTCTTTTATTCATTGGAACCATTGCTAGGGTAAAAGTGAACGGTTAAAACAATAAATGGAAAAATAATTGAAATGAATATGTACCCAAGTAGCACCACTAAACAGTAGCGCAGGTTGTGTGGCGACCCTGGAAATTTGAACATTGTGCTAGCCAAAATTAGTGCCGGATTCACTGATGGAACCAGATTACTGACTGCCAAATTCGTGATGGTGACCTGAATTATTTTTTTTAAACTGGCTGTCTCCCACTGAGGGAAGGTTTATCTGGCAAACAAGAAAACACTCTCACTATTAAACTTATTCAATCACTGTTTTGCCAGAAGTGTGCTGATTTCACAATGGATAACCCTCCACACACAACAGCCCACCCCCTTCCCTTACCTTCAGAGTTTAGGACTCTATTTCCCACCCCATGACTCGAGATATGGCTAATTTGTTCCCTGAATCCATAATAAATGGTGCCATAATCATTTTACCAATAAGATCAAATCATTTAAAAAAAAAAAAAACACTTGCCTCAACTCACTCCTACTAACATGTTCAACATAAGCCTGCTGGATGTTCAAGTTGCTAGCACTTATAAACCTCCTTAACCCACTCCCTCAATTTTTGTTGAATGACACCCATCCCACCACCATTACCAATTTATAGACCCTATAATTATCTATTTTTCTCCATTCTCTATAGTGATCCACACCTCTCAATAAACCCTCCTCAACCCTATGAATAATTAATTTATGTAACTCCAAACCTTTCCTAATCTCCAAACTCTGCATAAATTTACCACCACACATTGGCCTCAACACTGTGTAAGTAAGTTCATTCGGTGTTCTCGGGCTTCAAGAATCACAAGTGCAGTATGTCATTCAGTGTTTCACCAGTGCTTCAAGAACACAAGTGTCAGTATGTCATTCTGGTGTTTCTCTGATGGCTTCAAGAACACAAGTTGTCAGTAGGTCATTCAGTGTTCTCTGTTGCTTCAAGAACACAAGTAGAGTCAGTAATCATTCTGTGTTCTCTGATGCTTCAAGAAACACCAGTGTATGTCATTCAGAAATGTTCTCTGATGCTTCAAGAAACCACCAGTGTTCAGTAAGCCTAGTCATTGTTCTCTGATGCTTCAAGAAAACCAGTGTCAGTAAGTCAGGTAAGTGTTCTCTGATGCTTCCTGAAACACCAGTTCAGTAAGTCAATCAGGATTCTCTGGTGACTTCAGAAAACACCAGTCAAAATGTCAGTAAGCCATTCAATATTATGGTGCCTCAAGATCACAGTGTCAGTAAGCCCTTCAATGTTCATGGTGCTTCAAAGAACACAGTGTCAGTAAGTCATTCAATGTTCACTGGTGCTTCAAGAAACACCAGTGTCAGTAAGTGTTATTCAATGTTCACTGTGCTTCAAGACACCAGTGTCAGTAAGTCAATTCAATGTCCACTGGTTGCTTCAAGAACACAGTGTCAGTAAGGATCATTCAGTGTTCACTGGTGCTTCAAGAACAACAGTGTCAGTAAGTCATTAAGTGTTCTCTGGTGTTCCAAGAACACCAGTGTTGTACTTGTTACTACTTTATTTTTAAGATATTATTTCATCTCTCACATCCTGTAAAGTAATTCTACTTTGTAATACTGTATAATGCATAAAATGTGTTTGTGCAATGCTCACTGTTTGTCCTCGAGCCTGAAGCAGCTTGACAGTCCTGACGTGATCTTCAAAGAATGCTGCAAAACTGCCTTGATAAAACTTCCTTCGATTGATGGAGTCTGTTCTAAGAGCTGAGTGTATGATGAAAGGCAGGCATAAAAGCATGAACTCAGGCTGCAAATCAAGATAAAAACAGTGTATGACTTGTATAACATTCAAAAAAATTCACACCGCAGACAGATTTAAAAAGCACAAAATAATATTAAAGTAATTAAAAAATGTTAATAAGTCTGTTGAGTATACCTGGTAAAATTGTATGACAGTTTTGATATTGAAAGAATTAGGAATAAGGAGGAGAGTAGTGATAACAGATGAAAAGGAGGCTTCAGGAAAGATGTGGGTGTGTAGATCAGTGTTCTTTACTGTGAAACATATAGGTGAAACATTATTTAGATAAGGACTAAAGAGGTTCTTTGTGGCATTTATGGATTTGGAAAAGGCATTATGACGGGTGGATAGGGGAGCAAGTGACGTGTTGCAGGTGTATAGTATAGGAGGTAGGGTACTGAAAAGCAGTGAAGAGTTTTTACGAGGATAGTGCGGTCAGGTTAGAGTATGTAGGGAAAGAGGGGATTCATGTTCCCAGTAAAGTTGACCTTAGACAAGGATGCATGACGATCACCATGGTTGTTTAATTTATCAATAAGATGGGGTTGTAAGAGAAGTGAATGCTCAGGCATTGCAAGAGTGTGGCGTTAACAACATAAAGAATCAAACACAAAGTTTGGAGTTGTCACAGTTGCTTTTGCTGATGCCACTGTGCTTTTGGGAGAGATGAAGAGAAATTGCAGAGGTTGGTGGATGAATGGTAGGGTTAGAAAAAGAAGAAAATTAAAAATGATATAGGAAAGAATAAAGCTATGAGGATCCCCAAAAAGCTTTGGGAATGAAAGATTGGATATTCAGATTGGGGGAGAGAGTATGGAGGAGGTGAATGCATTCAGATATTGGGGACGATGGACGTGTCAGAGTGGGTCTATGAAAGATGAGGTGCATCATAGAATTGATGGGGAAAAAGAGTGAAAGGTGCTCTAGGAGTCTGTGGAGACAATGAACTTTGTCCATGGAAAGCAAAGAGGGGGGTGTAGAGAGTATGGTTTTACAACACTTTAATAGGGTGTGAAGCATGGGGTGATGAAATGTTGCAGCGAGAAAGCTGGAGGCAGTGGAAGATGTCATGTCTGAGGGAAATGTGTGGCCTCCCCCCCTGCCGCCCATCCTACTCCCATACCCTAACACCTCCCCCCCATTCTCTTCACACACCAGCCCCAGAATACAATCCCTACGTGAGTGATGCTGTCTAGTTAGTGTTAGAGCTAAGGCCTCGGACGACCGGCGACCTGCCTGACCAAAATATACAGTGCTTCCGTCCCCCAGAGCGGCCCCCATGAGGACACGCCCCGCTTGTTGACCCGCCCGTGGTTCATCGGCTTCAGACCATGCCACGAGAGAATGAACTGAAACAGAATGAATTCAAGAGTGTTTATAAATCTGTAGTGGACGGGAAGGCCGGGGGGTAGGGTGTATGCACTGGAAGGGTTGAAGGGAGGGGGGGTAAAGGAGGTTTTGTCGTGCGAGGGGTTGGAATTCCTGCAAGCATGCATGAGCCATTTGATGGAGTGAATGGAGGAAAATGGTTTTTATATAACTTGACATGCTGTTGAAGTGTGAGCAAAGTAATATTCTTTGAAGGGATTTCAGGGAAACCTGCATGGCCGGACTTGAGTCCTGGAGATGGAAGTACAGTTTGCCTGCACTCTGAAGGAGGGGTGTTAATGCTGCAGTTTCATAAACTGTGCTGTTGTTAACTGCACCCCTTGGCAAGACAGTGATGGATGGGAATGATGATAGAAAGGATTTCTTTTATCGAGGCCACACTTGCCTTGGTGGGAATCGGCCATGTGTAACAAAAAGTAATAAAAAAAAATTTAAATTGAAAAGGCATTCACAATACTGGTGGCAACTAATTCTATGTAGCACAAGTACAACAGAAAGGGAAGGATATGTATATAATCTGTGGTTATTGTCAAGTTTACATAAACAACAACAAGACAATAAAGAGGTCCACACTTACGGCGTTTTTGCCATATGCATTCTGCTAATACGGAAATTTCAAATTAGACCAAAAATCGCTATTACAGTTATCCCTGGCTGACTTTCTATACAGTCGTCGAGCCCCTCCAGTCTGCTTAGCACCGCATCTCTCCCATTATGTCAGGAAACTTTTCAAAATCTCAAGTGTTTAAAGTTTATTCTCATGTTTTTATTTTATTCTGTTAATTATACTTATGTGTACCTGTACCTACTAAATTACATAACTGTGCTGGTGTGCAGGTACACATTAACCCTTGTAATGTCCAACGAGATTTACGTTGGCCTCGCGTTGCTTCCGAACGTAGCTCTACGTTTGGACAACTGGAGGGTTAAAATCACTAAGGTGAATTGAGGACTATCATATTAATAATGATAATAATAATAATAAGCAATTAATAATCACCTTGAGGCCTACATATAAATGTCGTTATTATTCCATTAATATAACATTTTCATTAAACCCATTACGATATTTTTTTTCATAATATATTCATAAACATGCTAAAGAACATATAAAACATGATAAATAACACCTCCTACAGCAGAGATGTTACGTTTTAAAGATGTTACACGTGGAGAATGTTATGTGTAGATGAACGTTGTATCAGCCATAAACAGACGTGTTCATCAGTTGTTACATTCCTCTGCGCCTCTCTCCTCTCTCCTATACTCATTCTCTCACTCTCTTATATTCGTTTTACCTCGTTTACTAACTTCATCACCCTTACATAAGACTACAAATATTTTAAGGTAAGTAATGAGTGTACTGTATATGCACTGTTCGCTCTGGGGATGATTTAAATGTCAATGTACTATTTGCAAAGACAAATACATAAATAAATAAATAGCATATTACAAGTGGGTGGCCTTGTCTGGCTGGTACCCATTCCTCTCATACCTGACTTCCAACAAATAAATACTACTCACCTCTCACCTACATTAAGACTCAAATATTTTAAGATAAATTTACAAATGTACTGTACAGTGGACCCACGCGTATTCGGCAGTCTCCGAATTCGTTGGCTTACGTAATTCGTGGATTTCTCCTGATTAGAACCTAAACTTGTGATTGTTCGTGAAATACCTGCAAATTCATGGAATTCTTTTTGGCTTTTTGTGGCAATACAGTGGACCCCCGCATAACGATGGCATCACATAGAGATTATTCCGCATACCGCTTACTTTAATCGCAAAAATATTTTGCCGAGCCATACCGATTAAAAAACCCGCCTCACCGCTTTTCGTCCGAGACCGCGTCCAAATGTGCGCCCTCGCCAGCCTCACATTGTGCTGCCCGTGCCATTGTTTACCTGCAGCCCTTCCCCCCTCCCCCCGGGCTAGGTAAAAATCCAAGGCATACATCGGAATATTTCGTATTTATTACAGTTGTTTTCGGTTGCTGTTCTGGAAAATAAGTGACCATGGGTCCCAAGAAAGCTTTATAGTGCACCGTACACCAATAAGGGTGAGAATTCCCATTGAAATGAAGAAAGAGATCATTGATAAGTATGAAAGTGGATACGTCAGTGCGTATCGCCGACATAGTCAGTTGTTACAAGAAACCCCAATCAACCATCGCTACTATTGTGGGCACCAGAGAGACAATCAAGGAAGCTGCTTTCTTGCCAAGGTTTTAAACTGTTGTTTGCGAAACAAAGATCGCAAGTGATGGAAGATGTTGAGGAGATCTTAATTGGTGTGGATAAATGAAAAAACAGCTAGCAGAGATAGCGTCTCTCAAGCGATCATATGTGAAAAGGCTAGGAACGTTGCATGAGGATTTAATTAAAAAAATGCCTGCCAACTAGTGATGATGTGAGTGAATTAGGACAGCAAAGGTTGGTGTGAGAGATTTTAAGAAGCATAGTGGCATCCATAGTGTGGATCAGGCATGGTGAGGGCTGCCAGTTGGACACAAAGCAGCTGAAAAATATGTGCAGGAATTCAAGGGAGTACATTAGACAGTGAAGGACTGAAACTGAACAACTAGTGTTTTAATTGTGATGAACAGGCCTGTCGGGAAGAAAATGCCTAGCAGGACCTTACATTACTCAGGAGGAAAAGGCCCACTCCCAGGAAATAAGCCTATGACAAGACAAGCTTACTCTTCTCATGTGTACCATTGCTATGGTGATTGCAAAGTGAAGCTTTATTTGATGTATCATCCCTGAAACTCCCAGAGCGTTCAGGCCAAAAGAATGTCCTCAGGATAATTTGTGTGTGCTGTGGAGGGCAAAATTAAGGCTTGGGTTCACTAGGGATTTTTCTATAATGGTTTACACCATGCATTTGCCCCCAATGTGAAAGATTACCTAACTGAAAAGAAATTAGAACCTTAAGTGCCTCCTGGTGTAGACAATGCCCCTGGTATCTACAGACGTGCAGAGCGACTTTATGGGGACATGAGCTTATTTAGTGAAGTTTTTTGCCACCTAATAACCACTCTCTCCTGCCAGCCCATGGACCAGCAGGTTATTTCCAACTCAAGAACTGTACACAAACGCTCTGTTTGAAAGGTGCTTTGTAGTGACCTCAGAAAAATCAACTGGACTCTAAGAGAGTTTTTGGAGAGATCACTTTTAATATCCTCAATTGTGTAACCTTATAGGTAAGCTTGGGCATGCAGGGAGTGATAAAGAAGACCTTGAATATGCTTGGAAGAAAACTGTGGCCAGAATTGTAGACCAAAAGGTTTTTTGGAAGGGTTTGAGGCTTAAACCTGGAAGATGATTATGCCAAGTTGAGGAATCATTGTGGCATTGGGAAGTCCTTGGGGTTGGAGTGTTAGTGGGAGGATGTGGAAGAGTTGGTGGAGGAGGACAATGAAGACTAACCACTGATGAGCTGATAGATCAAACTTTCAAGAGCAAGAGGCAAGACCTGAGGAGAAACATGGTTTCAGCGGAGGGGAGAGAGGGGAAGAGAGAATTGAAGAAGTTGCATACTACCAAGATTAAGGAAATCTGTGCAAAGTGGCTTAGAAGTGCAAACCCCTTCATGGATGAAATCACACCTACACAGCTTTTGCAAAAGCCGTGCTGGAGATATTACACTGACAAATGTTGTGAAACACTTTAGGCAAGTCATAAAGGAACGAGAGGTACAGGGCCACTATGGACAGATATCTTGTGCGAAAGTAAGTCCAGTGACTCTGAAGCTGGCCCTAGTGGCATTAAAAGAAGAAGGGAAGTAACCCCAGGAAGAAAAGACTTGCTACTCAAGTCTATGGAAGGGGATTCCCCCTTCTAAAACACTAACACACTCTCTCCCCTCCTCCCATCCATCAATCCATCTCCAGATCTTCATAAAAGTAAGTGTCATGTAAGTGTGCATGCCATTTTTCAGATTTGTGTGTATTAAAATTAACATTTCCTGTGGTAAAAAATTTTTTTTTTCATACATTTGGGTGTCTTTTGCAGGATTATTTTATTCCATTATTTCTTATGGGGGAAAATTCATTCAATAACGATTTATTTCGCATAAACAATTACCCTCTTGCACGATTAAAATCGTTAACCGGGGTCCACTGTATTATAATTTTTTAAAGTGTTTTTAATTGCTAAATATTAAGAAAAAATAATAATTTTGTAACATAAATAATTTAAGTTAAATTCAGCAAAAATTTCCATATAATATATAAACACTTTTACTAAATTAAACAACAGTGGCCCGCGTTTGCCATGCTATACGGTATCCAATTAAAAATCCGGTCTAACCGATGCATTATATTGCCAAAATTTGCCTCGGTTCCCGTTACAAAACCCGGTATGCGATGCGATTCGTACGAGACGTGTCCATGTGTGGCCCCTGTTTATCTTCCCCCATGTGGTACCAGTGTTTATAGCCAGCCAGGTGCGTGTGCATCTAAGGTACATTCGGTAAATTCCATATTATCCATTTTATCACTGTTTTTGTGCTGTTTTCTGCAAAAATATGTCAACCATAGGGCCCCAAGAAAGCTTCTAGTGCAACCTTAAGACCACATGGGTGCTAATGACTATGAAAATGAGAAAAGAGATAATTGCAAAGTACGAAAGTTGGAGTGCGTGTGTCGGAGCTGGCAGGTTGTATAGTAAACCTCATCACAATCTCTACTATAGTGAGCAGGGAAAAATGGCAATCAAGGAAGCTGTTCTTGCAAAAGGTGCAACTGTGATTATGAAAACAGTGACTGCAATGTGTTAGAAAAATGTTAGAGGACTGTTTGGTGTGGATAAATGAAAAACAGTTGCAGGAGAATAGCATCTTCAACGATCATTTGTGAAAAGGGTAGGATGTTGCTTGGAGGAATTGGTAATGAATTGCTGCAACTAGTGGTGATGTGAGTGAATTTAAGGCCAGTGAAGGTTGGTTTGAAAGATTTAGAATCGGTAGTGGCATACATAGTGTGAATTAGGCATGGTGAGGCTCCAGTTCAGACCACAACTAGCGGCTCCTGCCCTTGAAAAAATATGTGCATGATTCATAGAGTTACATAGCGGCTGGAGGATTGAAACCCTGAACAACTGTTTAATTGTGATGAAAACAAGGCTGTTTTGGAGAAATTGCAAGCAGGACCTACATTACTAGGAGGAAAAAAGTACTCAAGTCCTAATGGAGGGAGAGAGAATCCCCTTCTAAACAATAGGTTCAACACTCTTCCCCTCCTCCCATCCCATCATCATCATATATTTCATTAAATGTTAAGTGTCAATTATTCTATTGTTATTGTTGTTATTGTAATTATTCTTTATTGGCATAAATTAATACTTTCATGTGGCCCAAGTTTTTTTTTTTCTACTTTTGGGGGGTCTTGCATGGATAATTTGATTTCCATGATTTCTTATGGGAAAATTGATTCGCTTTCCTGTCAATTTTGTTTACCAATGAGCTCCTCAGGAACGGATTAATATCACGAACGGGGAGTCCACTGGTATTACCTATTGTCCTATAAAAACGAAACAGATCACAAACAAACGGATTGGTTGCCCATGGTAACCAGCACATTCCTGGAAATCCATTGATAAGAACTCCATTATGAAAGCAATATAGACAGGGCTTAATACACAAAGATTTTCTTAAAATCACTATTCATCAGTCCTCACCAAAGTAATAAAGAAAGCAAACAATATACTATCCAGTAGATTCACTGACAAGAGGAGATATAAAGAAAAGACCTGGAAAACACTCCTCTCAGATTCTAGGGACCCACAAAACTAAAAAAAACAAGAAATTGTCCTAACTAAACCTTAATGAAACACCTACTGCATCCCACTGACACAGCCTTAACAAGATAAATGACTTCTTCTCAACCTAGGTTTTTCTATCTCGCCAATAAATCCCACGTTACCAATGCCCAGCGGGGGACTACCTAGATGGGAATTTCCCAAAATTCCTTCTATCTTGCTCCAACTGATCCCATGGAAGTCACCGAGAATTATAAAGTCACTTAAAATAACTCAGGGAATCTGTTCATGTCCCACCATTATTGTACAAGCGAGCGGGCCATGTCCTTCGCATGCATCTCTTACTTTTATACAAGGTCACTAGAAAACTAGCACCTTCCCGAAACTACTCAAGACGGCAAGGGTTACCCAAATACATCAAGGTGGTGACCTTACAGATTTAAACAACTATAGGCCAATATATAAACTTACAATTGCTATCCAAAATCTTTGAGGAAAACTCGTGCACAGAGAGGATATATTCATTTTAACGGCACAAAACACTACTCAACCCTGCCATTTGGGATTTAGGGAAAAATAAAAAGCACTAACGATGCATTCATAAAAAATGCTAATTGCTTTTACACAGCATTGGAAAATAAGGATTATCCACTAGGAATTTTTATTGACCTAAGAAAAGCTTTGACACAGTAGACCATGGCATCCTACTCCACCAAACTTGACCATTATGGTATAAGAGGCATGCACTTGATATTTCAAATCTTACCTTTACTAATAGGTATCAGTATGTCACCATTAAAGACACGCATCAACAACCCATGGCACTTGATATGGAGCTTCCGCAGGGAAGTGTCCTTGGTCCCCTGATCTTCTCATATACATCAATGATTTTCCAAACGTATCTCAACACCTGAACCCCATACTCTTTGTGATGACATGATTATGTTCATGTCTCACCTCAATCTTGCACCTCGACACCATTTTAATGAGGAGTGACAAAATATGAATTGGATGACAGCCAATAAAACTTACGCAAGGGGGGGGGGTGGGGGTTGAAAGGGAAAGGGTTTTGAAGGGAGGGGTAAAGGAGGTTTTGTGTGCGAGGGGCTTGGACTTCCTGCAAGCATGCATGAGCACATTTGAATAGGAGTGAATGGAGACAAATGGTTTTTAATACTTGACATGCTGTTGAAGTGTGAGCAAAGTAATATTTATGAAGGGATTCAGGGAAACCTGTAGGCCGGACTTGAGTCCTGGAGATGGGAAGTACAGTGCCTGCACTCTGAAGGAGGGGTGTTAATGCTGCAGTTTCATAAACTGTAGTGTAAAGCACCCCTCTGGCAAGACAGTGATGGAGGGAATGATGATGAAAGGTTTTCTTTATCGGGCCACCCTGCCTTGGTGGGAATCGGCCGATGTGTTAACAAAAAGTAATAAAAAAAAATTTAAATTGCCAAAAGGCATTCACAATATGGTGCAATATAATCTATGTAGCACAAGTACAACAGAAAGGGAAGGATATGTATATATCTGTGGTTTATGTCAAGTTAACATAAAAAACAACAAGACAATACAGTAGGTCCACACTTTACGGCGTTTTTGCCTTATGGCATTCTGCTAATACGGACATTTCAAATTATGACCAAAACTCGCCATACAGCTCTCCCCGGCTGACTTTCTACTACAGTCGTCGTGCCCCACCCAGTCTGCTTAGCACCGCATCTCTCCATTATGTCAGGAAACTTTTCAAAATCTCAAGTGTTTTAAAGTTATTTCATGTTTTATATATATTCTGATAATTATACTTATGTGTACCTGTACCTAAGTAAATTTTACATACTGTGCTGGTGTGCAGGTCCCACATTAACCCTTGTAATGTCCAAACGCAGATTTACGTTGGCTCGCGTAGCATTCCGAACGTAGCTTTTACGTTTGGACAACTGGGGGGTTTTAAAATCACTAAGAGTGAATTGAGGACTACATATTAATAATGATAATAATAATAATACACAATAATAATCACCTTGAGGCACATTAAATGTCGTATATTCCATTAATATAAACATTTTCATTAACCCATCTACGATATTTTTTTTCAAAATTATATCATAAACATGCTAAAGAACATATAAACATGATAAATACACTCCACAGCAGAGATGTTACGTTTAAAGATGTTACGCGTAGAGATGTTATGTGTAGATGAACGTGTATCAGCCATAAACAGACGTGTTCATCAGCTTGTTTACATCCTCTGCGCCTCTCTCCTCTCTCACTTACTCATTCTCTCTCTCTCGTTTATTCGTTTTACCTCGTTTACTCACTTCTCACACTACATTAAGACTACAAATATTTTAAGGTAAGTAATGAGTGTACTGTATATGCACTGTATCGCTCTGGGATGCTTTAAATGTCAATGTACTATTTGCAAAGACAAATACATAAATAAATAAATAGCATATTACATGTGGGTGGCCTGGTCTGGCTGGCTACCATACCTCTCATACCTGACTTCCTACAAATAAATACTACTCACCTCTCACCCTACATTAAGACTACAAATATTTTAAGATAAGTAACAAATGTACTGTACAGTGGACCCACGCGTATTCGCAGTTCCGAATTCGTGGCTTCAGTAATTCGTGGATTTCTCCTTAGAACCTAACTTGTGATTGTTCGTGGAAATCCCTGCAAATTCATGGAATTCTTTTTGGCTTTTTTGTGGCAATATATAATTTTTTAAGTGTTTTAATGCTAAATATTAAGAAAAATATAATAATTTTGTAACATAAATATTAATGTAAATTCAGCAAAATTTCCATATAAAATATAACACTTTTACTAAATTAAACAACAGTGGACCCCCGGTTTGCCATGCTATCGGTATCCAATAAATCCGGTAACCGATGCATTATATTGCCAAAAATTTGCCTCGGTTCCCGTTACAAAACCCGGTATGCGATGCGATTCGTACGAGACTGTCCATGTGTGGCTGAACTTCCCCCTTTTTACCGTGTTTACTAGCCCGCCATTCGTGATTAAGGGGTACATTCGGGGACATTCCATATATCCATATTTTCACTGTTTTTGGTGTTGTTT
>NC_069409.1:14733942-14816366 GCF_026875155.1 Cherax quadricarinatus
AAAATTTGGGGGTTCAAACGTTTAAAATTTTAAATTTATTATTTTTATGGGAAAATTAACTTACAACGATTAGCTCTCAGGAATGGATTAATATCGTTGGTCGAGGGTCCATTGTAATTTTTATGTTCTGATAATTACAATTAATAATAGTTCTTGTGATTTCACAGCCAGTCTTTGCTCTGACACTAATATTAGCTACTGAAATAGTATTCAAATAGTCACAATCACACTGATAGGTGAATATTTTCACCTGCCATGGTCATTTAGTATTGTCTAGAAATATATACAAAGTATTTATTGGTCTCAGCAATGTTTTGATGTGCTGTAGTATATATGAAACTTCTTGAGGCATGGTGTTTATGATGAGTCACTAAACTGCTGACAGGTTAAGGAGTGGAGTGACACTTGATGATAAAGCACTGCTGCAGGGAACCCTGGCTTATATTGTTTTCACTGTTACACACAACATGTATGTCTATCTGTCTGTCTGTCTATCTGTCTATCTATTTTTGTCTACCTGTCTATCTATTTTTGTCTACCTGTCTAGCTCTGCTTATCTGTCTTGCTGTCTGCCTGTGTCTGTCTGTCTTTGTCTGCCTGTGTGCCTCGGTCTTTCTGTCTGCCTGTGTGTGTGTGTTTCCATCTGCTTGTCTCTCAGTCTCAGAGAGAAGTTCGTAAACCAACAGGTATTACACATGATGCAGAAGTGAAAATATGTATTGCTTGCTAATCATGCTTATTATGTCTTATATCTACAAGCACTTTATAGCACGTTGCCTGGAATTTTTGGGTTATCCTAGGTAATTTACACTATGTATAATAACTGTACTTGTGTGTACATGTGAGAGAGAGACAGAGATATAGACAGATAAAAATATAGACAGATAGATACAGAGAGACTGCCAAAACCAGCTAGCCAGCCAGCCGGTCAGCCTGCCGAATACGTATTACACGTGTTCCAGAATCATTTCTCTTTACTTAGGGCATAGGTTATAGAACATTCTGGCAGGATGACACTACCAATCGTATCAAAAAGGAAGGATGTTATGCAAATGTTACATGTGGGCTATTATCGAGGTTTTTGATATTTCCTCAACCGCTTGTGGCCACATCCATCACTTTCCTCTTAAAAGGGGAGTGTTAATACAACATGACATCAATGAATCCCTGGTGTTTGATACCCTTTTGCTCTAGCTGGTGCTCAATTGAACTGGTGTTCCCACAAGGTACTAAGTGGTACCAGATTTTTTTTGATACTGCACACCAACAGACCCCTGGCAGTCTTCAAGCTGGCACTGGACAAGCACCTAAAGTCAGTTCCGGATCAGCCGGGCTGTGGCTCGTACGTTGGTTTGCGTGCAGCCAGCAGCAACAGCCTGGTTGATCAGGCTCTGATCCACCAGGAGGCCTGGTCACAGACCGGGCCGCGGGGGCGTTGACCCCCGGAACTCTCTCCAGGTAAACTCCAGGTAAACACCAAGTGTTTAGACCCATTCTATACTGACCAGGCATCTCAGGCCAGTCATGCCAAATTTGGAGGCAGGAAAAATAAAATGTGTAGATCTACGTTTGGAGCGCTACGTAAGTGAACATAAAATGTAGATCTACATTTTCACTCCCAGTGCTCCTAATATTTTGAAAAAAAAAAATTAATTAAAGAGGGCAATTTTCTGGGTGTAATAAAACCAAAAATAAAAATTATTAGGATCAGTACTTACTGAGATATAAGACTGCAAAGCTGGCGCTGGATGTTCACCTGATGGCAACATTGAGTCCTGCTGCTTTTAGAAGTGTTGCTGATATACCTTTTCTTCTTGTTTTTACTCTGTTTTATATAATTTTTGTTCTGATAATTACAATTTATTGTAGTTCTTGTGATTTCATAGCCAATCTTAGTTCTGACACTAACAGTAGATACAGTAGGGCCCTGCTTTACAGTGTTTCACTTTGCAGCATTCTGCTAATATGATTTCAAATTATGACCAAAATTTTCTATATGGCGAGTGGTCTTTCAAATAATAATGTAAATTACATTAGTCCATTTCAGACCCCCCAAAAATACACTTACAAAAATGCACTTACATAATTGTTTGAGTTGGAAGCTGTTCGAAACTCGAGGTACCACTGTATATGAAACTCCTTGAATTGTGGTATTAAGACGAGTTCACTAAAATGCTGTAAGCAGCAGTGGAGTGACATGATGAACATGCACTGCTCCAGGGAACCCTGGCTTTATTTGTTTTCACTGTTTCACACTAACATATATATCTGTCTGTCTAACTCTGCTTATCTGTCTTTCTATCTGCCTGTGTGTCTCTGTCTTTCTGTCTGCGTGTCTCAGTCTTTCTGTCTGCCTGTGTGTGTCTGTCTTTCTATCTGCCTGTGTGTGTCTGTCTGTCTGCCTGTGTGTGTGTGTCTTTCTGTCTTCCTGTGTGTGTGTGTGTGTGTGTGTGTGCATGTCTTTCCGTCTCCTTGTCTCTCTGTCTCAGAGAACGGCTCATAAACCAACAGGTATTACTCATGATGCAGAGTCGTCACATCTGATTTTTGATCAAGTGAAAATGCGCATTACTTGCCAGTTTATGCCTTACGTCTACAAGCACTGTATAGCACTTTGCTTAGAATTTTTGGGTTATCCTAGGTAATTTGCACAATGTATAATTGTACTTTTGTGTACCTGTGAGAGAGAGACAGAAATAGACAGAGATATAGACAGAGACAGATACAGACAGAGAGACAGCCAAAGTCAGTCAATCAGTCAGCTAATCGGCCAGTCAGCCAGCTGGCCACCCAGCCGGCTGGGCAGCTGGCCACCCAGCCGGCTGGGCAGCTGGCCAGCCTGCCGAATACATATTACACATGTTCCAGAATCATTTCTCTTTACTTAGGGCATAGGTTGTAGGATTTTCTGGCAGGATGACACTACCATTGGTATAAAAAATGAAAGGATGTTGCATAAATGTTGCACATGGGTTATTATTGAGGTTTTTGATATTTCCTTGACCACTTGTGGCCACATCCACCTCAAAACCACTAAACTCTGGGTGAACATCGCTTTCCTCTTAAAAGGGGAGTGTTAATACAACATGACATCAGTTAATCCCTGGTACAGTGGACCCCCGCATAACGATTTTAATCCGTGCAAGAGGGGTAATTGTTATGCGAAATAATCAGTATGTGAATGAATTTTCCCCATAAGAAATAATGGAAATAAAATTAATCCGTGCAAGACACCCAAAAGTATGAAAAAAAAAAAAATTTTACCACATGAAATGTTAATTTTAATACACACAAACTGAAAAAGGCATGCACACTTACATGACACTTACTTTTATTGAAGATCTGGTGATGATTGATGGGATGGGAGGAGGGGAGAGAGAGTGTTAGTGTTTAGAAGGGGAATCCCCTTCCATTAAGACTTGAGGTGTCGAGTCCTTTTCTGGGGTTACTTCCCTTCTTCTTTTAATGCCACTAGGACCAGCTTCAGAGTCACTGGACTTCTTTCGCACAACATATCTGTCCATAGTGGCCTGTACCTCTCGTTCCTTTATGACTTCCCTAAAGTGTTTCACAACATTGTCAGTGTACAGGTTGCCAACACGGCTTGCAATAGCTGTGTGAGGGTGATTTTCATCCATGAAGGTTTGCACTTCAAGCCACTTTGCACTTCAAGCCACTTTGCACAGATTTCCTTAATCTTTGTAGTGGGCAACTTCTTCAATTTCTCTCTCCCCTCCCTCCTGAACCAGTTTCCTCAGGTCTGGCCTCTTGCTCTTGAAGTTGATCTATCAGCTCATCAGTGGTTAGTTCTCATTGTCCTCCTCCACAACTCTTCCACATCCTCCCACTAACCTCCAACCCAAGGACTTTCCCAATGCCACAATGGATTCCTCAAGTGGCATATCTCTCAGGGTTAGCCTTCAAACCTTCAAAATCCTTTTGTCTACACATTCTGGCCACAGTTTCTTCCAAGCAGAGTTCAAGGTCTTCTTAGTCACTCCCTCCCAAGCCTTACCTATAAGGTTTACACAATTGAGGATATTAAAGTGCTCTCTCCAAAACTCTCTTAGAGTCAGTTGAGTTTCTGAGGTCACTACAAAGCACCTTTCAACAGAGCTTTTGTGTACAGTTTTTTTGAAGTTTGCAATAACCTGCTGGTCCATGGGCTGCAGGAGAGGAGTGGTATTAGGAGGCAAAAACTTCTCCTTAATGAAGCTCATGTCCCCATAAAGTCGCTCTGCCACGTCTGTAGGATGACCAGGGGCATTGTCTAACACCAGGAGGCACTTAAGTTCTAATTTCTTTTCAGTTGGGTAATCTTTCACATTGGGGGCAAATGCATGGTGTAACCAGTTATAGAAAAAGTCCCTAGTGACCCATGCCTTACTGTTTGCCCTCCACAGCACACACAAATTATCCTTGAGGACATTCTTTTGCCTGAACGCTCTGGGAGTTTCAGAGTGATACACTAATAAAGGCTTAACTTTGCAATCACCACTAGCATTGGCACACATCAACAAAGTAAGCCTGTCTTTCATAGGCTCCTTGAATTCATGCACATATTTTTCAGCTGCTTTGTGGTCCGAACTGGCAGCCTCACCATGCCTTATCACACTATGTATGCCACTACGCTTCTTAAATCTCTCAAACCAACCTTTGCTGGCCTTAAATTCACTCACATCATCACTAGTTGCAGGCATTTTTTTAATTAAATCCTCATGCAACTTCCTAGCCTTTTCACATATGATCGCTTGAGAGACGCTATCTCCTGCTAGCTGTTTTTCATTTATCCACACCAATAAGAGTCTCTCAACATCTTCCATCACTTGCGATCTTTGCTTCGAAAACACAGTTAAACCTTTGGCAAGAACAGCTTCCTTGATTGCCTTTCTGGTGCCCACAATAGTAGCGATGGTTGATTGGGGTTTCTTGTAACAACCTGACCAGGTCGGCGATACGCACTCCACTTTCATACTTATCAATGATCTCTTTCTTCATTTCTATTGGAATTCTCACCCTTATTGGTGTACGGTTGGCACTAGAAGCTTTCTTGGGGCCCATGGTCACTTATTTTCCAGAAACAGCACCGAAAACACTGTAATAATACGAAATATTCCGATTGTATGCTTGGATGTTACCGCGGAGGCTGGCTGGTAAACAATGGCACGGGCGGCACATGTGAGGCTGGCTGAGGGCGCACATTGGACGCATCTCGGACGAAAATCGGTGAGCGGGTTTTTAAGCGGTATGCGCGGCAAAATTTTTGCGATTAAAGCAAGCGGTATGCGGATTAATCGCTATGTGATGCCATCGTTATGCGGGGGTCCACTGTATTTGCCACGCTATTTGCTCTAGCTGGCACTCAGTTGAACTAGTGCTCGCACAAGGTACTAAGTGGTCCCAGATTTTTTTGATACTGTGAACACCTTGTGTTAAAACCCATTCTGTACTGACCAGGCATCTCAGGCCAATCATGCCAAATATGGAGGCAGAAAAAATAAAGCATTGATCTACATTTGGAGTGCTAGCAGTACGAATGTAGATCTCTATTTGGACAGTTTAAGCTTTAATAAAAAAAATTGAAAATGATCAGAGCGCTGGCAGCGAGAACGTTGATCTACTTTATTGATTTTACTGGCTTTTATTACTGTACAAGTTTTCGAGTGTATAATGTTTACATAAGGAGTGAACCTGACAGTAACATCGTTGTCTTAAGTAAACTTGGAGTGATCCTGGGTGTAACAGTTTATTTATTTATTTATTTATTTTATGTCTTTGCAAACAGTACATTGAGATTTTGTATTTACAATAGTGAGTTGCAATGCAAAGAGAGCCTCTATTATGCCTAGGCATTATGGGCCAACTTAACATTATTGGCTTACATTCTACTTAAACTAAGGAGTATATCATAGTTGTACAGTAGGATAGTAGGTATTTCATAGTTGTACAGTAGAATATTAATTATAAATGAATCAAAATTAGTATAATACAAAGATATATTTATATTCGAAAATGCTTTTTGTGAAAACAATGATTCACTTATATTCGTGTCAACAATGGATAAAAGGTTCAATGTGATTGTTTCAGTTATGATGTGGGAGTACATAGGTGAATAAGTGTGTACTGAGTATTTAGCAGTTAGTCTAGGATGATCAAGTGGCTTTTGAGAAGAGTCTTAAATTGACTTTCAGACTGGGTTACTTTAATATCCTCTGGTAATGAATTCCATATTTTGGGGCCCTTTGTGCATAGAGTTTTTACACAGTGTGATATGGACACGAGGTATATCAAAAAGAGATCTGTGTCTTGTGTTGTGGTCATGTGTCCTGTTTAGGTTGGTGAGGAGAAGTTTGAGTGAGGGGTTTATATTTGCGTGTATTGTTCTGTGTATGTAGTAGGCACATGAATAAGTATGGATGTTCTTAATGGTAAGCAGATTCAGACTTTTGAAAATTGGTGGAGTATGCTGGCAGGAGTGGGAATTTGTTATCATTCTTACTGCTGCCTTTTATTGGGTTATTAGGGGTTTTAGGTGATTGGATGTTGTTGATCCTCATGCACAAATTCCATATGTAAGATAAGGGTATATGAGTGAATGGTACAGTGCCAGGAGAGCTGATTGTGGAACGTAGTACCTTATCTTTGATAGTATGCCTACAGTCTTGGAGATTTTCTTGGTGATTTGTTGTACGTGTGTCTGGAACTTAAGGCTACTGTCAAGGTGGATTCTAGGAATTTTCCCTCTATGAGTATTGTGACTGATGATCCACTAAGCATAATGTTAATTGGATCATTTGCAGCTTTGTTTCCAAACTGAATGAAATAGGTTTTATTAGTGTTCAGGGTAAGTTTGTTAGTCATCATCCAGGCAGATATTTTCTGTAATTCAGCATTAACTGTGTTTGCTAGTATGACTGTGTTTGGGTGGGAAAATACATATGTAGTGTCATCTGCAAATAATATGAGTTTGAGTAGCTGTGATGCATTTGGTAGATCATTAATGTAGATGAGAAAGAGGAGTGGTCCAAGGATGCTTCCTTGTGGGACTCCTACTGTGATTGGTTGGGTGGAAGAGTTTGCATCATTTGCATACACATATTGAGTTCTGTTAATAAGGTATGATTTTAGGTAGTTGAGTGAGTGGCCTCTGTTACCATAGTGCATTAATTTGGAGTACAGCAGTTCATGGTCAACTGTATCGAAAGCTTTACATAAATCAATGAAAATGCCCAGCGGGACTTCTTTCTTTTCAAGTGTGGTATATATTAGTTCTGGCATGTGTATGATAGCATCATTTGTGCTTTTATTATTCCTGAATCCAAACAGACAAGGGTTTAATATGTTGTGTGAAACGAGGTAGGAATAGATCCGTCTATGAATTAATTTTTCAAAGTTTTTAGAGAGCAGTGGTAAGTTTGATATTGGTCTATAGTTATTCAAGTCAGCTTGGTCACCTCCTTTATTGATCGGAGTCTATAAAGTTTATTTAAGATATGCATATATACATTAACAGATCACGCAGAAAACAAGTTCGCTTACCATAACTTATAGTTTTGAGTATACAGTTCTGAAACAGATGTGTGTTCCTTGCCTAAACTGGTATTTCATAGTACACCTACCATCCGACTTACGACCTGCTTGACATATGACGACTCGACTTATGACCGTGTTTTTTATGCCAAATTTCTGAGAAATAATCAAGTGTTTGTGTTGTACACAGTGTTTATCCTAAACCTGACAGTATAAAATACAGTACTAACAACATAAAAAGTAAAGTAAAACATGAAATATCAAAATAAAACAATAAAATAAAGACATTACAAAAATGTTGTTGATATTCAGTAGTAAAGTTTGACTTATGTCCATTTCGACTTACGACCGGTTTCTCGGAACTGAACTCAGTTGTAAGTCGGATGGTAGGTGTATTACCCTTCCTCTTGATGCACTGCTTAAGTCTTCTGTGCATTGATAAGGATAACTTAAGGAAGACAGAAAAGTCCATACCCCTCCCATACTTGCTTAAAGACGCTCAAGAATTTGGGGGTCAGAGAACATGTGTGTGCCATGAAGCTTATACCTAATAAGTTTCTAAACATTCTCTGTTGGGTTGAAGTCCAGTGAGCTTCTAGACCAGTCATTAAATCATGGAAAACTCTCAGTAATTTAGCCAATTTTGTTTTTGTCAGTTCAGTATGGCAAGGAGCACCATTGTCCATACAAAAGCTGCACTGGCACTTCTCAAGTCTTCCAGGTGAATAAATAGTCTGCTGAAGGCATACCTGTGGGTGTGCATGTTTATGACACCAATTGAATATTAATCTTTCTGCATAAGCCATGCATGTTGTAAGAGGTGACTAAAATGCCGGGAGCAAGGGACTAGTAATCCCTTCTGTATGCATTACTAAAGTTAAAAATAGAAACTTTAGTTTATCTTTTTGGGCCAGCCTGCCTCTGTGGGATACCCTACCTTGGTGGGATACCTTGCATTGGTGGGATACTCTGCCTCAGTGGGTTCCCCTGCCGTGATGGAATACCCTGCCTTAGAGGGATACCCTGACTCGGTGGAATACCCCCCGGTTTGTTGCAAGAAATTGAATATTAAAAGTATAGTAGCCAGTAATATTTACCTACACAACAGTTTTACATGTTGACAAGATGAATAGAAAAGATCTTCAATCATGTTTGAGTGCAAAACCTTTAACAGGTTTATGTCTCATACTTGTATACTTGTATGACAGGATAAATAAAATATAGTTGCCGTTTTTTGCCGGGAAAAACGCAATGCAGTTTCCTCGCAAGTTTTAATTTGGGGACAAGCGGAAAAATAAAATAAAAGTCGCAAGAAAAGGTGGCAAGATTCAGTAGAGGCAATAATGGAAGTCAAAAGAGTGGGAAGTTTTGTCTTTATTACAGTACACTTATTACAATTCACCTAGACAAGTGCAGGTATGTGAACATGGAACATGAAAGGTGATTGCATATTGTTGTTCACCTAGACAAGTGCAGGTGTGTGAACATGGAACATGAAAGGTGATTGCATGTTGTTTTTCCCTAACAATTCATATGTGAACATGGAACATGAAAGGTGATTGCATATTGTTGTTCACCTAGACAAGTGCAGGTGTGTGAACATGGAACATGAAAGGTGATTGCATGTTGTTGTTCACCTAGACAAGTGCAGGTGTGTGAACATGGAACATGAAAGGTGATTGCATGTTGTTGTTCACCTAGACAAGTGCAGGTGTGTGAACATGGAACATGAAAGGTGATTGCATAGTTGTTGTTCACCTAGACAAGTGCAGGTGTGTGAACATGGGAAAATGGAAAAGGGGATTGCAATTTTGTTCACCTGACAATGCAGGTGTTGAACATGGAACTGAAAAAGGGATGCTATTGTTGTTCTCCTAACGTGCGGTGTGTGAACATGGGAAAATGAAAGGTTTTTGCATATTGTTGTTCATTAAAAAGTGCAGGTGTGTGAACATGGAAATGAAAGGGATTGTGTTGTTGTTCACCCAGACAAGTCGGTGTTTTGGGAAAATGGAACATGAAAAATGATTGCATGTTGTTGTTACCTAGACAAAGGGAGGTGTGTGAAAAATGGAAAATGAAAGGGGATTGCATGTTGTTGTTTCCCTGAAAAAGTGCAGGTGTGTGAACATGGAACATGAAAGGTGAATGATATAAACCTACCCGGCCGGGGTTGAAAACCCCCGGTCATAGATCTCAAAACTCCACCCCCGCGTTAGCCACTAGACCACTAGCCCAAAAAAGATTCGGCCAACTAGGTATATTTCTACACCCAAAGGAAGGTTAGCACGGCACCCCTGTGCCCCAAATCAAGTTTTTACAGCGAATCTCCAGCTAGGTGGCCGTGACGAACTCTAGCTCAAGTCCTTACTTCCCTCAACATGACTCACGAAATGTAATACATGATTTTAAAAAAATTCTTTTTTTTTTCCAAAAGTTTTATCACTTGTCCATTTCATTTTACATTTTATTAGCTGCCCCGTACGAAATGCATAATCATGCACATTCTTTGGTGACACCTCAAGTACACAAAGAGCTGATGTTTTCCTAACACTTACCAACAATATGACCAGTTCACTGATAAACTTGCAGTGGATATTTTGTTGATACTTCTTAAGTCTACCTTAACCACATTACTTTTTGTAGTCTGATACATTCATTCATGTCTTAATCCCAGACGAATAATTACAATTTGCTGGTAACATTTATAGTAATGAGCACAAACTTCTCACATATTACCATTCATCAGTTACCTACTTATTAGTGGTAGCTTTGCTGGTCCCTTTTACTGTTACAATAGACTTGAGGAATGCGAACAAGTGTTGTACCTGCTTACACTAATAGTTCTCTCATTCATGCCATGCTTGAACCTACTCAATTCAGATCTCACAGAGTTAAAATTAAACTAATATAGGTTCTTTTACGCACCTAACATGTGACACTTGTTCTATTTAGTGATGGTACAACCTTGATATTATCAGTTCCCAGCAACCTATTCTCTTTACTGATGAATAGCTTGATATTATCAGTCCCACAGACTTCTCTCTTTACAGATGATACAACCTTGATATTATCATCCCAGCAGACTCTTCTCTTTACTGAGAACAACCTTGTATACAGTCCCGCAGGACCTCTTCTCTTTACTGATGATACAGCCTTGATATTATCAGTCCCAGCAGACTTCTTCTCTTTACTGATGATACAACCTTGATATTTCAGTCCAGCAGACCTCTTCTCTTTACTGATGATACAACCTTGATTATTAATCAGTCCCAGCAGACCTCTTCTCTTTACTGATGATACAGCCTTGGTATTATCAGTCCCAGCAGACCTCTTCTCTTTACTGATGATACAACCTTGATATTATCAGTCCCAGCAGACTTCTTCTCTTTACTGATGATACAACCTTGATATTATCAGTCCCAGCAGACCTCTTCTCTTTACTGATGATACAACCTTGATATTATCAGTCCCAGGACCTCTTCTCTTTACTGATGATAACAACCTTGATATTCAATCAGTCCAGCAGACCTCTTCTCTTTACTGATGATACAACCTTGATATTATCAGTCCCAGCAGACTTCTTCTCTTTACTGATGATACAACCTTGATATTATCAGTCCCAGCAGACTTCTTCTCTTTACTGATGATACAACCTTGATATCAGTCCCAGCAGACCTCTTCTCTTTACTGATGATACAACCTTGATATTATCAGTCCCAGCAGACCTCTTCTCTTTACTGATGATGCAACCTTGATATTATCAGTCCCAGCAGACCTCTTCTCTTTACTGATGATATAACCTTGATATTATCAGTCCCAGCAGACCTCTTCTCTTTACTGATGATACAACCTTGATATTATCAGTCCCAGCAGACCTCTTCTCTTTACTGATGATACAACCTTGATATTGATCAGTCCCAGCAGACCTCTTGACACTAAGCACCAACATTAACAAACTAACAAAGGTCCTTACCTGGATGGTTACCAATAAACTCATGTTTTAGAGTAGTGATTCTTAACCGTTTCAGGGTCCAGACTCCGATCTCGAAACTTGTCCAGAGGGTCCAAAATTTAAAAAAAAAAAAAAAAAAATTTTTTCTTATGAAATGGTAAAGAATCTTTTTCTGAAGGTAATAAAACAAAAAGTATGAAATTTGATGGAAAATTGGCAAAATTACACTCCACAGATTTTGCTACATCAACGATATTTACGCATTGGCAATTTTGCCCATTTTGACTCCCATTTTAGGCCAATTACATTATTCCAGTGGACCAAATTCTAAGCTATTTGGCAAGTATCACTTCTATTTTATCGATTAGGTGCAAGAAATCTCAAAGTCAACTGTTTCAACTACCCAATAAAGTGATCAGAAATTGGTAATTTGACCAATTTCACATAAAGTTCAAAATATTTCAGTTTCAAAATTGAGTCCAGAATAAACAATGCAGGACATTCCTGGCACTAAAATAACATTTCCTCTGTTTATTAGTTACATTTCCAGGCTTTACAAATGAATTCCTTTTCGATTTTTTATTCACGTAATGAATTTTTATTCATGCCAAAATATAGAAGATTTACTGTCATGCAATATTGTAATAATTGTATAAATGATATCAGTACATTCTCGAACTTATATTAGACCCACTAGCTAACATGTATTGGATGCGTGACGTCATTTATTTACACTTGCACATCAGCAAAAATCGTACATTTTTGCTACTTTGAGCTCAGTTTCAAGCCATTTTCAGTACTAAAACCAATCAGAATCATCTCTATTTCTGTAATATGTCTTCCATTCTATCAAATGAGACCAAGAAACCATGAATACAACTGTAAAAAAACTACGAGAAAACACCACAAAGTCTCTGCTTTTATCCAAAAATACAGTAGCAGTTTTTTTTCTCATTATGCATTGCATGCTGCAGGATTTGTTTTATATGGTGCACACTTACCACTCACAGCTTGTCTGAGTGAGCGAGCTCATGGCGTAGAATTTTCAGCCCCCCCGGGTTTAAAAAACCATAGAACTATGGGACGGACCCTCAAATTTAACTGGGGAAAAGGGAAACCCAAATATTTCTCTTCAAATTGCTTTTCCTCTAGGCTAAAATTTTGCTGTACCTAAGGGGCATTTTTTAAAGGCAAGTAAAATTGCAGACCTGGAGAATTTTTTACAGAAAATTTTATGGCGTGTAAAAAGATGATAAAACCCCTAATTATAGGAACGTTCAAGCCCTTTTGATTTGTACTCCTGGAAAAAGGGCCGAGAGAGGTAAAAAATATACACTTGGAAAAACCCCCTAGAGGGATACCCCAAATCTACACACAAAATCACCCCTTACAAAAGCAAAAGCTCGGAGGTGTGCAATCCCCAATGAAAAAACAGAAGTGCCATGAGTACAAAAGAACAACACAAGTGCGGGGGACCCAAGGACTGTTCATGCCCCCCAGCATACAAAAGGGGGGTTTAAACCAATAGCCCCCTCCGTCTTAAAAAAGGGCACTGGACGACACCAAAAGGGTTTCACGTGATACCGGGCTGGGTTTCATGCTCTTTTGTGTGACCAGCAGTACACCCTGTGTTTTTTTTCCCATCCAACAAAAACCTATCCAATCGGCCAGGGGGACATTGACCCCCAAAACCCCTCTCCAGGTACCTCCAGGTAAAAAACAAAGAAAAAAGGGGAACGTGAAAAGGGCCTACTGACCTTTGAACAGGCCTTTCCCCCCCCCCCGGTTTAAACCTAATCCCCCCCTTTTGCCCAATCCCCCCCCCCGGATTACCAATGACCACCCAGTCGGGTCACTTCCTCTCAAGAAGGAGCCGGCACCAACCCCAGAAGCACAAGTAGTCGGGTCCAACTACACCCACCCACACCCACTCAGTATTTATCAAACCTATTTTTAAAATACCAACGTTTTTTCCCTCAATTACTGTACTCGGGATTTTGTTCCCTCACCCAAACTCTATTCCAAACCAGGCTTTCCCTATATCCTTCTGAATCTGAATTTTTCCAACTTGAAAATTGCTGCGAGTCCGGCGGGGCTGGAAATTTCAGAGCTATTTACATCCCCTTTATTTTTTCCCTTTTTTCCATTTACACCCCTTGATATACCCCCCCAAATTCTAGCCTTTCGAGAGAGTGCAGATTCAGGGCCCGTTTCCTCATAGGGAAGTTTTTCTGTACGGGGATACCTTTGTCATCCCCCTCTTTGTATAATGGTTGGGACTCGATCTCTGAAAATTTTTAGAATAAAAAAGTGCTGTTTATTATTTTAAAAAAACTATGACCTGTTCTTTTTAGTTTTTTTCATATGTAAAAAAAAAACCAAGCTATTGATTCTTTTGACTTATACGGTCTTAATGGGACGGGGGTGTGTTTTAAAAGGGTAAAGGGGGTTTTGGTTACTTTTGGCCCAACCCATTGGTTGTAATCATAAAAGGTTTAAAAACCCCTCCATGCTTTGAAGTGAAAAACATTGAAAACTTTCAAAAAAAAATTGTCTCATTTAAAATTTTAGAATTATTGAAACTTTGATAGGTTATCTCCCACCAAGGGTATGGTTCCCTGTAAAGAAAACATTATAGTCTTGATTTTCACTGCTTGCTAGAAGGTTTGACATCACAGCTCGTGACCCACAAACTGAAACATCCCACCTTCTGTCGGGATGTAGGCACTAAACCCTCACTTTGGGGCTCATAAGAACATAGAAAGAAGGAACACTGCAACAGGCCTATGGCCTATTGGGGCAGCCCCAAATTCTCCACCGGTTTAAGCCAATCCCTTTGCCAGTGGGCAGACCCCGTCACTAAGGGGGGAGCATGCTCCGACCTGTACAAAAGTAGTCGGCCCAAAACCACATCCACCCACACCCCTCGGTTTTTACCAACCTTTTTTTAAAAACTACCAACGTCTTAGGTCTAGATGGTTTGAGGAGTTTTTTCCATCATCCACAACTCTTTACCAAACCAGTGTTTTTCCAATTTTAAAAACCTTGTGTGGTCCTGTCTTTGTTAATAATTTTTAGCACACCTTTACTCCCCCTTTTTTAAATTCCTTTTTTCCATTTATACACCTCAATCATCCCCCCCCTAATTTTCGCCTTTCAAGAGTGCAAATTCGGGGCCCCCTCATTATCCCATAGGAAGATTTTGATACAGGGATAAAATTTTTGTATCCTCCTTGTAGTTTTCCAGTGCAGTTATATCCATTCTGTAATCGGTGACCAGAACTGGCAGCAAATCTAAATGAACCTACCAAAAATATTAGACTTAAAAGAAAAATTGGGATTCTTTATTTTACTTCTTGCTATGAACCCAAGGGTTCTTTTAGTTTTTATTGGAACCTAATGCACTGTGCCTTGGTTTTAGTTACCTAACCAGAACCCTTACCCTTTTTCCCGGAATCCTTTAATTTTAAAAGACTCATTATTTAGTTTATATGTGCAGGGTTTATTTTCCTGCCCGTATTTAGAACTTGGCTAAACATTTTCCCCTGAATTCCTTCTAAGTGTTTTCCCTTTCTCAGACACCAATAAAATGTCAAATAATAAAAAAAACTTCCTCTTACTAAAAACCTTTTGGATGTCCCCAAAAATGCCGTTTTAAAAACCTCCCAACCCCCTCCCCACAACCTTTCCCGGGATGACCTCTACCCCCCCTTCCCTCCCCCCAATTCGATAACTTTAAGTCACCCGTTTTTTTTCATCTTCTCTAGTACCAAAATACCTCAACAACCCCCTTCTCGCCTTCATAATAATATTTTTGGGAAAACCCCCGCCTTTTTTCTCTAAGTTCCAAATTTTTTTGCATAAAATTTTACACCAAACACGCGATCAAAAATGACATTTTGGCCTCCCCCTCCTCCCCCCCTCCTCCTCCTCCTCCTCCTGTAACATTTAGAAACCCATCTTCATCTTTATGAGGTGTTGATACACTGTACTCCTTTTTCTTCCATGGATAAGATTCTTCTCCTGGGTGCCCTTATTAATGTATCTCCCACCTTTTTCCCCCATATATCCTCTGGGTTTACCTCTTGTCATGACTGTCTGCTAACAAGTTCACTCCCAAATATCTAAACATTTACTTCTTCTGTACTCCCTCCCTCCACTCTGATATCCAGTCATTCACTGTCTTTACAGTGAAACAGCATTTACCAGGCTTTGATTAGCAGCCTCACACACACTAGGATGTTGAACTGACTCTTCCAAAAGTCTCTGGAGTTGGTCTTTTCAGAGGTCATTTTAAAGAGCTTTTGAAACAGGGGGTTTCCTGTAAAGTTTTTTACAACTGAATTTTAAACAAGTCAGCTTGTTTGTATTCCAGAAAAAATGTTCAAAGACTGGAGCCATTTTAAGCGCCTCATACGACACGCATGTCTGACATAGGAAGAATTCTTCTTAACTTCCTCATCGAGATGAAAGGAAATAAATTAGAACAAGAACTATTAAAAAAAACTCGAAGGGTGTGTATACCTCCTGGGGGGTTGCTGTCTACCAATTCAACACAGTACAGTAATACCTTCTGGGTGGTTGCTGTTACCAACTTTACCACAGTACAGTGTCTCCCCCGGGGGGTTTCTGTTCCCTCTTATACCACGACAGTAATAACCCCTGGGTGGTTCGTCACCTCTACTACCACAGTACATGTACCTCCTGGGTGGTTGCTGTTACCATCCTATACCACAGTACAGTGTACCTCCCTTGGGGGGTTGCTGTCTCCCCTACTACCCCATACAGTAGTACCTCCCTGGGTGGTTCTGTCTTCCCCCTCTTACACATACAGTATACCTCCCTGGGTGGTTGCTGTTCCATCCTACTACCCAGTACGTGTACCTCCCTGGGTGGGTTTCTGTTACCACCCTTCAAACCCCAAATACAGTAATACCTCCCCGGGGGGTTGTGTCTACCACCTTTTAAACCCCAGTACAGTATACCTCCTGGGTGGGTTTCTGTCTACCACCCCTTTTTCACAGTAAGTGTACTCCCCGGGTGGTGTGTCTACCTTTTTTTTATACCACAGTACGTATTACCTCCCTGGGTGGGTTTCTGTTACCATTCCCACAGTCGTAATACCTCCTGGGTGGTGCTGTCTACCCAACCTATTTCCACAGTACAGTATACCTCCCCGGGTGGTTGCTGCTACCACCTTCAAACCCCAAATACAGTAAAACCTCCCCCATGGTTGCTGTCTACAACCCGTGACCTTAAATCTATGTTTTGCATTTATAAATCCCAAAAAGTAAAACAAGCAACCACCCTGGAGGTACTTTCCCTCCCCCAAGTGAGTGTAAAAAAAAGGTCTGAATTTTTTTTCATAAGGTAGGATTGCTGGTGACTTTTTTCTGTCTCATAATCATGCAAAGGTTTCAGGGGCATCTTGTCTTCTTACAATTAGGGCCATCGAGCCGCCCTTTGGAGGGGCGGGGCCCTTGGGAAAAAAATTTTGGTGGCCCCATGTATGGAAGCAATCAAATGTGCCCCTTAAAAAATGCATGGGGGTTAATAGGGCCCGCAGGTTAAGCTACATTTTTTAAAATAAAAAATTTCATACATGTAAGCCCACAAGTAAAAAACAAGATTTTTTTTTTCACCTCTGAAAAATACTAGTCACAAAAACCCCCTTTCTTTAGTGATAGAAAGATTAATTAACCTTTGACTGTTTTTGGGTGTTTAATACTAAAATGCCAGGAACAAATTTGGGGTAACCCCCTTTTTCCCGTAATATTTCTAAAAAGAATAAAAAGAAAAAACAACACTTATATGGGTGTGAAATTGGGTTGCAAATGCAGCAGGAGGAGACAGTTGGGGGGCAGTGAGATTTTCAGTCTAAGGGGAATGTTGGTTAAATATTAGCGAAAATTTTGGAGTGTGGAAATTAGGAGTAGGTGTAAAGCTAATAAAGTATTTGAGGGGCGAGAGGAGATGTTTAGGGGGTTTGGCATTTAGAGAGAATGGATCAAAAAAAATGACTGGAAGGGGATAAATCTGTACGGGAAGGAAGGCAGGGTAGGGTGTCCTCGAAAAGGTTTGGGGAGGGGGGAAAGGAGGTTTTGTGAGCAAGGGGCTTGGGTTCCAGCACGTGCGTGAGTGTGTTAGATAGGATGAATGGAACAAATGGTATTTGGGACCCGACGAGCTGTTGGAGTGTGGCAGGGTAATATTTAGTGAAGGGGTTAGGGGAAAACCCGTTATTTTTATATAGCCAGACTTAGTACTGGAAATGGGAAAGTACAATCCTGCACTTTTTAAAAAAGAGATTTGGAAAAATTGGCAGTTTGGGGGAATGTTGTGTTTTTTTTATACATATTGCTTCTAAACTGTGTATTTGAACACCCCTACAAAAACGTGATTTGTGTGAGTGGGTGAAAGTGTTGAATGATGAAAGATTTCTTTTTTGGGGGTTTTCTTCCTTTTTTTGGGTCACCCGCCTGGTGGGGGACGGCCACTTTTTGAAAAAAATATATACGTGGCCCCCAATTTTTGCCCTTTAACCCTTTCCCGGGAAATGGAATTATCGAAAAGACGATTTTTTAATCAATTTTTCCCCCCTAAGAAATAATTTTTAAAACAATTAATTCGTTCCAGACCCCCAGAAGTGTTTAACAATTTTTTTTTTTTTTTTCCCAGAAGATAATTTACATGACAAAAAATGACATTTTAACTGACAGTTACCTTTATTGAAGGCTGTTTTTGTTTTTAAAGGAAAACAGGAAGGAGGGGAGAGGGAAGAGGGTTTTTTTGTTTGGAAGGGGAAACCCCCCATAAGGATCAGGTCACTTTTAAGGTCATTCCCTACATAAATATAGATTTTCATGCAGAAAAGAATGCCAAAAAAATGTAAAGCCAATAAAATGTATAAATGAACTTGGTAAAGGGGGGTTGACGAGTGGAACAGTTGCCCGTAGGGGGGATCAAAGCTAAACTTGGGTTTGGTTTTAAATTTGGTTGGATAAAACATGAGTTGAGGGGGGGATTTGAGTGGACTTGCACCTGAGTTATTTTCTTGGGTACATTTTTTCTGTTGTGGGTTGGATTTGTGAAGGACCCGGGCCCGAGGGCCGAGGCCCACTGCAGTGTTCCCCTTTCTTATGTTCTTATTGAAGACTTGTTTTTTGGGGGGGGGAGGCAAGTTTTTGGAGAAAATGACACTAAAATCAACTCTGCGGCTTATTTTTCTATCAAAAAATTAACTAATTGACATAAAAACAATATAATAACATAGAAAAATGGGAAAATACTTTTTAATGAAAAAATAAGTCATTTTGTAACCAAAGGGGGTTGTTTGTTGTTGGGTATATAAGGGCCATGAAGAAGTGTCCATAATGGGGGTGGGAGCAACTAGGGATTTTTGTTTTTTGTTTCCCATATAACTCCAAAAAATTGGGGGTTGGAGAATCGCGAAAACTAAAAAAGGCATCCTTTTCCACCTCACACCCCCTTCTACCACTATTAAATTGCTACCCCATCACAAAATTTTCTTTTTTGGACTTTAAAAACACTTAACATTCATAAACATAAATGGTCATATTATTATTTTCCCTTTTTTTTAGGGGAAAGTTATTTTTCTTGTTTTTTCTCGCAAAGCTTTTTAAATTTTGTCAAGTTTAAACTCCTGATAAATTTCAGATTTATTGGATATTCAGTGGAACCTGGGTTTTTGTATTATTTGTTTTAGAAAGTCTGACAAAAACTGAATCTGACGAAAACTGGCAATATTTCCCCTAAAAAATAATTAAAACCAATAATGCTTCCAGACACCCAAAAAGTATTAAAAAAAAAAAATTTTTTAGGAATAACTACAGTTTTACATAAGAAAACAATGAGAAAAAATATAAAGGCTAATGAAATGGGTAAAATTTAACATTTAACCCCCCACTGTCACAATCCCAAAACCTGGGTGTCTGGGTGTCCCCAAAAAACTGAAGAAAAAAAGATTTTTTTTTTTTGAAATGATTTGAGAAATTTTTCCCCATTGTAATGACACCAAAAGACCGAAATCGATGAAAAAATGATGGAATTTCACTCTCGGAAGTTAGCGACCCCGGGGTTTTACAAAGGCGATTTCCCCATTTTTGGGCCCCCTTTTTTGGGTTTAAAAAATTTTTTCCATCATTCCGTCGAAAACCTAACTGAATTGATGATCTCAAGTAAGTTTTGATCAGTTTCAGCTTGGAAAAATTCCTTTCTCCAGATGCCACAGACACTGGGAAATTCACCAACATATTATAGGAAGGGGTAGCAGTAATGTTAAATGATCAGTTATGGAAGGAGAAAAGAGAATATGAATGTGTAAATTCAAGAATTATGTGGATTAAAGTAAAGGTTGGATGCGAGAAGTGGGTCATAATAAGCGTGTATGCACCTGGAGAAGAGAGAAATGCAGAGGAGAGAGAGAGATTTTGGGAGATGTTAAGTGAATGTATAGGAGCCTTTGAACCAAGTGAGAGAGTAATTGTGGTAGGGGACCTGAATGCTAAAGTAGGAGAAACTTTTAGAGAGGGTGTGGTAGGTAAGTTTGGGGTGCCAGGTGTAAATGATAATGGGAGCCCTTTGATTGAACTTTGTATAGAAAGGGGTTTAGTTATAGGTAATACAT
Source organism: Cherax quadricarinatus (assembly GCF_026875155.1). Taxonomy (NCBI): domain Eukaryota; kingdom Metazoa; phylum Arthropoda; class Malacostraca; order Decapoda; family Parastacidae; genus Cherax; species Cherax quadricarinatus. The sequence goes on from NC_069409.1 coordinate 14,754,075, forward strand.
ATTTTAAGAAAAAGAGGATAAATAAGTATACACGATATGATGTAGGGCGAAATGACAGTAGTTTGTTGGATTATGTATTGGTAGATAAAAGACTGTTGAGTAGACTTCAGGATGTACATGTTTATAGAGGGGCCACAGATATATCAGATCACTTTCTAGTTGTAGCTACACTGAGAGTAAAAGGTAGATGGGATACAAGGAGAATAGAAGCATCAGGGAAGAGAGAGGTGAAGGTTTATAAACTAAAAGAGGAGGCAGTTAGGGTAAGATATAAACAGCTATTGGAGGATAGATGGGCTAATGAGAGCATAGGCAATGGGGTCGAAGAGGTATGGGGTAGGTTTAAAAATGTAGTGTTAGAGTGTTCAGCAGAAGTTTGTGGTTACAGGAAAGTGGGTGCAGGAGGGAAGAGGAGCGATTGGTGGAATGATGATGTAAAGAGAGTAGTAAGGGAGAAAAAGTTAGCATATGAGAAATTTTTACAAAGTAGAAGTGATGCAAGGAGGGAAGAGTATATGGAGAAAAAGAGAGAGGTTAAGAGAGTGGTGAAGCAATGTAAAAAGAGAGCAAATGAGAGAGTGGGTGAGATGTTATCAACAAATTTTGTTGAAAATAAGAAAAAGTTTTGGAGTGAGATTAACAAGTTAAGAAAGCCTAGAGAACAAATGGATTTGTCAGTTAAAAATAGGAGAGGAGAGTTATTAAATGGAGAGTTAGAGGTATTGGGAAGATGGAGGGAATATTTTGAGGAATTGTTAAATGTTGATGAAGATAGGGAAGCTGTGATTTCGTGTATAGGGCAAGGAGGAATAACATCTTGTAGGAGTGAGGAAGAGCCAGTTGTGAGTGTGGGGGAAGTTCGTGAGGCAGTAGGTAAAATGAAAGGGGGTAAGGCAGCCGGGATTGATGGGATAAAGATAGAAATGTTTAAAAGCAGGTGGGGATATAGTTTTGGAGTGGTTGGTGCAATTATTTAATAAATGTATGGAAGAGGGTAAGGTACCTAGGGATTGGCAGAGAGCATGCATAGTTCCTTTGTATAAAGGCAAAGGGGATAAAAGAGAGTGCAAAAATTATAGGGGGATAAGTCTGTTGAGTGTACCTGGTAAAGTGTATGGTAGAGTTATAATTGAAAGAATTAAGAGTAAGACGGAGAATAGGATAGCAGATGAACAAGGAGGCTTTAGGAAAGGTAGGGGGTGTGTGGACCAGGTGTTTACAGTGAAACATATAAGTGAACAGTATTTAGATAAGGCTAAAGAGGTCTTTGTGGCATTTATGGATTTGGAAAAGGCGTATGACAGGGTGGATAGGGGGGCAATGTGGCAGATGTTGCAAGTGTATGGTGTAGGAGGTAGGTTACTGAAAGCAGTGAAGAGTTTTTACGAGGATAGTGAGGCTCAAGTTAGAGTATGTAGGAAAGAGGGAAATTTTTTCCCAGTAAAAGTAGGCCTTAGACAAGGATGTGTGATGTCACCGTGGTTGTTTAATATATTTATAGATGGGGTTGTAAGAGAAGTAAATGCGAGGGTCTTGGCAAGAAGCGTGGAGTTAAAAGATAAAGAATCACACACAAAGTGGGAGTTGTCACAGCTGCTCTTTGCTGATGACACTGTGCTCTTGGGAGATTCTGAAGAGAAGTTGCAGAGATTGGTGGATGAATTTGGTAGGGTGTGCAAAAGAAGAAAATTAAAGGTGAATACAGGAAAGAGTAAGGTTATGAGGATAACAAAAAGATTAGGTGATGAAAGATTGAATATCAGATTGGAGGGAGAGAGTATGGAGGAGGTGAACGTATTCAGATATTTGGGAGTGGACGTGTCAGCGGATGGGTCTATGAAAGATGAGGTGAATCATAGAATTGATGAGGGAAAAAGAGTGAGTGGTGCACTTAGGAGTCTGTGGAGACAAAGAACTTTGTCCTTGGAGGCAAAGAGGGGAATGTATGAGAGTATAGTTTTACCAACGCTCTTATATGGGTGTGAAGCGTGGGTGATGAATGTTGCAGCGAGGAGAAGGCTAGAGGCAGTGGAGATGTCATGTCTGAGGGCAATGTGTGGTGTGAATATAATGCAGAGAATTCGTAGTTTGGAAGTTAGGAGGAGGTGCGGGATTACCAAAACTGTTGTCCAGAGGGCTGAGGAAGGGTTGTTGAGGTGGTTCGGACATGTAGAGAGAATGGAGCGAAACAGAATGACTTCAAGAGTGTATCAGTCTGTAGTGGAAGGAAGGCGGGGTAGGGGTCGGCCTAGGAAAGGTTGGAGAGAGGGGGTAAAGGAGGTTTTGTGTGCGAGGGGCTTGGACTTCCAGCAGGTATGCATGAGCGTGTTTGATAGGAGTGAATGGAGACAAATGGTTTTTAATACTTGACGTGCTGTTGGAGTGTGAGCAAAGTAACATTTATGAAGGGGTTCAGGGAAACCGGCAGGCCGGACTTGAGTCCTGGAGATGGGAAGTACAGTGCCTGCACTCTGAAGGAGGGGTGTTAATGTTGCAGTTTAAAAACTGTAGTGTAAAGCACCCTTCTGGCAAGACAGTGATGGAGTGAATGATGGTGAAAGTTTTTCTTTTTCGGGCCACCCTGCCTTGGTGGGAATCGGCCAGTGTGATAATAAAAAAAAAAATAAAATTATATCTAAGGCCCCCTTTTTTTTACTTCATGTTGTTGTGTGTACTTGACAAGCTGAGAGTACATTACACTCCAGCACGGGGGCCCCCTTAGGTGTGAGGCCCAATTGGGAGCAATCGGTCCAGTCGGCTTAAGGCCGACACTAGAATAATGTACATGCCATTTACCACAGTGTTTTGTCATTTAGAGAGGGTGGAACAAAATAGGATGATTTAGAGGGTGTATAAATCTGTAGTGAAGGGAAGGAAGGGTAGGAGTCATCCTAGGAAAGGTTGGAGAGGGTAAAAGAGGTTTTGTGTGCAAGGGGTTTGGGCATATAGCAGGCATGTGTTAGTGTGTTGGAGTGCATGGAGACAAATGATTTTTGGTACCTTATGAGCTGTTGGAGTGTGAGCATACCTGGAGTTTACCTGGAGGGAGTTCCAGGGGTCAATGCCCCCATGGCCCGGTATGTGACCAGGCCTCATGGTGGATCTGAGCCTGATCAACCAGGCTGTTACTGCTGGCTGCATGCAATCCAACGTATGAGCCACAGCCCAGCTGGTAATATTTTGTGAAAGGATTCAGGTACCAGTTAGCCAGACTTGAATCCTGGAGGTGGGAAGTACAATGCCTGCACTTTAAAGGAGGGGTTTGGGATATTGGCTGTTTGGAGTAACATCTAAACTATCATATCTGTGCATCTCTGGCAAGACAGTGATGGTGTGAATGATGGTGAAAGTGTTTCTCTTTCAGGTCACCATAACTCAGTGACAAAAGGCCAGTGTGTTAAAAAAAAAAATCTACAATTGTATTATTATTTTGCTATTAATTATTATTATTATTATTGCTTATTAACCCTTTGAGGGTCGACAGGCCCTCTCCGAAACTTGTTCTCAGGGTCGGCCAAATTTCAAAAAAAAAAAAAAATATTTTCTCTTGTGAAAAGATAGAGAATCTTTTCCCGATCATAATGACACCAAAAGTATGAAATTTGATAAAAAAAACTTATGGAATTATGCTCTCGTGAAGTTAGCGGTCTCGACAATGTTTACGCATCGGCGATTTTGCCCATTTTGAGCCCTATTTTCAGCCAATTCCAATGTACTAGTCGACAAAAATCATAACTATTTCACTAGAACTCTCTTTTTTCTATCGAATGAGTACAAGAAACCACCCATTTACCAATTTCAACTATCCAATAAAGTGGTCAGAATTTAGCAATTTTGCCAATTTCACACAAATTTCAAAAGATGCCAATTTCCGAATAGGGTCCAGAATAAACAAGAAAGACATTCCTGGCACTAAAATAACGAGTTCTCTGTTCGTTAGTCACATCCCCAGGCCCCTCTTATATTTCTTTGGCTTTCCACTTTGAATTTTTATTATTACAAAAAATAGAAGATTTACTGTTATGCAGACTGCTGCATTAGTGTAGAAATGGTGTAAATAATATCAGCATACTTGTCAAATAATATTAGACTCAGCAGTTGATGTGTATTGGGTGCTTGGCATGAATTTTGATAAAAATCGAACATTTCTGCTACTTAGCGCTCAATTTCAAGGTACTTTTCATTGTAAAACCAGTCAAAATCATCTCAATTTTTGTAATATGTCTTCCATTCTATAAAATGAGACCAAGAAAAGTAGAATCAGCAACAATAAATGCTTCCATAGTACGAGGACGAAAAGACAGTGCAAAGGTCGCTGTTTTTTTCCAAAAGCACAAAGTTTTTTTTTTCTCATTACGCACTGTGTGCTGCAGGATTTTTTTTATACTGCACACACTTGCCACATAGACCCATTCTTTCATATTAGGCCTACCAGTCTTTCTCTCACCAGATTTGAGCGCTAGAAAATTAGGCATACTAGTAGTCAAAAACCCTAGGGTCAGTAAGCCCGTACTAGTACAGCCGAAACCTCAAGGGTAATAACCACTAAAATTATGTTAATATTATATAAAAAAATCATTTAATGAAGTATTTGTTGTTCAAACTTTTTTTACATTATTAATAGTGTTTATAGTTATACACAACATTGTGATCGTCCCTTCAATAAGGACTAAAATTTATCTTTATTTGTTGTTTCAACATCCCTGAAAATTAATATGTTTCTCAGTGTCCCATTTTCTTTTAAATTCAATATACACTTAACCCTTTCCAGGGTCCGTCCCGTAGATCTACAGCTTTTCGTGGAGTGGTCCAAACCGTAGATCTACGCCAAAATTCAACGCCAATCAAATTTGCGCGAAAGTCGCTCATAGGCCTACATAGTAGAGAAAGGGTCTGCGCCGTGGGTGTGCGCCGTCAACAAAAAATCTTAGGCGCCTGCATAGCATTGATTGTGGCACGCGGCTTCAGTCACCCTTGTTCACAACCATGCCTCCGTACGCAATCCACTCTCACATCCCCGAAAATTGGACTCTCCTCTTCCCTCCCTGATAGTTCTGACACGATGGAAGTGAAATGAAGACGAATTTCTACGCTTTGTTAAGTTAGTGACCGAAAATAATACCAGGAATCGATAAAAGTGCAGAAAACCCCGACGATCCTCACCTTCTACCTCTGGTGTGGGCACTCGTGACTCACCACCGGGTGGTTCCGAAACTTAAGATAAAACTATTATTTTCCTCCCGTGGCCTGGCCTCTGACTTCAGAATGAGATGATCTGAAGTGGATTTGTGATGTTATTGCGCGTCACGACGATCATTCGAGTAGTGATTTGTGAGGAACATATTCAATCACCATGAAGCGTTCGAATGTCCGCCGCCGCAATGCGCTCGGTTAGTGACCCTATGCTGTGCCAGGGGACAGAGTACATTCCCGTAGATACATCCCCGGAGTACATCCCGTGGCCCTACAAACCCGTTTTAGGTATTGATAGTGAGATGATGTGGCCTACACATGGCATTGATGGGCCCCACAGACATCAGTGTATGGGTTAGTGGGCTGTGGTGGTAGTGGCACAGCAACCGCCATGCGTGACTCGTATGTGCCACGCGGGAACCCCGCATGCAGACTCGTCAGTTCAAGGACAAAGTGGAGCTCACCCACCAGCCCGCCACAACCACCTGTACAACCAGCTATGATTTCCAGTAACCACACAAACCGAATCGGGATTGGCATCAAAATCCCAATTTTTGTTCCCAGCCCTCACCACTTTGATGACTCGCAAAGTTGAAATTCTACCTCCCAGTCCCTTGGAACCACGGCCCATTGAAACTGGAATTCAATGAATTAATCTTTGACCAGCCATTGATGGAAATTTAATGTCAGGGAAAGTAAAATAATTTCAGTACACAATGGCAAATAACGAACTTATCACCACAGTCAAGACTACACAGGTGGAAAAGAGACGACAGTTGCGAAGTGTAATTGCTTGTTTGTCAACAAAAAAGCTTATGCTCATCACGTCTATAGAATCATAAAAAAAAAGCATACTGGTCCACAGATCGCTATATTTGTACCCAACCTTCAGTGAATAATACCAGAGAACAGGTTAAACTTACTGTTACGTATGTTGCACTTCTCTGACAAAACCAGGGCAAGACAGAAGTGACAGGTTATACAAGATAAGAATGTTACATGTATCTGTCAAAACAAATGTTCAGGATATATCTTTTATCCATTCAAGAATCTTGTAATGACGAGTCTTTGATTTTTGGTTCAATAGGTAGACTGTCATTCAAGCGCAATAAACCCGAGCCAGAGGACCAGCTTTGGTATAAAAATTGTTTGTACTTCTGTGATTGTGACAGTGGCCAGGTGATGATATTGTTGAATACACGGAAGTACAAACATTGAAAGATACCAATGATGTTATTGGGTATAAACAGGTGACTAGTGAGAAACATGATGGCACCTTATCTTGGTAAGGGCCATACAATATATACCGATAACTTGGTACACAAAGAAGGCCCAATTACTCAGTGATGTTCATGCGAGTGGAACCAAGACAATAGTGTGTGCACAGGCTTCAATCGTAAACATATGCCCAGGCTCAACGCGCGTTTCGTGGTGATGACGTGCAGGTGTTAACTGCCAATGACATCATGGGCATTACGGTGAGCATGACAAACGAGGATGTCCCCATTGTTGACAACCATTTCACCGTAAGAAATGCATGACAAGAGTGCAAAGTAGATCGAGTGACCAATGAACGTATTCGAAAACCCGTGACAGTGATTGATTGATACACAAAACATGCCTTGGTGACAAGTTGTGACACAAGCAGATTAGTTTTGTGACTGTGTTCGTAAGAGTTACAAGTTACATGAAACTTTTCTTCCATCTCTATTGACATTTCAATGCTGAATGCAAATAATATTGTACCAAATAAATAGCTGGACCAGACCACCGTATGGTGATTTGTTTGTCTGTCTGTCAGACAACTCATAAATGAAATACCAGGCAACAACACCTGCAAATACAACATAGTCCTCGAATTCATCACAATATACCCAAGCGTTAGAGGAAAGAGGGAGATCATATCATAAATACAGCTTCCTACCACACAAAAGAAATTGCTCAGAAGAGATGCATTGTCTGTGCACACAAAAACGACGCAACAAAGACGCAAAGACACTACTTCGGTTTATTGTGAGGAATGTAAGTGCTTCTGTGCATGGTGCCTTGTGTTCAAGGAGTAACCACAAGCTGCCAGGCAGATCTAAACCATGCCAGTGATTGTAAATATGTAAATATAAGATAGAGACGATTAGTATAATACAATATTTGTGCATTGTATTATTGTAATAAACAACAGTTTAAAACAATAATATGATAATAACTTTAGTACGTTATTGTGTTCATTACAGTGAGTATATAATATCAAATAATACATTAATTTTGTCTCTCAGAGCCCAAATGTTAGTAGGAATAGAAAAAATTGGAAAAGAAAAGAAAAAAAACAACTAAAACAACAAAATAATATAATACGCTTATGTGGAGATTCGTCGATGTTGCTGCCACCACAACTTCATTTTCGACAAACTTTCTTGGTCACTGTATCTCGGTAAGTACGTGATCAGATTCTATTTTTTTTTTGTTTTATTACCTTCACAAAATAAGCCTTTAATTCATTACTGTACGAAAAAAAAAATTAATTATTTTTTTTTCAAAATTTCTTGACACTGTCGCGTGACTTCAGATTTTGGCCTTGGACCCTGAAAGGGTTAAACTACCCTGTAAGGTTCACAGAATCAGGTACAGTGGACCCCCGAGTTTCGTGATTAATCCGTTCCAGAGAGCCTGCCGAAGGTCGAAATTCACGAAAGCTGTCCAAAACACTTTATTCCCGCATGATGGAAATAAAATCATCCGTTCCAGACACCCAAAAATATTAAAATAAAATATTTCTTTTCAAATTAAATAAAAATTTACATAATGAAAACAATCAGAAATCAAGTACCTGCATTTAAAAAAATAATAATATTACACTTACCTTTACTGAAGACTTCTGGGTGGATGGAAGACGGGAGGAGGTGGATAGGAGGAAGGTGTACACTATTGTTTGGAATGAGAACTCCTCCATTAGGACTTAGGTAGCAAGTTCCATTATCTGGGGTTACATTTCTCTTCTTCCTTTTAATGCCACTAGGAACAACTTTGAGAGTCAGCGGACCTCTATAATCACAACAAAATATCTGTCCAGAGAGTTCTTTCTCTGGCAATTTCTTTAAGATTTTCCCTGAAGTTGGACACAAACATTGTCATTGTACATGTTGGCAGATATGGCTTGTTCAGCTTGGTCAGGGTGATACTTCCAACAAAACATTGCAACTCATCCAGCATTGCACAAATCTCCTTATCTTTTGAAGAAGGCACCTCATCCACTCCCTCTACCCTTTGCCTCCTCCTCCTCTGAAAGCAAGTTCCCTGGCTGTGGTCTGATGCTAATCCAGTTGATGCTCATGCAATTTTCGTCAGTGATTTAGCTCTACCCTGGTCCTCCACCAACTCTTTCTCTTCCGCATCTCCCCTTCAAAATTCCCTGGATCGTGTTTCCTCACTTTAAATTACCAATGTCATGCATTACTATCCTTGGGTGCCATGATGACATATTTTATCAGTTGCAAGCACAAAAAACATTGGATTATTATGAAATGTATTGTAGGGAACCCGCGGGGAAGGTGAGGGTCACGTGTTGGTAAACAATGGCACACTGAGCTTTGAATGGTGTGGGAAAACTGGCTTTGTGTGCACGGTGACAGGCGGACGGGTACTGGACGGTCGCCGAAACATGAGTCTTTTCACGAAACTCGAGGCCAAATTTTTCCAAAAAAACTTGCCGAAGGTCGAATTTCATGAAAGTCGAGGCTGCTGAAACTCATGGGTCCACTGTAATTTGGTCAGTTGTACACAATTAAAAATGCAGTTTTAAAAATAGTCCAAAATTAACAATGTAGACATTGGTGGCACTGAGACAACATTTCCTGTGTTCACCAGTCACGTCCCTAGACCTCTCCTATGCTACACTTGTCTTCCATTTGACTTCTTATTCACACAAAAATAGAAAATTTACTCTATTTTTCAGATAAAATATAACCAGGAAATATTGGTCATGATTTATAGTTTCCCATTAATAAAATCAAACTTATTAGAAACTCGTACAACAGACTGGGGGTTGTAGGGAGCCTTACCCATCCTATGGAATACAGGCAAAAATTGAATGCTACCACTATTTTGAGCTCAATTTCACACTACTTCCAGTCCTGAAACCAATCAAAATCATCTCTATTTCAGTAGTGTGTCTTCCATTCTATCAAATGATACCAAAAAAGAGTTACTAAAGCCATAAAAACCATCCAAGAAAGCACCCCAAAGTCTTTATTTTAAACCATAAACATGGTCAGAGTTTTCTTTTTCCCATCATGCACCAGAAGGGCTAGGATTATTTTTTTTTATACAGTGCATATTCACCACACAGACCCATATATTCTCTCATATCTAGGCCAAAACTGACCACTCCTAGCTTACCTGAGTGAGCCGAGCTCATGATGTAAAACTACACAACGGACCCTGGCCTTAATGATATAGTTCTACGTGATGGACAGTGATAAAGTTATATATTGCTGCATCATTCACAGATTAAGACAGTATTAATTACAGTACTTCAAGCAACAATTGTTTATAATTCAAAAATGTTTTCTAGGTGGGAATCAGCCTGGAGACTGTCACAGTGGGAGTGTGATGTCGAAAAATTTACTGTAGAAGAATGGCCATCAGAACTGAAACCAAATTTCCACCATCAACTTTTCTGTGTCCTACAGTCTCTGCATCATCAAGACCTGTGGTCACTTAAGAGGCAGACCAACCATGCTAGACGAGGAGTCTTGAGGCATCTCCGACTTGTAAGCACTAAATATTATTTATACTTTATAGAAGTTAAGAGCAAGTGGAATATACAGTAGAACATTGGTTATCTGGCAAGTTATTTATCCTCCAGCATTATCTGTGTTGATCTTCATTCCATGCACTTTAACAGATAATCCAAAACAGGAATGTACATCAGATAGTGACTGTAATAAATTATGGGATTAGCCATTGCTTTTAAGAAATTCCACACACACCCCTCTTCCCCACAACAATACTGCATAATTGATAAGCTACTGTAGGTTCTATATTTATACAATAAACCTTCTAATTAAGAGACTAATGGGGGAAGGGGTATAAGATATTGCTGATTATACAAAACATCTGAATTATAAAGTTATTTTTTTTATTGTCTGGTTGTTACCTGAACCAGCAGAACAAGTCCACTGGTTAAGGTGACAACCAGACACTAGGAATACAGGTATTATAACCTGTAGTACTGCAGTACACAGTTGTACTGCATGTATAGTAATTTTTTTGTACAGATGTGATATTCTAGGTGGTAAGTTGGTAGACAGCAACCACCCAGGGAGGTACTATTGTCCTGCCAAGTGAGTGTTAAATGAAAGCATGTAATTGTTTTACATGATGGTAGGATTGCTTGTGTCTTTTTTCTGTCTCATAAACATTCAGGATTTCAGGTATATCTTGTTACTTCTACAGTGGACCCCTGGATAACATAAATAATCCGTTCCAGAGAGAGTGTCTTATACCGAATCTGACTTAATCTGAATAAATTTTCCCCATAAGAAATAATGGAAATCCAATTAATCCATTCCAGACACCCAAAAGTATTAAACAATATAACTTTTTTACATGAAATATACATTTCCCTACACAGAACACAATGAGACATGCAAAGTAAAACATTACTAAAATGACACTTACCTTTATTGAAGATTTATTAATGAGTGATCAGATGGGAGGAGGGGAGAGGATGGAGGTGTACTATTGTTTGGAAGGGGAATCCCCTTCCATGAAGACTTCAGGTACCAAGTCCTTTTCCAGGGTTACTTCCCTTCTTTGTTTTTTAATGCCACTTCGACCAGCTTGAGAGTCACTGCACACCTGTGGCACTAAATATCTGTCTAGAGAGCTCTGTTTTTGGTGTCTCTTTCAGATTTCCCTAAAATGGGACACAACATTGTCATTGTAGATGTTGCCAGCACAGCCTGCAACAGGTGTGTCAGGGTGATGTTCATCCATAAATCTTTCTTCTTTCTTTCAACACACCGGCCATATCCCACCAAGGCAGGGTGGCCCAAAAAGAAAAATGAAAGTTTCTCTTTTAAATTTAGTAATTTATACGGGAGAAGGGGTTACTAGCCCCTTGCTCCCGGCATTTTAGTCACCTCTTACAACACGCATGGCTTACGGAGGAAGAATTCTGTTCCACTTCCCCATGGAGATAAGAGGAAATAAACAAGAACAAGAACTAGAAAGAAAATAGAAGAATACCCAGAGGGGTGTGTATATATATGCTTGTACATGTATGTGTAGTGTGACCTAAGTGCAAGTAGAAATAGCAAGACATACCTGAAATCTTGCATGTTTATGAGACAGACAAAAGACACCAGCAATCCTACCATCATGTAAAACAATTACAGGTTTTCGTTGTACACTCACTTGGCAGGACGGTAGTACCTCCCTGGGTGGTTGCTGTTTATCAACCTACTACCTAGGTTCATCCATAAATGTTTGCACATAAGAAAGCAGGAACACTGCAGCAGGCCTGTTGGTCCCTACTAGGCAGGTCCTCCACTAACCATCCTACTAACAGATTCATATTTGCCCAACCCAATTTTCAATGCTGGGGAAGTACCCTGGCTGGTGTGTGGGGAAGTATCCTGGCTGGTGTGTGGGGAAGTACCCTGGCTTGTATGTGGGGAAGTACCCTGGCTGGTGTGTGGGGAAGTACCCTGGCTGGTATGTGGGGAAGTACCCTGGCTGGTATGTGGGGAAGTACCCTGGCTGGTGTGTGGGGAAGTACACTGGCTGGTATGTGGGGAAGTACCCTGGCTGGTGTGTGGGGAAGTACCCTGGCTGGTATGTGGGGAAGTACCCTGGCTGGTATGTGGGGAAGTACCCTACCTGCTGTACCACCATCACTACCACCCTCTACCACCACCACTTTCATATCTTTCTACAAACTTTTTCTTGAATTCTATAGTGTTTCTTACCCTCTTTACCAAAGGGATGGCACTGGAAGCTTTCTTTGGGCTCATGGTGGCTTATTTAGCAGTAACAAGCACTAAAAAAATGGAATAATCCAAATGTATCACATGTACATGTGGAATCGTCCTCACTGGCTGGTAAACAATGACACACTGGCTGCATATGGAGTGTCTGGGCCGCTCACAGTGCACGGACGCATTTGGGACAAATGACTTTAACTGAATTCAGTGTCATTAACTGAGCCAGTATTTTTACGCAAAAACGTCACTTAATCCGATTATTACTTAACCCCTTGACTGTCGAAACCCCTAATCCTGAAGTGTCTCCTGGTGCCGAAAAATATTAGAAAAAAAAATTATTTTTTCTTATAAAAATGTTAAGATTATTTTTCTGATTGTTTTAGTCCAAAAAACATTTTTTTTGCCATCAGTATTTACTGATGGCAACAGTATTTACTGTTGGAGTGTGAGCAAAGTAACATTTATGAAGGGGTTCAGGGAAACCGGCAGGCCGGACTTGAGTCCTGGAGATGGGAAGTACAGTGTCTGCACTATGAAGGAGGGGTGTTAATGTTGCAGTTTAAAAACTGTAGTGTAAAGCACCCTTCTGGCAAGACAGTGATGGAGTGAATGATGGTAAAAACATAGAAGATGTAGATGACATAGAAGATGTAGATGACATAGAAGATGTAGATGACATAGAAGATGTAGATGACATAGAAGATGTAGCATCTCGTCGCCGCATGCAGATGACAAGAAGGATGTAGATGACAGAGAAGATTGCAGATGACAGAGATGATGCTAGATGACAGAGAAGATGCAAGATGATAATATGTAGATGTAGTAATGACATAGAGATGTAATGACATAGAGAGATGAAGATGACATAGAAGATGTAGATGACAGAGAAGATGTAGATGACAGAGAAGATGTAGATGACATAGAAGATGTAGATGACAGAGAAGATGTAGATGACATAGAAGATGTAGATGACAGAGAAGATGTAGATGACATAGAAGATGCAGATGACATAGAAGATGTAGATGACATAGAAGATGTAGATGACATAGAAGATGTAGATGACATAGAAGATGTAGATGACATAAGAGATGAGGTAGATGTCATAGAGATGTAGATGACATAGAAGATGTAGATGACATAGAAGATGTAGATGACATAGATGTAGATGACATAGAAGATGTAGATGACATAGAAGATGTAGATGACATAGAAGATGTAGATGACATAAGAGATGTTAGATGAATAGAGATGGAGATGACATAGAAGATGTAGATGACATAGAAGATGCAGATGACATAGAAGATGTAGATGACATAGAAGATGCAGATGACATAGATGTAGATGACATAGAAGATGTAGATGACATAGAAGATGTAGATGACATAGAAGATGTAGATGACATAGAAGATGAGTGAAATAGTAAAGATGTAAGTGAATTAGTAGAATGTAGATGAATAGAAGATGTAGAATGACATAGAAGATGGATGATGACATAGAAGTGTAGCATGAATCAGAAGATGTAGATGACATAGAAGATGAAGATGAATAGAAGATGTAGATTGACATAGAAGATGCAGATGACATAGATTGTAGATGACATAGAGATGTGAGGACAAGAGTTGGAGATGACATAGAAAGATGTAGATGACATAGAAGATGCAGATGGAAATATGAAGATGTAGAAGACATAGAAGATGCGTTTGACATTAGTAGTGTAGATGACATAGAAGATGTAGATGACAGTGAAGATGTAGATGAAAGGAAGAATGTAGAGGAACATAGGAGGTAGATGACATAGAAGATGTAGTTGACATAGAAGATGTAGATGACAATAGAAGATGTAGATTGACCAGATAGAGATGGGAGTATGACATAGTATGATGTGGATGACATAGAGATTGTAGATCACATAGAAGATGAAAGATGACTTGAAGATGTAGATGACATAGAGATGCAGATGACATAGATGTAGATGACATTAGATGATGTAGATGACATAGAGATGTAGTTGAATAGAAGATGTAGAGATGACATAGAAGATGTAAGGATTGACATAGAAGATGGAACGATTGACACTAGTAGACTGTAGATGACATAGAAGATGTAGATGACATGAAGATGCAGATGAAATTGGAAGATGTAGATGACATAGAGTATGACAGATGACATAGATGTAGTGACATTAGAAGATGTAGATGACAATTAGTAAAGATGTAGATGTAAATAGAAGTGTAGATGAATAGAAGATGTAGATGGACATAGAAGATGTTAGATGACATCTGAAGAGGAGATGACATGTAGAAGATGTAGATGTCTTCGCAAGATGTAGGATGACATAGTAGATGCAAGATGACATAGGAAGATGTAGATGACATAGAAGACGTATGCATTGACATAGAGATGTAAGATGACATAGAAGATGTAGTTGAAGAGATGATGTTAGATGACATAGAAGATGTAGATGACATAGAAGATGTAGATGACATAGAAGATGTAGATGACATAGAAGATGTAGATGACATAGAAGATGTAGATGACATAGAAGATGTAGATGACATAGAAGATGTGATGACAGAGAGATGTAGATTGACTTAGAGATGTAGAGGTCAGAGTAGATGTAGGATGACAGAGAAGATGTAGATTAGACATTAGAAGATGTTAGATGACAGAGAAGATGTAGAAGACAGGAGAAGATGTAGACGACAGAGAAGATGTAGATGACAGAGTAGATGTAGATGACATAGAAGATGTAGATGGCATAGAAGTGTAGATGACAGTAGAAGTTTGTAGTGACAGTAGAAAGATGTAGTTTGGGACATAGAAGCTGTAGATGGCATTTGAAGATGTAGATGGAGCATAGAAGTGTAGATGACAGAGACAAGTATTGTAGATGGACAGCAGTAGATGTTCTGAAGACATAGAGATGTAGATGACAGAAGTAGATGTAGTGTCAGAGAAGATTAGGATGGGGGTGGGGACAGAGAAGATGTAGATGACTAGAAGATGTAGATGGCATAGAAGAATGTAGTTGACATAGAAGATGTAGATGACAGAAAGAAGATTAGATGACAGAGAAGATTGTAGATGACATAGAAGATGTAATACAGGAGTAGATGTAAGATGAACAGAATGAAGATGTAGATGACATAGAAGATGTAGATGACATAGAAGATGTAGTTGACAGAGTTAGAATGTAGATGTCAAGGAAGATGTAGATGGCAGAGTAGATGTAGGATGACAGAGAAGATGTAGATAAACATTTGAACGATGTAGATGACAGAGAATGATGTTCGTGTTGAACATATGAAGATGTAGATGACATAGAGATGTATGATGACAGGAGAAGATGTTAGATGACAGAGAAGTGTAGTGACAGAGAAGATGTAGATGATCGACGTTAGAAGATGTAGATGACAGAGTAGATGTAGTATGAAATAGAAGATTGTAGTATGACATAGAAAGATGTGATGGACCATGTGTAGATGGTAAAGATGACAGAGAGATTGGAGATGACATAGAAAGATGATAGTAGTTGACAGTTAAGATGGTTAGATGACATAGAAGATGTAGATGACAGAGTAGATGTAGATGACAGAGAAGATGTAGATGACAGAAGATGTAGATGACATAGAAGATGTAGATGACAGAGAAGATGTAGATGACATAGAAGATGTAGATGACATAGAAGATGTAGATGACATAGAAGAGTAGATGGAATTGAAGATGTAGATGACAGAGAAGATGTAGATGACAGAGAAGATGTAGATGACAGAGAAGATGTAGATGACAGAGAAGATGTAGATGACAGAGAAGATGTAGATGACATAGAAGATGTAGGAGACTCTGAAGTAGATGCTAGATGGACAGGAAGATTGTAGTGACATGAAGATGTAGATGACCAGAGTAGATGTAGATGAGAAGCAGAGGAAGATGTAGATGACAGAGAGCTGTAGATGAACAGGAGAAGATGTTGATGACAGAGAAGATGTAGATGTACATAGAAGATGTAGATGTCAGTGTAGATGTAGTATGACGAGAGAAGTGTAGATGTCATTGGTCAAGATGTAGATGTACAGAGTAGATGTAGATGACAGAGAAGATTTTAGATGACATGTAGATGTAGTGACAGAGTAGATGTAGATGGACATAGAACGGATGTAGATGACATAGAAGATGTAGATGACTGAGTAGATGTTAGATGACAGGTGAAGTTGTTGATGACATGAAGATGTAGATGACTGAGTAGATGTGATGCAGAGAAGATGTAGAGGACATAGAAGTTGTAGATGAAAGAGATGATGTAGATGACAGTAGAAAGATGTAGATGGACAGTGAAGTGTAGGATGACATAGAAGATGTTGTATGACAGAGTTAGATGTAGATGGCACAGAGTAAGAGTGTAGATGACATAGAAGATGTAGATGACTAGTGTAGATGTAGTATGACAGTGAAGATGTAGATGACATAGAAGATGTAGATGACAGAGAAGATGTAGATGACAGAGTAGATGTAGATGACAGAGAAGATGTAGATGACAGAGAAGATGTAGATGACATAGAAGATGTAGATGACAGAGTAGATGTAGATGACAGAGAAGATGTAGATGACATAGAAGATGTAGATGACAGAGAAGATGTAGATGGACATAGGAAGAAGTCATGACAGAGAGATGTAGATGACATAGAAAGATGTAGATGACATAGAAGATGTAGATGAACATAGAGATGTATAGATGTAATGAAGACTGTAGATGGACATAGGATGATGTAGATGACAGAGAAGATGATAGATGAAATAGAAAGTATGTAGATGACATAGAATGATGTAGAGTGACATAGACGATGTAGATGACATAGAAGATGTAGATGACATAGAAGATGAGTAGATGTACATAGAAGATGATAGGAGGACAGAGAAGTATGTAGTGTAGTATGACATAGAAGTGTAGATGACATAGAGAGTAGATGACAGAGAAGATGTAGATGAAATAGAAGATGTGTGACATAGAAGATGTGATGCATGGAAGATGTAGAGGACAGAGATGATGTAGATGACATAGAAGATGTAGATGACTGAGAAGATGTGATCGTCATAGAGTGGTAGATGACATAGAATGTGTAGATGAATAGAACGATGTAGATGACTAGATAGAAGTGTTCATAGATGACAGAGAAGGATGTAGATGTACACTAGAAGATTGTAGATGAACATAGAAGATGTAGATAAATAGTCGAGTAGATGACATAGAAGATGTAGAGATGACATAGAAGATGTAGTTGACAGATAGATTCTTGAAGTCAGAAGCAAGAAGATGTAGATGACAGAGAAGATTATTGTAGATGACAGAGAAGAAGATGTAGATGACAGAGAAGATGTAGATGACAGAGAAGATGTAGATGACAGAGAAGATGTAGATGACAGAGAAGATGTAGATGACATAGAAGATGTAGATGACATAGAAGATGTAGATGACAGTAGAAGTTGTTAGATGACATATGAAGATGTAGTGACAGAGATAGATGTAGGATGACATAGTAGTGTAGATTGAATATAGAAGATGTAGATTGACATAGAGATGTAGATTGACAGAGAAGAGTAGGAATGACATGAGAAGTTGTATGATGAACTGAGAAGATGTAGATGACATAAGAAGCAAGAAGAAGATACAGGTTAGATGACATTGAAGATGTAGTTGACATAGAAGATGTAGATGACGTATAGAAGATTGTAGATGACAGAGACGATGTTGATGACATAAATAATGGAGATGAACATAGAAGATAGTAGATGACATAGAAGATGTAGATGTCATAGAAGATGTAGATGATCATAGAAGTGTAGATGAAGAGAAGTTGTAGATTGACAGAGAAGCTGTAGATGACAGAGAAGAAGGTAGATGACAGAGAAGATGTTAGATGACAGAAGAAGATGTAGATGAACGAGAGAAGATGTAGATGACCAGAAGAAGTTGTTAGATAACAGAGTAGGATGTAGATGACAGAAGAAGATGATAGATGACAATAGAAGATGTTGATGACTAGAATGGAAAAGGGATTTGTTTTTTTTTTTTTACTTGTTTTTATTTTTTTTTTTTTTTTTTATTAGTTGGGGAGTTTTTCTTTTTTTTCTACTTTATTTTTTTTTTTATTTGTTGTTTTCGTAGAGGAGATTTATATCTTCGTTTTTTTTTTTTTCTTTTCTTTTTTTTTTTTTTTTTTTTTTAGAATTTTTTTTTTTGGAGTGAGTTATCTGTTTTTTTGTAGATTTTTTGAGTTTTTTTTTTTATGGTAAAAAAGCAAACCTTCATTGCTGGTAGAGTTTTATGTTTTTTTTCTTTTTTTTTTTTTTTTTTTTTTTTTTTTTGCTAGAGTTTATTTTGGTAGTAGTAGGTATTTTTTTTTTGAGTTGTAGTTTTTTTTTTTTTTTTTTCTGGGGCTTTTTAAGATTTATTTTTTTTTGTAGATTTTTTGTTTGGTTGTTTTTTTTTTTTTTTTATTATTATTAATTTTGGTGATTTAGATGTTGGTTTAGTTGAAGGAAATAGAATGATTTTTTTTTTTTTTTTTTTTTTTGTATTTTTGTTTTTTTTTTTGTTTTTTTTTTGTTTTTTTTAGGTGGTAGCTGATTTTTTTTTGTTTAATTATTTTTTTTGTTTTTTTTTGTTTTTATTTGTTTCTTTTTTTTTTCTTTTTGTTTTTTTTTTTTTTTTGGGTAGATTTTTTCGTGGTTTTTTTTTTGATATATTTTTTTTTGGTTTTTTTTGGGCGGCTTGTCCTAGATGAGACATAGAAGTTGTAGATGACATAGAAGAGGGAGATGACATAGAAGATGTAGATCGCACAGAGAAGATGTAGGCATGACAGAGAAGATGTAGATGAGCAGTGATGATGTAGATGACAGAGAAGATGTAGATGACAGAGAAAGTGTAGATGACGAGAAGATGTAGATGACAGAGTAGATATACCACTGAGACAAGAGCTCTACTTATCAGTTGAAGTTTCTTCTTAACACGTGAGCACCACACTTCTCCTCTCACTTTCCACCATCTTGTTTTATAAGTCATTGTCTAATTGCACGTTTACTTAAATCGTTACAAATATGTTGTAAGTGCTGGTAAAATTATGAGTGTAAATGTGAGTGAAAACAACTGGTATGGGTGACCTGTGCTTCACGGATCACTGAAAACACGGGTCCTGGATGCTGGTATGGGTGACCTGTGCTTCACGGATCACTGAAAACACAGGTCCTGGATGCTGGTATGGGTGACCTGTGCTTCACGGATCACTGACAACACAGGTCCTGGATGCTGGTATGGGTGACCTGTGCTTCACGAATCACTGACAACCCAGGTGTCCTGGGATGCTGGTTTCATGGGTGACCGTGCTTCACGGATCTGACTGACTTAAACACAGGTCCGGATTGGCTGGGTTGGGTGACATGTGCTCACGATCACTGACATACAAGGTTCCCTGGATGCTAGGGTATTTGTGACACTGTGCTTCACGGCTTATCACTGAAAACACAGTTTCCTGGATGCTGGTAATGGGTGACCTGTGCTTACACGGTTCAATTGACAAAACAGTTCCTGGTTGCTTGGTTTATGGGTGCTCGTGCTTCACGGATCACTGAAAACAAGTCCTGGTGGAGTGCTGGTATGGGGACCTGTGCTCACGGATCACGAAAAACACGGGTCCTGGATGTTGTGTATGGGCTGACCTGATCGCTTCAACGGTATTCACTGACAACCACAGTCCTGGTGCTGGTTCCTTTATGGGTGACCTGTGCTTCACGGGATCACTGAACAAACAGGTTATGGATGGCTGTGTCCTTATGGGGGACCTGTGGTTCACGGAATCACTGAAAACACTGGTCCTGGATGCATTAGGTATGGGTGACCTCTGTGTTTCACGGATCACTGAAAACACAGGTCTGGTTGCTGTGTAACGGGTGGACCTGTGCTTCACGGATCAATGATATAACACGGGTCCTGGTTGCTGGTATTGGGTGACTTTGGCTTAACGGATCACTGGGAAACAGGGGTCCTTGGTTGCTGGTATGCGGGGGACCTGTTGGCTTCAAGGTATCACTGAAAACTACCGGTCCTGGATGCTGGTTATGGGTGACCTGTGCGCGTTCACGGCTTCACTGAAAACAAGGGGTCCTGGAGCTGGTATGGTGTGTACCCTGTGCTTCACGGATACTGATAAGCACGGGTCCTGGTTGCTGTATGGAGTGACCGCTGTGCTTCATGGTATCACTGAAAAACACGGGTCCTGGAGATGACGTATGGTGGTGACCTGTGCTTAACGGATCCTCTGAATAAACACGGGTCCTGGATGCTGGTATGGGTGCTGTGCGTCACGGATCACTGAAATCACGGGTCTATGGATGATGGTTATGGTGTCCTGTGCTTCCACGGGTCTAACTGAAAAAACAGGTCCCTGGATGATGGTATGGGTTGACCTGTGCTTCATTTGGGGGGATCACTGAATAACACTATGTCCTGGATGCTGGTATGGGTGACCTGTGCTTCACTGGATCACGAAAACACAGTTTGGATGCTGGTTTGGGCTGACTGTGCTTTCTACGGTATCACTGAAAACACAGGTCCTGATTTGTGGACGATAACCACCCATTTGGCCTTTACACAGAAGAATGTCAGAGGCAGTAGGACTCAGTCCAGTACCTCTCAAGACAACTGGGAGACTATTGCTATGGACGCAAAATTACAAAATTACAAGCTCCATTTTTTTTTTTTTTCAATTATGTATGATGATTTGACATTTTTACTAGCCAATTTCTTTCCGAAGTCCGTTGTTGAGAAGTGTTACTGTAGTACTTTCATGTTCAAACTCATAGATAGTTGGCGAGTTGATGTTGTCTAACTTTGCACAGATATCTACTTTTGTCTATATTGTTGTGTACTACCATCATCACATGCAACATCCAGTGTGTTGTTGCCATCTGCCAGGTTGGTAGATGGATCTATAACTTCCAAACAAATATAACACAAAGGGTAATGATAAACAGAGTAAAATCTGAGGCAGCCACAGTGCACAGTACTTCCTCCCATCCTGTTCCTTATCTTCACTTCAGAGACCACTACAATGTATCTACCTCATCTGCTAGGAAAATGATAGCTGGGTAATGAGAACCTTCAAAATTAGAGATGCCAAGCCCATGATGATTCTCTTCAAAACGCTTGTGCTCTCTAGGCTGGAATATTGCTGTACACTAATGGCCCCCTTCAAGGTTGTGACATTTTAGACCTGGAGACTGTACAAAGAACTTTCATGGCACACATAAATACGATAAGGCACCTTGATCTGTATTCCCTGGAATGCAGGCAAAAGAGATCCATGATAATTTACACTTGGAAGGTCCTGGAGGGATTGGCACCAAACCTGCACATGAAAATCACTCCCTATGAAAGCAAAACACTCGGCAGGAGATGCAGCATTCCCCTGATGAAAAGCAGGGGTGCCACGAGTACATTAAGAGACAACAAAATAAGTGTCCGGGGCTCCCGACTGTTCAGTTGCCTCCCGGCATACATAAGGGGGATTACCAATAGATCCCTGGCTGTCTTCAAGAAGGCACTGGACAGGCACCTAAAGTCAGTACCTGACCAACCGGGCTGTGGCTTGTACGTCAGCTCGTGTGCAGCCAGCAGTAACAGCCTGGTTGATCAGAGCCTGATCCACCATGAGGCCTGGTCTTGGAATGGGCCGCAGGGGCATTGACCCCCGAAACCCTTTCCAGGTAACTCTACACGAGCCACAGCACTGTGTCTTCCTTTGCGTATGACACCCGAATTTGCATGACAGTGTCATCCATTGATGACACTGAAAGATTCCAAGTGGACATCAACCAAATCTTTACATGGGCTGTGGAAAACAATATGAAGTTCAGTGAAGAGAAATTTCAGTTACTCCAAATTACTCGAGGAAATTAAAAGTGTATCACAGTATAAAACAAATTCCAATCACACAATAGAATGAAAATCTAATGTGGGGGACCTGGGAGTGATAATGTCAGAAAATCTCACTTTCAAAAATCACAAATATCTACCACATCTACTAGGAAAATGATAGGATGGATAATTAGAACCTTCAAAACTAGATATGCCAAGCCCATGATGATTCTTTTCAAATCACTTGTTCTCTCTAGGTTGGAGTACTACCTGGAGTCTACCTGAAGGGTATTCTGGAGATCAACACCCCCACAGACCGGTCCATGACCAGGCCTCCCATGGATCAGGGCCTGATCAATTAGGCTGTTACTGCCTGTTCGCTCTTGGCTGGAATATTGCTGCACACTAACGGCGCCTTTCAAAGCAGGCGAAATTGCAGGTCTGGAGAATGTACAGGGAACTTTCACGCCATGTATAAGTATGATAAAGCACCTAAATTACTTGGAACAGTTGAAGTCCCTTGATTTGTACTCCCTGGAATGCAGGCAAGAAAGATGCATGATAATATACACTTGGAAAATCCTAAAGGGACTAGTCCCAAATTGCTCACAAAATCCCACTTCCTACGAATAGCAAGACAATGGATACGGAGATTTCAAATCTCCCCAATAAAAGGCTGAGGGATACCAAAAGTACACTAAGAGAGAACACAAGTGTCAGGGGCCCAAGACTGTTCAGCTGCCTCCCAGCATACATAAGGGGGGTTACCAATACACCCCTGGCTGTCTTCAAGAAGACACTGGACAAGCATTTAAAGTCATGTACCTGATCAGCTGTTGCTCATACGTCTGTCTTCTGCAGCCATAAGTTACTCATTCCTGTGTTGAATCAGACCTTGATCCCCTTATAAGGCTGGTATACAGACCGGATATCTCGCGGGGGCATTGAGCTCCAAAACCCTATACAGGTATATGCAGGTCATCACATGCAACCACCAGAAGTGTTGCTACTCCATCAAAAGCAACATCCAATGTGCTACCACCATCATACGCAACACCAGTGTGTATTCGCTACCCTTCATCCACATAAAAACCCAGTGTGTTTGCTACTATTCACATGAAAATCATCCAGTGTTGCTACCATAATCATATGCAAAACACAGAGTGTTGCTACATCATCACATGCAACACCCAGAAGTGGTGCTATTCATCACTATGCAATGCTCGGTGTTGTTACCAATCACCATGCAACACCCAGTGTTGTAACAACACATGCATTCACCTTGCTACCTCCATCACATGCAACACCTGGGTGTTGCTACCATCATCCACATCAACATGCAGTGTTCTACCTCATCACATGCAACAACATTGTTGTACATCACATGCAAAACACTCATTGTTGCTACCATCATCACATTAGGCACCATAGTGTTGCTGCTCACATTGCAACATCCAGTGTGCTACCCATCATCAATGCAACACCCCAAAGTGTTGCTACTCTCACATGCAACACAGTGTTGTGCATCATCACAGGCAACACCAGAGTGTTTTGCTACTTTCAAATGCAACAACCCATTGTTGTTACCATCATCGCATGCATCACCCAGTGTTGCTACGCACCATACATGCAACTCAGTATGTGTGTCTTCACATGCAACACCCAGAGTGTAGCTGTCATCTTCCATATGCACACCAGAGTGTTGATACTGTTACAAAAAGGGATATCTATTAAGTATAGACATCTCCAAAGTATTCAAGAAAGTAAACCATACCCGTGCAGGATAGAACCCGGCGTCAGAGGTTTCAAAACTCCAGACCGTCGCCGTTTAGCCACTGGAGCAGTAGCGGGTGTTTTAATACAAGAAAGTCTCTGCCTATAGCATTCAGCCTGGTTTCTGTTTTTTATAACACTGTAGTTAAAGTATCTGTCAGTTATCTTTTAAAATTATGGTAAATTTTATAGTGCTTTAGGAATTGCAATGGTGACAAAAATCAAAGTACAGTGGACCCCCGGTTTACAAATCAGTTCCCAATGCGACCAATTATGTAAGTGTATTTATGTAAGTGCGTTTGTACATGTATGTTTGGGGGTCTGAAATGGACAAATCTAATTCACATATTCCTTATCGGGACCAAATTCGTTCAGTTAATGGCACCTGACATTTACTTCTGGAATGAAATAATATCGTAAGCCAGTGGGACACTGTAAATGAATTTGATATAATTTAGGATATAAGCACCTACGCATTTCTTTATCAGACATCTGATAAATGTTATCGAGTATGAAAAATACTAGTATATGCAAGTGTGGTTGTGTGTGAATGAGTATGTGCTCAAAGTTGTTCGTTATGTCTCAATAAGGCTCGACTCTTATTGGTTCGTTCTGCCAAAACTATTACTACAGGTTGATGGGGAACAGTGGTTGACTTAGAGCATATTGTACAAGGTACACAAATTTTCAAGAATCTCATTACAAACTCACCTCCATTTATCGGTTATTAGGGCCTTTGGAGTGGTATGCCTACAGATGAATATAGCTTTTAAACGACTTTGGCATACAGTCTCCGCAGTCTTATCTGCATAGGCACTACTCAGTATCTGAGTGAAATGATCTACCATAACACATAGATGTTTGTTGCATTAGAGATAGGAAACATAGGAAATTGGTTAACGATCTATGGCAACTTTTCCATGGTTTCCTTGTGGTGAGATACACCTGGATAGGATTTGGACGGTTGACATTTCCTTTTATGTTACATACTTGGACACTACATTTCTTAAATACTCGGAAATATCAATTGCCATACGTGGCCAAAAGTATTTCTTCTGGCTGCTTTGTTTCACAAAAACGATCCATACCAGAGTGGTGCAACACCGGTATTGCACCCGTGAAGTAGCTGTAGAGTTATATTCACTAGTTGACTGTGGAAATACTAACTTGCATACCTTGGCTTGGGGTACCAAACTTGGCTGTTTGAATACAGTAATTCTTGGCTCATTACAAAGTCTCTAAATGGTGCTGGTGGCTTCACATCAGAATAAGATCTTCCTGGTGCAGGTATCATATACACAGAAACTCAAGGGATCTGTTCTTTCTTTTGGAGGAAGAACAAAACCTCGGGTGGGTGGATGACTTCCCCGGTGGAAAGGGTTAAATTATAAAACATGAAATATGAGCAAGGGAGAACGAAAAAATGAACGTGGTTGACCAATACTGGTATTCGTTCTGAGTAGAACAATGTGACATGATGTAGTATCAGCTATAAAGAGATTGCACTTGACAAACGTTAAAACATGTGAAGATTATCGAGAAAGAAACAATTTTTTACATTTGCAAGGATTACTGTCAACTAGGATAGTATCACCATCTGGAATGCAAGGGGACAACAACAGCATCAAACACTCTAGTGAAGCACACTAGCCACAGAAACGTCTTTCTGCAGGGGCTTGTGGCATCAGCCAAGAGATGACTTTAACTCATTGCAAAGTAATCTTTCTTCGCAGGTGCCCCTTGTGAGGAACGACTACTTGGAACAGTGGACATTGCAGGATAGTAGCCTCAGCACTAGGGTTGTCTGAGGTTTCCTCGGAAACCCAAGGTAAATGTACACTATCCTGTGTGCAAGATATTGTGGCTGGAGTCCAGACAGGAGTGACAGTATTACTAGTGCCTGATGCTAGGCTTCGTTGAATAAGCATTTGCCAGAATCTTAGGAAACCTTAATCTGAACTTCACATTTTGCCCTGCAATTTAACAAATCTCAGATACAAGCTGTGAGAACAAACATATTGTCTAGTTAGGTATTGTCTTTCAGTCAGTAAAGGAATACAGTGGACCCCCGGTTAACGATATTTTTTCACTCCAGAAGTATGTTCAGGTGCCAGTACTGACCGAATTTGTTCCCATAAGAATATTGTGATAGGTAGATTAGTCCATTTCAGACCCCCAAAACATACACGTACAAATGCACTTACATAACTCGACTCAAGAAATCGTAATGACACGATTGCAAATAAACCATACCCCTGGCCGGGATTGAACCCGCGGTCATAGAGTCTCAAAACTCCAGCCCGTCGCGTTAGCACTAGACAGCTAGCCACATAAGATTATCCAACTAGTATATTTCTACCACCATAGGAAAGTAGCACAGGCACCTCAGTGACAAAATGACAAGTTTTTACAGGACGAAATCTCCAGCTAGCGTGGCCGTGACGATCTCTAGCTCAAGTCCCTTACTGCCGTAACGGGGACTCAAGAAATCTTTAATGCCGATTGCAAATAAACCTCCCCCCGGCGGGTTGAACCCGGGGTCATAGAGTCTAAAAACTCCACCCCGGCTTAGCCTAGACCAGCTCCCAAAATAAGATTTCATCCAATAGGTTATTTCTACCCCATAGGAAAGTTAGCCGGGCCCCCTGTGCCAAAATGAAAGTTTTTAAGACAAATCTCAGCTGCGTGGCCGTGACGAATCTAGTAAGCCCCTTCACGCCGTCAAATGACTCAAGAAACGTAATGACACGATTGCAAATAAACCATACCCCGGCCCGGGATTGAACCGGGGGCTTAGAGTCTCAAACTCCCCCCGTCGCGTTAGCCACAAACCCAGTAGACAATGATTATCCAACTAGGTTTTTCTCCCATGGAAAGTTGCAAGGGGACCCTGTGACCACAAATGCAAGTTTTTTACAGCGAACTCCACTAGGTCCGTGAGAATCTATCAAGCCCTTCAGCCGCAAATGCTGAAATCGTATCCCTTTTTTGCAAATAAAACTTACCCCCTTAAATCCCGGCCGGGGGTTTGGTTTTTTGCAATCTTTTTCATTACGATTTTTTGAGTCATGTTGACGGCAGTGAAGGGGCTTGAGTGAGTTGCACGGCCCCGTGTGGGGATTGTCTGTAAAAAATTGCTTTGTGGTCACAGAGGTGCCTGTGCTAACTTTCCTATGGTGTAGAAATATACCTAGTTGGATGAATCTTATTGTGGCTAGCTGGTCTAGTGGCTAACACGACGGGCTGGAGTTTTGAGACTCTATGACCGCGGGTTCAATCCCGGCCGGGGGTATGGTGCACTTACATAAATACACTTACATAATTGGTCGCATTCGGAGGTAATCGTTATGCGGGGGTCCACTGTATTAGGACTGTGGACTGTTTCATAGTTACTTTGACTGGCATGATGTACTAAGTAAGCAATCAATAGTAACTGGGACATTTTCTCAGGTAATTTAGTCAAGGACATAAAAGTAAGAATAACAAAGGGAATATACGACACAGTAAGCTTAAATGGGAAGAAAATACAGTGGACCCCCGCTTAACGATCACCTCCCAATGCGACCAATTATGTAAGTGTATTTATGTAAGTGCGTTTGTACGTGTATGTTTGGGGGTCTGAAATGGACTAGTCTACTTCACAATTTTCCCTTATGGGAACAAATTTGGTCAAGTACGGGCACCTGAACATACTTCTGGAATGAAAAAATATCATTAACTGGGGGTCCACTGTACTTAACTATTCTGCATAAGTAAAGAGAATGTACACGACACACTGCAGAGTAAGGAAAACTCACATAAGGCACACAGCTGGAAAAGGCAGCTCTTTGAAAAATAAAGGGAAAAATAGTACTTTACTCAGGTCAAATCTACTCATATTTACTTTAATTTAAATTTTAATGACACAGTGAGTTGTTTTTTACTCTCAGTTCAATAAAGAAATTCAACAATGAATGATAAATCAATCAAAAAGGTTAAATCAAAGTAAAATAGACTGAGAAAGCAATTCTCTAAAAAATGAATGAAGTGACATGCAAAGAATAAAATATTATGCACAGAACACAAGTAAATGTAAAACTGGAATCACAGAATATTGCACTGAAGTAAACTGTAGCAATATTGCAAATGACAATGACTAATCAAGAATTGCTGCACAGCGCAACACTACATAAAAATTTTCTGAATAAAAAAATAAATGGCAGCACAATAATTGCACAAGAGTCATTGCAGAATGAGTCAATACTGCAGTTTACAAGAACAACAACAAAAGAATATTATCAAGAATGAACTGATTGAACACTTTAACTCTTAAATGCAATTAGGCAAACACTTACTGAAACAGAGCAAAAGAACGATTTACTTTAAAAAGAAGTTAAAAATTGTGCTAAGAGTGAATTTGTTCATTGAAATGTGAATAACATGAATAAAAATAATGGACATAAAATACAAAACAGAGAAAGGTTAACACTTCTGGGGCAGGAACAAAACTCAATATGCCAGTACATGAAAATTTTCTTAATAAGGTTTTGTGTTGAAAAAATTTTGTGAAAAATTCACTTTTTGCCTTTGGGATAGGACAAATTAGTACTGGAAAAAGTAACAATAACTAACAAAAAAGAATGGTCATCAACATTAAAATGGGAAAAAAAACAGGGGGGAAAAAAATTGGGAAATTAATTAATACAAAATCACCAAGAACAAAAAGGAATCGGGGGAAAAATTAAATAGGCGCAACATGAGTTGTGGTGCAGAACTAAGGAAACAATTTACTGAAATACTCACTGCTTAATTACTGGGCAAGGAGCACTTTTCTGTGAGCCAAAAAATTGTGAATTTAAAAAACAAAAGTTTATACTGTTTATTATTCCCACAACAGGGAAAAAAGGGAAAAATACTTACTTCAAGTATAAAAAAAAAAGGAAAACAAAATATATATAAAAATATAAGCACGAAAAAATAAACAGAGAAACCTGGTCTAAAAAAAATTATTGCAAAAAGAAGAATAAAACATTGAGTCAATCAAAGTTACTGAATGTCACTAAGAAATCACTTGCAGACTAAGAAAATGTGCTCAACACTCACAGATCTCTTATTTTGAGGGTTTGAAAAGGCAGGCAGGAAGGTAGTGGAGGTGGTGGCGAGGATTGGTGGTTGTCTCTGGCGCTGCTGTCCACTCTTCCATACCTCGAATTGTCGAAGTTTTTCTGCACATTTTATCGCGATAGACACACACAGGAGGCTTTACATTGGCGCTCAGGAACGAAAAAAAATCTTGCGTCTTGACCCCTTATGCGGCCCTGTAAAAATAAAGTTATAACCCAGTATAAGGGTGAGATAAACAATGGCGGTGAGTATGTATGGTGAGAGAGGCAGCAAAGTGGGTGGTGAGCGACCTGTCCCAAGTGGTTGGCTGGCTGAATGGATGAGCGGCGTAACCCACGCGCTCTGGCGTACACCCACATAGACATGAGAATATTCTAAACCAGGTTTGATTTTAAAACACACACAACCCCACAGGGATGGTTATAAACATTCAGGATAGCTTGGAATTTGAAAGCACAAAGCGATGGTGAAGGCTGGAATCATGTGGCTTGCTTGAGTACTAGAGTAGTCCAACTGGGCTAGTTGGCTGGCTGGCTTGATTTAAATTTAAACCCCTTCACACAGGCGAGGATGGCTTGAGAAATTTGGAATAGTGAGCAGAGCGGGGGGTGAGAAGCTGGCTTAGCAGGCAAGGCTGGCACATAGTCAGGCTGGGAAAGCTTAGGGTTCTCCCCAACAGACTGGCTTGGCATAATCTGCAAGCCTGGGTCAACCCTCGGAAAGTAATGCAAATAAGCAGATGAGACACTAAGACACAGATTGACCAGGAAGTCGTGCACAGAGGCTGGTGGTGGCTTGCTTGGGTAGCTGGCTTGCTAGGCTGCATGCGGGACAACACACAATGTCCGTTGGCTGGTAGAAGTTTCATCTGTTTACATCTGCTTAAATATCAAATTTTTATGCAACCAATTGTTGGGTCATATTCACTTATATTAGCAGAGTTGTGAGGGAAAAATGGCCCAGCTTACCTGTCGCCTTGAAGCCTATGCTGGATCTGAGAGGGAGGTATGGTGAGGGACGCTCACCAACGGCACTGTGTGACGTCACTGCTAGCCCTAGGTCTAGCAAGGGATCATCTATATAAATATATAGATGGTACTAAACTACGATACTCAGATATGCTCATAAACAATATACAGGGGATCAGCAACTATGCTGACAGGGTACAGGTTGACCATCTCTAATCCGGCACCATCGGGCCCTGTAGGGTGCTGGTTTAGTGATTTTGCTGGATTTACAGAGTGGTTAGGTTAGAATACACTTAACCAATGCGATATTTTATGCATCGGCAATTTCACCCAGTTTACACCTGTTTTGGCCCATTCCATTGTTCCAGGCTACCAAACTCATATCTATTTTGCTAGTATTCCTTCTATTTTGTTGATTGAGCACAGGAAACTGCCCCTTTATTATTTCAACTACCCAGTAAAGTAGTCAGAAATTGGTAATTTGGCCAATTTCACACAAATTTCAAGAGATCCCAATTTCAAAATAGGGTCCAGAATAAGCAATGCAGACATTCCTGGCACTAAATAACATTTTCTCTGTTCATTAGTCATATCTTCAGGCCCATCTTATATTATGCTTGCTTTCCATTTTTAATTTTTATTCACACAAAAAAATAGAAGATTTACTGTTATATAGACTACTGCATATTATAATAATTGTATAAATAATGTTGACCCATTCGTGACTGAGTATTAGACCAGCCAGTTGGACACATATTGGACGGGGGACATCATTTGTTTATGCTTAAACCCATCAGCAAAACTTAACATTTCCGCTACTTTGAGCTCAATTTTTAGGTACTTTCCCTCTTGAACCCAATTAAAATCATATTTATTTCTGTAATATATCTTCAATTCTATCACTTGAGACCAAAAAATGAATAAAAACAACCATAAAAACCCTTACGAAATATTCCGCAATTTCTCTGTTTCACACCAAAAAACCGGTCGCAGTTTTTTCTCATTATGCAACGGGTGCTGCAGGATTTTTTTTATGTAGTGCACACTTACCACACAGACATTTTTTCTCAGATGTAGGCCCAAATTTCCCGGTCACAGCTTCACTGAGTTAGCTGAGCTCATGGCGACCGACAGTGGCTTCAAAGCCACCTTATCTTTTATGGTTAATGTACTGTGTACAGTGGACCCCGGTATTCGTATTAATCCATTCCTGAGAGCTTATCGAATACCGAAAATACGAAAACCGAATCAATTTTTCTCATAAGAAATAATGGAAATCAAATTAAACTGTGCAAGACACCCAAAAGTATGAAAAAAAAAATTTTACTACATGAAATATTAAGTTTAATGCAAAGGATAATTACAATAACAATAAAATAATTGACACTTAAACCTTTAATGAAGATCTGGTGATGATTGATGGGATGGGAGGAGGGGAGAGGTGTTAGTGTTTAGAAGGGGAATCCCCTTCCATTAGGACTTGAGGTAGCAAGTCCTTTTCCGGGGTTACTTCCCTTCTTCTTTTAATGCCACTAGGACCAGCTTGAGAGTCACTGGACTTCTGTCGCACAACATAACTGGCAGCCTCACCATGCTTAATCACACTATGTATGCCACTACGATTCTTAAATCTTTCAAACCCCAAACCTTTGCTGGCCTTAAATTCACTCACATCACCCCTAGTTGCAAAGGCAATTTCTTTACCAAATTGTCATGCAATGCCTAGCCTTTTCACAATGATCGCTTGAGAGATGCTATCTCCAGCTATCTGTTTTTCATTTATTTCCCCATTTAATAACAATCTCTCAACATTTTTCTAAAACTTGCGGGCGCTGTTTCGTAATCACAGTTGCACCTTTTGCAAGAACAGCTTCCTTGATTGCCATTTTCCTGGTCACTATAGTAGAGATGGTTGATTGGGGTTTATTATACAACCTGACCAGCTCCGACACACGCACTCCACTTTTGTACTTTGCAATTATCTCTTTCTTCATTTCATAAGTCATTAGCGACTTTTTTCTCGAAGGGTTGGCACTAAAAGCTTTCATGGGGCCCATGGTGTCTTATTTTGCAGAAGCAAGCACCAAACACAGTGATAATATGGATAATATGGAATGTACCGAAGGTATCCTTAGATGCGCGCACACTGGCTGGCTTGTAAACACTGGCACACATGGGGCAGTTCAGGCCACATGTAGACAGGTCTCATGCGAATCGTATCAAATACCGGGTTTTCAATCGAATACCGAGGAAAATTTTTTGCGATATAATGCATTGAATACCGGATTTATCGAATATCGATGCCATCGAATACCGGGGGTCCACTGTATGTGCATTACTCAACAAGAAGCATTTCTTTTATTCATTGGAACCATAGCTAGGGCTAATAGTGAGCAGGTTATAACAATAAATGTGAAAAAATAAATTGGAATAACTTATGCAGCAAGTAGTGCTACCAAACAGTAGCAGCAAGTTAGTGTGGTGACCCCAGAAATTTGAAATAATGCTAGCCGAAATTAGTGCCAGGTTACTGATCATTGGATTAGTGATGGCCGACCTGTATCACTATGCTCTGGTATATTACCCTCTTGGCCTCCATAGATAAATTTCTTAATTTTCACAGAAGCCTCAACACACCCACTGTTTTTCCTTTCATCTAGTCTATGATTTATCTTATCATTCATAGACATATACAGTGGACCCCCGCATAGCGACCTTAATCCGTGCAAGAGCGCTGGTTGTTATGCGAAATGTTCGGTATGCGAATGAATTTTCCCCATAAGAAATAATGGAAATCAAATTAATCCGTGCAAGACACCCAAAAGTATGAAAAAAAAAATTTTTTACCACATGAAATGTTAATTTTAATACACACAAACTGAAAAATGCATGCACCCAAATTTCATGACACTTACTTTTATTGAAGTCTGGTGATGATTGATGGGATGGGAGGAGGGGAGAGAGAGTGTTAGTATTTAGAAGGGAATCCCCCTTTCCCTTAAGACTTGAGGTGTCGAGTCCTTTTCTGGGGTTACTTCCTTTCTTCTTTAATGCCACTAGGACCAGCTTCAGAGTCACTGGGGCTTCTGTCGCACAACATATTGTCCATAGTGGCCTGTACCTCTCGTTCCTTTATGACTTCCCCAAAGTGTTTCACACATTTCAGTGTAATAGTCACCAGCACGGCTTGCAATAGCTTTTGTGGGGTGATTTTCATCCATGAAAAGGGTTTGCTCTTCAAGGCCACTTTGCACAGATTTCCTTTAAACTTTGTAGTAGGCAATTTCTTCAAATTTTTCTTCCCCTCCTTCGAACCAGTTTCCTCAGGTCTGGCCTCTTGCTGTTGAAGTTGATCTATCAGTCATCAGTGGTTAGTTCTTCATTGTCCTCCTCCACCAACTCTTCCACATCATCCCACTAACCTCCAACCCTAAGGACTTTCCCAATGCCACAATGGATTCCTCAACGGCATAATCCCCCCAAGGTTTAGCCTAAAAACCTTCAAAACCCCTTTTGTCTACACATTCGGGCCCGTTTCTTCCAAGCAATTCAAGTCTTCTTTCCCCCTCCCAACCTTACCTTAAGGTTTTACAAAATTGGGGATATTAAAGTGATCTCCCCAAAATCTCTTAATCAGTTATTTCTGAGTCATACAAAAACCTTCAACAAGTTTTTTGTGTACATTTTTTTGAGTTTGCAAAAAACCTGCGGCCCCAGGGGCTGCAGGGGGGAAGTGGTTTTAGGAGGAAAAAACTTGATTTTAAATGAATTTCATGCCCCAAAAATCGCTTCCAGTCTGTGGGTACCGGGATTGTCTAACACCAGGGGCACTTAATTTCTAATTTTTTTCATTAGTAACTTTCACTTTGGGGGCAAATGCTGGTGTACCAAAGAAAAACCCCTTGCCCCAGCCTTACTGTTTGCCCTCCACAGCACACAAAAAATTCTCCTTGGGGACATTTTTTGCCTAACGTCTGGGAGTTTCAGAGTAAATACACTAATAAAGGTTTCACTTTGCAATCCCCCAGTACATTGAACACATCAACAAAGAAACCGCTTTCAAAGCTTATGTCCTGGGTGCCTTTCCTCCTATAATTGGGTCCTTTTGGGCTTTTTTCCCAAAACAGCCTGTTTATCACAATTAAACACTTGTTCGGTTTTCGTCCTTCACTTTCTATGTAACCCCTTGAATTCCTGCCATTTTTTTCAGCTGCTTTGTGTCCGAACTGGCAGCTCCCCTGCCTTATCACATTTTTATCCATCCGCTTTTAAACTCTCAAACCAACCTTTGTGCCCTTAAATTCACTCAATCATCATAGTTGCGGGCTTTTTTTTAAAAAAACCTAAAGCAACTTCCTACCTTTTGCTTATATCGCTTGAGAGACGCTATCTCCTGCTATTTTTTCATTTATCCCCCATAAGACCCTTCAACATCTTCCATCATTCGTTCGTTTCAAAACACAGAAAAACCTTTGGCAAAAACCCTTTCCTTGATTCCTTTTTCGTTGCCCCAATATGGGAAAATTTGTTTTTTTTTCTTGTACAACCTGACCGGGTCGCGACACCACTCCATTTTCATACTATCAATGTCTCTTTTTTCATCTCTTTTAATTTCACCCTTGCTGTATTGGAACTAAAGCTTTTTGGGGCCCAGGGTCCTTTTTTTAAAGCCCCGAAAACACTGTAATAATACGAATTTTCCATTTAGCTTGGGATGTTACTGGGGGCCCGGGCTGGTAAACAATCCCCGGGCGGAACAAAGGGGCTGGCTCAGGCCGCCATTGGACCGTCCGGAAAAATGGGGGTGAGGGGGTTTTTGGCGGTTGCGGGGCAAAATTTTAGCGATCAAAGCACCCGGGTATGCGGATTGTACGGTATGCAAGGGTAGGGGTATGCGGGGTCCCTAAAATTTGTATGTCCCTCTCAAATATTTAAATAATCTTTTTTACCCCATTCATTTTTCCCCCCACCTGATTTTATCTGTCATTGCTTAACTTTTTTATTACTTTTTCCCTTTCCTTTTCGTTTTCATTTTAAAAATTTCTTTCTTTATATAACCCCCCAATTCACCACGAACCTTGTAAGCCCCCCAAAGAACTGTCATCACAAAGACCCTGGAAAAATTCTCTTGGAATCAATCCAAAATTTTTTCTCATGCCCCTCTCCAACACTGAAATATTTATTTTTTTTTACTCATCCATAATATGTTTAACACCATAGTAACATCACACTTCCCTCTTAATCCTATTTTTTATACTTTTTTGTTTTTTTTTTTTTTGAAAGGTCGAGCAAAAATAAGCTCTATATACCCAAATTTTTGAGTCAGGTGCAATCTTTTGAAGGGAAGCTGCACGAAATCCTCTAGACATCACTTTGCTCAAAGGTTTAATAATTATTAAATTTACTTCCCAGGGGTATCAAATTCTTAACTTTTGATCTCTACATTCTTCATTACATTTTGGACTGTGACTTGTCCTATTGAACCGAAACACTTTTTAATAGCAACTTATCACATAAAGGGTCACATGATTTTTATCTAAGTTTAGACAAACCCATCTTTTTGAATACAACACAAGGCCGTCTTTTTCTAAAAATTCTGTAAACAGTGGCAAGTGGGTGGTGGACTAAATCACAGCATCAGGGTTGTGTGACTAAGATCACCAACAGGGCTAGTGGACTTAAGATCACCATCAGGGGGCCCGGGGTGAAAAGATCACAGCATCAGGGGGGCTGGTTGACAAATCCCCACTCCCCCACCACCATCACTACTCCACCCCCCACCCTCACATCACCCCCACTACACTATCCCCCCACTATCACTCCCCACCCCCCACTGTCACACTCCATACCCCTATACTGCACACCCACCCCATCAACTCACCCCCACTATCACTACCCAACCCCCCACATCACTACTCCACCCACCACTATACTATTCCACCCACCACCTCATTACTCCCCCCACCACTGTCCCTCCACCCACCCCTATCATATCCCCTACCCCTGTCACTACTCCACCCCCACTTCAAACCCACCCCGCCATCACTATACACCCTCCCTACACAACCCCCCCACCACATACCTCCCCCCACCACCATCACACTACACCCCCCACTATCATAACCCCCCCACCCTATCACTACTCCTACCCGCATCATACTACACCCACCACTACATACTCCAAATACCAGCATCACCTCCCCCAACCACACATACTACACCCACCACTATCATACTCCGCCACCCCATCAATATCCACCCACCCCCATCACTATCCACCCCCATGTCACTACCCACCCCCACTACACTACTCCCCACCACTTTTACTACTCCACCCACCACTTCACTACTCCACCCCCCCTTCCAATCCACCCACCCCTGTCACACTCCACCCCGCCACAATACTACACCCCCCACTATCACTACTCCACCCACCACTATCACTACTCCCACCACCATCACTATACCCCTCCACATCATACTCCCCCAACCCCTATCACTACCTCCAGCTCATCTACACCCACCACTATCACTACTCCACCTCCAATCACTACTCCACCTACCACTGTCCTCTCCACCACCCCACACATCCACCCCCCTCACTACCCACCCCCCTGTCCTACTCCACCCCCACCCTTTTACAACCCTCCCCCTTCACTCTCCACCCCCCCATTTCACCCCACCCACCCCCTCTAACACCCTCCCCTATCATACTCCACCCACCCCTACACTACTCCTACCAGCACATACTACACCCACCACTATCAACTCCCCCTACAACATCACTACTCCACCCCCCACATTTAAAATAAGATAAATTTCTTCGGATTTTTTAACCCCGGAGGTTACCACCCCGGATAAACCCCCCAAAAAAGTGGTCATCGAACTGTCTAAATTATTTCCATGGGGGCCTTAATTTCCCCCCGATGTACCCCCCCCATCCCCAACACCCAGTACCTATTTGTGCTAGGTGAAAAGGACAAAAAATGTAAGGAAATTTTAAATTTTCCACCCCCCGGGGAACGAACCCCCCTCCCTGGTTTTAAACGGGGGCTTTAGCCACCAGGCCCCCGGCCACTACTCCCCTACCGCATCACACTACACCCACCACTATCACTACTCCCCCCCACCCCCATCACTAAACCCCCAAACCCTATCACTACCCCACCCCCCACATCATACTCCACCCACCAGCACACTACTCCACCCCCCAATTTTCACTACTCCACCCCCCACCATCACTACCCCACCCACCACTATCATTACTACACCCCCCTATCACTACCCCCCACCCCACACTACCCACCCACCCCACACACTCCCCCACCAACATACTTCACCACCATGTCACTACTACACCCCCCACTATCACTACTCCACCCCCCATCACTACCCCCACCCCCCCCTGTCACACCCCACCCACCACTATTACTACTCCACCCCCACTATCAACTCCACCACCACTATCATACTCCACCACCCCCATCACTACTCCCCCCCCCTATCACTACACACCCCCCACTATCACTACCCACCCCTATACTACTCCCCCCCACCATGTCACTACTCCCCCCACCCCCCACTACTCCACCTACCCCCCATCACACTCCACCCACCACTTCCTACTCCCCTCACCCCCCACTACTCCCCCAACACTTACCCCCCACTACACCCACCCCCAACACTCCACCCCCCTTTACCTCCACCCCCACTATTACTAAAATCCTTTAACCACCACTGTCACAACTCCCCCACCCCCATACTACTCCACCACCCCTCACTAAACCCACCCCCCCACAACTCACCCACCCCTTACTACCCCCCACCCCATCACTACTCCCCCCCCAATTTTCACTACTCCAAACCCCCCCACCACACTACCCCCCCCACCATTACTCCCCACCACATTTCCCCCCTACCTTTACCCCCCCACCCTATCACTACTCCCCCCACCACCACACTAAACCCCAACCCCCCACTATACTACTACACCCCCACTACATATCCCCCCCACCACTAAAATACTCCCCCCCCACCACATACCCCACCCCCCACTTCCTACTCCACCACCCCTTCATACTCCACCCCCATCACTACACACCCCACATCCCATCCACCCCCCTTCACTCTCCCCCACCCCATCACTACAACCCCCCAATCATATACCCACCCTACACTACTCCCCACCACCTCACTATACACCCCCATTCACACTCCACCACCACATCACACTCCACCCACCCTCATATCCCCCCCAATCACAATCCCCCCACCACCAAAATACCCACCCCCCCAAAACATTTCTACCCCCACCACATCACTACTCCACCCACCCCCATCACACTCCCCCACCCCCCATACTACCCCCCCACCAATCCCTACTCCACCCCCAATTCACTACCACCCACCATTATTTCTTAAAAAAAAAAATCACTACTCCCCCAACCAACCCCCTAACCCCACCCCCACTTTACTACTCCACCCCCAATTACACTCCCCCCACCACATCATACCCCCACCACCCTTCATACTCCCCCACCACCATCACTACTCCACCCAACTACATACTCCAAACCAGTCACATCACCCACCCCCAAAATACTCCCCCACCCCCATCCACTCCACCCCCCCCCAAACACTTTCTCCCCCACCACCATCACTACCACCCACCACATCACTCTCCATACCAAAATCAACTCCCCCCCCACCCTCACTACTCCCCCACCACATCACTACTCACCCCCACCACTCACTACTCCACCCACCACCCCACTACTACACCACCATACACTACCCCCCACCCCCCTACAAAACCAAAACACCACCCACCACCATTACACTATCCCCCCACCACCACACTACCCCCCACCACACATTTCT
The DNA here is from genome assembly GCF_026875155.1 of Cherax quadricarinatus. Classification (NCBI taxonomy): domain Eukaryota; kingdom Metazoa; phylum Arthropoda; class Malacostraca; order Decapoda; family Parastacidae; genus Cherax; species Cherax quadricarinatus. The sequence goes on from NC_069409.1 coordinate 14,792,888, forward strand.
CACCCCCCACATCCTACTCACCACCCCTTATACTCCCCCCAAAATTATATCCAAACCCCCCCCAATTTATACTCCACCCACCCCTTCACTATCCCCCCACCACCATCCCCTACCCCCACCACCCCCTAAAAAAAATCATACTACACCCCACTATCACTACCCAACCACCACTTCCTACTCCACCCCATCACTATACTCCCACCATTCACTACTCCACCACCAAAATTTACTATCCACCCACCCCATCACCCTACAAACAAACCCCCACATCCTACCCCCCCACCCGCACCACCCACCACCACCACTATCACCCCCCTTTTCAACCCACCCACCCCTTTACTACCCCCCCACCACATCATTTTAAAACCCCCACCATCCAAACCCCCAAACCCCATCACATCCCCACCACCCTACTACTCCACCCACCCTATCACAAATTACCCCCATTACTTCACCCACCACTATCACTCTCCCCCACTCCATACCCCCCACTTCTCCCACCCACCAAATCACATCCACCCCCAATTTTCACTACTCCACCCAACCATCACTACCCCCCACCACTATATTACCACCCACCACTATCACTACTCCCCCACCACCATCACTACCCCCCCCACCACCCTCACTAATCCCCCACCAAATCACTATTCACCCACCACTGCACTAATACACCCCCCACTTCACTATCCCCCACTACACTTCCCCCACCCTTCCTACTCCCCCCCCACAAAACTACCCACCCCCCTATCCTACTCCAACCCAACAAATCCCCCCCCCCCACTCCACTCCACCCCCACACATCTCCACCCACCACTATACAAATCCACATACCCCACTTTCAAATTTTAAAATTTTATAAAATTTTTTTTTTTTTTTTTTTTTTTTTTTTTTTTTTTTTTTTTAAAAAATTTAAAAATATTTTTTTTTTTTTTTTTATAAAATATATAAAAATTATAAAATAAAAATTAAAATTTTTAATATAAAAAAATACAATAACCCCCCCTTTTAAAAATAAAAAATATAATAAAATAATACTAAAACTTATATAATTTTAATTAAAAATAATAACCCCCCAAAAAAAATATAAAAAATATATCAACCAATATATAAACCCACCACTATTCAAAAATATCCACCCCCAAAACAACAACTTCCACACCCACCACGCATACTCTCCCCCACCCCTATTACTATCCCCACCCCCAAAAAATATCCACCCACCATTATATCCCCCCCACCACTTACTACTCCCCCACCACCACCTACCCCACCACCAAATCACTACCCCCACCACCCTTAAATACTCACCCAATGTCACTATCCCCCACCCCATCCACCCACCCACCACCCTCACTATCCCCCCCCACCCCAATCACTACTCACCCACCACTATCACTACTCCACCTACCCCCATCACTACTTCACCCACCACACACTACTCCACCCACCACCCACTACTACACCACCCCTTTTCACTACTCCACCCACCACATTACTACTCCCCCCACCAATCACTACTCCCCCACCTACACTACTCCACCCACCACCCCAAAACTACCCCCCACCCACCAATCATACTACACCCCCCCTATCACTACTCCCCCCACCACCTCATACTTTCACCCACCCACACACTCCCCCCCACTACACTACTTCACCCACCACTTCCACTTTCTCCACCCACCACCATACTACCCACCCAACCATCACACTCCACCCCCCCCCCACACTACTAAAAAAAACCCACCACAAACACACTCCACCCACTATCACCCCCCTCCCCCCACCCCCCTATCCACCCACCACCATCACTACTCCCCCCACCACTATTAACTACCCCACCCAAAACTACCCACCCACCCATCACACTCCCCCACAAAACACTACTCCACCCCACCATCACTACCCCCCACCCTACATACTCCCCCCCACTTCATACCCACCCCCACATCCTACCCACCCACCACATCACTCTTAAAAAACCCTCCACATACCTCCCCCCACCACAATCACACCCCCCCACCACCCCCATCACTACTCACCCCCCACATCACTACTCCCCCCACCACTACACTACTCCTAACAGCATCACTACTTCCCCCCACCACCCAAACCCCCACCCCCACATCACTACTCCCCCCTACCCCCATCACTACACACCCCCCATATAACTCCACCTACCCGAAACACTACCCACCCCCACATCATACTCCACCTTCCGCTCACAACACCCACCACATCAACTCCACCCACCACCATCACTACTACACTCACCACTAACTACCCACCCACCAGCATCCTACTCCACCCCACATCAAATCTCCCCCCACCCTTATCCTACTCCACCCACCACCATCACTACCCCCCCCCCCTATCATTTTACACCCCCCCACATCATACCCACCCCCCACCTCATACCCACCCCCCAATCACTACTACCCAACCATCATACTTAAAACCCCACGCCACTCCACCCCCCCACCATCACTACCACCCACCACCATCACCTCCCCCACCCCATCACTAATCCCCCCCCACCATCCCCTACCCCCACCCCTATACTATCCAACAGATCACACTTCACCCCCCACTTCACTATCCACCCACCACCACACTACCACCACCACCATACTACTCACCCCCCACTATCCTACTCCACCCACCACTCATCCCACCCACCACTATCACTATCCACCTTTCCCCATCACTAACCCCCCACCACTATCACTACTTCCCCCCACCCCATCACACTACACCCCCACTATCACTACTCCACCCACCGCACATACCCACCCACCCCATCCCCAAACTCCACCCACCATATCACTCTCCACCCCCACCACCCCCTACCCCACCCCCCACTATCATTTTTCCACCCACCACACACTACTAAACCCCCCCATCACACCCACCCCCCACATCACTACCCCACCAACACTATCACTACTTCACCCACCACCCCTCCCCCCCACCCCCTATAAACCCCACAACCCACCCCCCCCCACACTCCACCCCCACATACTACTCCCCCCACCACATCACACTTTCCCCCCCCACAAAACACACCACCAAACATACTCCCCCACCACCATCACACCCCCCCCCCCCACCCCCCCCCAAAACTCCCCCCCCCACCATCACACTTCTCACTACACCCCCCCCCCTATCACTACACACCTACCACTCACACTAAACCCCCATATCACTAACCCCTAAACCACCACACCCCCCCACCAACATACTCCCCCCACCCTCACTACCACCCCCCCTATCACTACCCCCCCACCCCCCATTTCCACCCCCCCTAACTACTCCACCCACCCCATCAAACAATCCACCCCCCACATCACACACACCACCCCCCACACCTCCCCCCCACCCACCACACTACTACACCACCATATACTACTCACCCCCCTATCACAATCCCCCCCACCCATCAAACCCAACCCTCCCCCCTAACACACCACCCCCCACCATCACTACCACCCACCACAACACTACTCCCCCCCACCACTTTCCCCCACCCTTTTCACACTCCACCCACCCCATCCTAACCCCCCCCCACTATCACAACCCCCTCCCCCACCACCCTATACTAAACCCCCACTATCACTACTCCACCCACCATCCTACCCCCCCACCCTCCACTCCACCAACCCCTCACTCTTCCCCCACCAATATCCCTAAACCACCCAACCCCCCCACCCCTTAACCCCACCCCCACTATCATTACCAAACAAAACCCCCACCACATCCCTACCCACCCAACCCCTTTATTCTCACCCACCACACCTATTTTACCCCCACCATCACTATCCCCCACCATTCACTACTCCCCCAACATCATCTCCCCACCCCTCCACTAAACCCCCCCTTCACTAAAAAACCAACCCCCCCCATTTCCCTCCCCCACCACTTTCACTACCCCACCACATCACACTCCCCCCACCACATCATACTCCACCCACCCCATCTATCCCCCCCACACAAACTCCCCCCCACATCACTACTCCACCCCCTTTTAACCCCCCCAAACCAAATTTTAATCCCCCCACCAATCAAAACTAAAAAAATATTAAAATATAAAACCCCCAAAATACATTTAAAAACTAAAACCCCCAAATTTTTTTTTTTCACCAAATTACTCCACCCCAATATCCAATTTAACCCCCAAACATTAATCCCCCCCACAATCACTCTAAACTTCACATCCAACCCCCCTAATATACCCACCCCCCAAATACAAAAAAACACATAACCCCCAAAATCACTTTTAAACCCCCCCCCCAATATTCCCCCCTATCATCCCACCCACCCCTTCCATCCCCCCAAAATTCACCCACAAATCCCTATCAACCCCTTTTTTTCAAAAAAAATAAAAACCCCACCATTAAAATAAAATATATCCCCACATTAATACTCCCACCCACCACTTTTAACTTTACCTTACCCTTTAAAAATTTCCCAAAAAGGCAAACCCCAAAAAAAATTATTTTTTCCCAAATATTCTTTTTCTTAATTAATAAACAAAAATACTAAAATAAAAAAAAATTTTTTGGTTTCCAAATTTTAAAATTTTTCAAAACCCCAATTTAATTTTTTCCCCATTTACCAAAAAACATTTTCCCCACCAAATTTTTTACATTCATAACTTTCACAATCCCCCAAAAATTTTTAAACCCTTTTAAAAAATAAATACAATTTCAACCAAAAGGGATAAATTTTTTTTTAAAGTGTCCAAAAAAAATTTTCCAAAAAATAATTTTGTTAAATTTTTTTCTTTAAAATAATTCAATTTCCTGAAAATTTTTTTTAAAAAAAAAAAAAATTTTAATTGAAAAGAAAATTTTCCCTTTTGAATTTTTAACATTTTTTAAACTTGGGGTTTTTTCTTTTTTTTTCCCCTTTTGGGGCCAAACCATTTTATAAAAACCAAATTTAATTTTAATACTTTTTCCAAAAGAAAAAATTTCAAATCAATTTTAATACAAAAATAAAGTTTTAAAAAAATTTTTCTTTTTTTTCCAAAAGCAAATTTTAAAATTTTCCCTTTTAAAAAGGGGCCAAATAAAAAATGTATTTTTCCGGAAAACTATAAAAAACATACGAAAAGACACTGCAAAGTCACTGTTTTAATCGAAAATTACGGTCTGTTTTTTCTCATTATGCACTGTGTTGCAGGATTTCTTTTATGTGGTGCACACATACCACATAGATGTATTCCCTCATATCCAGGCCAAAATTTACTACTCACAGCTTATCAGAGTGAGCTGAGCTCATGATATAGATCTACAGCTTGGACCCTCAACGTAAAGCCGTTGATCTATGGTACGATCCCTCAAAAGGCTTTTTAATGTTTCTGGAAAAACTCTTGAGTGTTGAAATGGAGGTTACCTCTTCCCCTTATTTATACGAGAACCAAACAAGGGACGAGGTGCCTCACTACAATCTGGGATTAGTGTGGGAGTATTATCCTTCCAGTTATGTCTTTAAAAAGCATTTGGGATGCGATGAAGTACCTGACATTCCTCTGGGTACAAAGTTGCATTTGACTTCAGATACACCACCATCTAATTGCAGTGTATCTGAAGCTCGCTCGTAACTCAGATTTTGGCTTGCAACTCAAAGCAAAATATTGACCTAGCGCCGGCTCATAACTCTGAAAACTCGTACGCTGGGGCACTCGTTAGTCAAGGTACCACTTTATAGTGTAAGCATGCCTCTAGTAAGACAGTGATGGAGTGAAAGGTGTTGAAAGAGTTTCTTCTTTTTTGTGCCACTCTGCCTTGGTAGGAAACGGCCAGTGTGTTAATAAAAATAATATAACAGATTATAGTCAGATAGTTCTTTTGCCGAAAGTAAAGAATTGATTACTAAATGACTCTGATAGTGCTCTGTAAATCACGTAAAAGCTTTATTGTAATGTATTAATATTAATTTTCTTTTTCAGTTTAGCACAAATGTCCAGAATTTAAAGGACCTGTGGACCTCAACAAGGACTTTGACAAATGTTGAACATAAATACAAAGAATGTATTTTAGCTGCTAGAATATGTGCTCTTCAGACTCTAGCAGCAGTGCATGAGGACGATCAAGTGACCAGGATACTTCACACAGTGCTGGTATGTTTTCCTTCACTTATACTTCCTTCGTCTTTATCAAACTCTCACGAAATATACACGTGTCAAATGTGTTATTAGTTTTGTCAGATTCTACATATTGTGTGTGTGTTCTTCATTGACCAAGAGTGTGTTGTTATGTTGTGTATGTATCCTCAGTTGACCAAGAGTGTGTTGTTATGTTGTGTATGTATCCTCAGTTGACCAAGAGTGTGTTGTTATGTTGTGTATGTATCCTCAGTTGACCAAGAGTGTGTTGTTATGTTGTGTATGTATCCTCAGTTGACCAAGAGTGTGTTGTTATGTTGTGTATGTATCCTCAGTTGACCAAGAGTGTGTTGTTATGTTGTGTATGTATCCTCAGTTGACCAAGAGTGTGTTGTCACGGGAAAGCAAGATGGGAAGTTGCTGGGGAAGTGAATCTGCCCTACTCTGTGCTGCAAGACTGAAGCTTCCCCAACACCTGGGATGGTTGACCTGCCTGGAACAAGCACAGGTGGCCAAGCATCAAGCCAACATACAACATGCTTCAGATATTCTTAATTCCCTCATAGAGGAACTGCAGGCGGTAAGAGTTTATGAACATTGTAAAGATTTTGTAAGTCAGTTAAGATTAGTAATGCTGAACTAGTTGTGTTAGAGTACAATAATGACAAAAATGCATGATGCACTTTAATGTTGCATCTCTGTACAGTGTATGAATATAGTAGTTGCTGTGTAACACTCAGCACCACATAAAGGCAACTTAATTATTCACAAAGAAACAAGTATGCTTAACTAACAAAAGTTAGTAAGAATGAACTACAAACATTTATCATTGTTGTTTCCATACAACAACAACAACAACCAGAGATCATCATCATGTGGCAGTCATTGCTCTTTACCCATTTATCACTTGGCAGTCATTGCCAAACATTTTATTCGTGTGGAAGTCATCATTCTGAGCACATTATTTATCATTTGGCAGTTATCATTCTCAGCTCATTCATCATATGACAGTCATCATTCTCAGCTCATTATTCATCATACACAGCAACCCCTACACAAAAAAACCTCTATTGTGTGTTTCAAGCATCAGTCTGAAAACCCTCTCCAAAATCTTGGGCTCTAGAAAACTGTCCAAAACTAGAAATATAATCTAAAGTAAAAACATGATGAGCCTGACATCCAGCCTGCAGACACTTCCACTATAATAAATGTTTTCTTCTCAAGTATAGGAACAATATGCTACAAAATCCCAACTTCAATTGCTCAGGCAAGTGACTACCTTACTGGAAATTTCCTAAATTCTTTATCTAGCTCAACTAATCCCACCGATGTCACACTTATAATAAATTTGCTGAAAAATAAGACAGGAATCCTAATTAATTTACTGCCAATAATGTACAAAAAAGTAGCCCATGTGCTGTCACCCAGTATTACAACTTTGTTAAACAAATAATTAGAAACTGAAACTTTCTCAGTGATGCTTTTAGTATCTTGGGTTACCCTGATACACAAAAAAGGTGAGCCAACTCAGGTAAATAACTATAGGTCAGTATCCAATTTGCCATTGCTATACTATCTCAAATCTTCAAAAAAATAATTCATAAAGAAATTTACTCCTTCCTAGTGTCTCACAATATACTCAGCCCCTGCCAGTTTGGTTTTAGGCCCCAAAAATGGAAATGATGCAGTTATAAAAATGCTTGAACTGCTTTATGCAGCTTTTGAAAAAACAAAAATAATATCCTCTGGGCCTCTTCAAAGACTTGCAGAAAGTTTTTGATACAGTGGACCACAATAATCCTAGGGCCAATGGACCACAATAATATAGTGGTAATACTCTTTCATACCTGAAATCTTATCTTAGCAACAGACACCGGTGTGTCTCCTTTAATGACAAAAACCGGGGACATTTAAGGAGTTTTTCATGTCCTTCTTAAAAACAAGATGGAAAAAGAGTTTCAAAACCCACTTATAATGCTTGCGAACGCAATCAGCAAACCCAGTTTGTATGTCACATTTATCCACTAAACACATATTGAGTGTGTAGTCCATCACAGTCGCACGTTGACAGTAGCTTCATTGGTCTCTCTCTTTTCTGCCTGCCACTGTCTTGTCATTTTGTTTAGGTGAATTGATGTCAACAGTGTGATATCTCATTTGTCATCCCACCAAAATGCCATGATGTCATTGGCAGCTAACACCTGCACCTCACCTCTACGAGTGCCTGCGTTGAGCTTAAAACATATACTTATGATTTGCAAACATTGTACCACACACGTGCGTTTGCTCGCAAGAAATAAATGAGTAAAAAGTTTTGTGTACCAGTTTTCAGTATATAATGTATGCCTTTTACTGCATCACCTGAGATCCCCAATAACTCCTGGTATTTTTCAATGTTTTACTTCCAGTGAAATGCAATTTTATCCAATACAAGACCAATGTAGCAGTCCACAAAGCACAAACAACTTAATACCAAAGTGTTTCCTCTTGCTTGATATATACTGCTTGAACCCACAATCTGCCTTAGAACAAAATCAAAGATTTCATCAGTAAAAAGCTTCCTGAAGGATAATAATATATACTGATCTTTTGTTTCAGATACATAAAACCTTCATAATTTTGTATAACCTGTTGTTTCTGTCGAACCTGGTTTTGTCTGAAAAGTGTAACATACATATCAGTAGGAAAAAATCAGTTCATTGCCATAATGTCACTAAAGGGCCAGGGTTGAAACCCAGGCAGTCTGTCAACCATATGACTTGATATTGTGCTTTTTAGACATGTGGCATAAACATATTGTAGCGAGAAACAATACTTCTCAGCCACAGTTATCTCTCTCCACGGTGAAAGTCGTGATTTTGGTGAAACAAGTGTGTTTTCCATGGTGTAATCAAAGTATGTGTTACTTTCCTGACAGAAAATTTTCCATCGGGGTTTTGAATAAACCCTTTCAGGGTCCGTCCCGTAGATCTGCGGCTTTACGTTGAGTGTCCAAACCGTAGATTACTCCAAAATTCTAGCACTGTCAAATTTAGCGCGAAAGCTCTCATAGGCCTACATGTGAGAGAACGGGTCTGAGTGGTGGGTGTGCGCCACAAACAAAAAATCAAGGCGCCCGCATAGCATTGTGGGAATGCCGCTCAGTTACCCTTGTTCACCATGCCTCGTCCCAAGTCACTCTCACTCCACGGAAAATTGGGACTCCCCTCTTCCTGTCTGATAGTTCTGACACTGATGGAAGGGGAAATGAAGACGAATTCTTTGGCTTTGATCAGTTAGTGACTGAAAGGAATGACCAGGATATCGATAATAGTGCAGAAAAACCCTGACAATCCTCAACCTTCTACCTCTGGTGTGGGCACTCCCCCAAGTCACGGTCATTGTACCTCAATGCAAGAGAAAACTATTATTTCGCGTGGCCAGGCCTCTTGATTTTCAATAATGATGATGATAGTGACGTGGATTGTGATTTATTGCTCTTGACGATCATTCGATTTAGTGATAGTGAGAATCTATTCACCGTGAACGTCATAGTACGCCGCCGCATGCCTCAGGTAGTGTACCCTAGCTGTGCCCAGGGATGGAGTACATCCCGGAGTACATCCTGGAGTACATCCCGTGGCCCTACACCAGGTTTAGATAGTGATAGTGAGGATGATGTGGCTACACTTGGCATGGATAGACCACAGGGATCAGCCGATGGTGGTACTGGTGATGGTATGGCACCGCCATGTGTGACTCACCAGCCCGGCTGGGACCCACACTGCTGACTCCTCAGTTCAAGGACAAAGCGGAGCGTCAGCCACCAGCCCACCAAAACCAAAAACCACCCGCACAATCAGCCTATGATATCCAGTATCCACCACAAACCGTAATCTGGGATTGGCAGCAAAATCCTAATTTTGTTCCCAAGCCCCACCACTTTGATGACTCCCAAAGTGGAATCTACCTACTTGTCCCCTTTTAACCACAGCCAATGAAATGGAATTCTTTGAATTATTCTTTGACCAGCCATTGAGGAAACTATTGCCAGGGAAAATAATAAGTATTTTGAGTACACCATGGCAAATACGATCATATCACCACAGTCAAACTACACCGTTGGAAAGAGACGACTGTGCCAGAAATGTATTTGCTTTTTGCAACAATAATGCTTATGCCTCATGTCTATAAGCATAAAATAAAAAATATACTGGTCCACAGATCGGCTAATTTCTACCCCGGGCTTTAAATGAAATCATCCCAGTGAACAGGTTTGTCTTACTGTTATGTATGTTGCACTTCTCTGACAAAACCAGGCCTGACAGAAGTGACAGGTTATACAAGATTAGAAATGTTTTTTTATATATCTCAAACAAAAGTTCAGCATAACTTTTATCCATTCAAGAATCTTGTAATTGACGAGCTTTGATTTTGTCAAAGGTAGACTGTCATTCAAGCAGTATATACCGAGCAAGAGGAAAAGTTTTGGTATAAAACTGTTTGTACTCTGTGACTGTGACAGTGGCCTGGTGTTGGATATTGTTGTATACACGGGGAAATAAAACATTGAAAAAATACCAAACGTTATTGGATATCTCAGGTGATGTAGTGAGAAACATGATGGCACCTTTTCTTGGTAAGGGGCATACATTATATACTGAAAACTGGTACCCAAGCCCATTACTTAGTGATTTCTTGCGAGTGAACAAGACAGATGTGTGTGGCGCAGTGCGTTCTAATCGTAAACATATGCCCCGGCTGAACGCAGTGCTCGTGGTGAAGACGTGCAGGGGGTTACTGCCAATGACATCATGGCATTACGGTGGCATGACAAACGAGATATCATAATTTTTGACAACCATTCACCGTAATGAAATGCAAGACAGTGGCAAAGTTGATCGAGTGACTAAAGAACGTATTCGAAAACCAGTGACAGTGATTGATTATATGCAAAACATGCGCTTTGGGTTTAACAAATGTGACATGCAGATTGGGTTTTTTTGACTGTGTTCGTAAAAAGTTACAAGTGGTACATAAACTTTTCTTCCATCTCATGGACATTTTAATCTCAATGCATATAATATGTACCAAGTGAAGACATGGCAACAGACCACCGTATGGTGAAATTTTTTTTGTCTGTTGTCAACAACTCATAATGAAGTACCAGGTAAGAACAACCTGCTATACAACAAGGTCCTCGAATTCCTCAGATATACCCAAGCATTTGAGGAGGGAAGGTGATCATTTCATAATACAGCTTCCTTCAACTCCCAAGAAATTCGCTCAGAAGAATGCATCGTCCGTGCACAAACAAAACGACGGCAAACAAAGACGCAAAGAAAACTCGGTTTATTGGAGGAATGTAAGGTGCCTCTGTGCATGGTGCCTTGTTTCAAGGGGTTCCACAAGCTCCAGCAGTTCTAAAAACATGTCCATGATTGTAAATATGTAAATATAGATAAACTTAGTATATATACAATATTTGTGCATGTTTATTGTAATAAACAACAGTGGTAAACAATAATATGATAATAACTTTAGTGCGGTTATTTGTTTAATACAGTGAGTTTATAATATACAAATTTTAAACAGTATTGGTCTCTCAGGCCCCAAATGTTAGTAGGAAAAGAAAAAAATTGGAAAAAGAAAAAAAAAACTACCCAAAAAAACGCAAAATAAGTAATGCGCATATGTGGAATTTGTCGATGTTTGCCGCCCCACCACAAACATTTTGGACAAACTCCTCGGGACTGTATCTCGGTAAGTACTGATCAGAAATTTTTTTTTTTTGGTCTTATTACCTTCACAAAATTTTTGCTCTTTAATTCTGTAAGAAAAAATAATTTTTTTTTTTTTTTTTTTTTTAAAAATTTATGGACACGGGAAAAAAAACCCCACTTCAGATTTTGGCCTTGGCCCAAAAGGGATTAAAAAAAATTTTAAACCCCTTTTCCATTTCCCAGGGGTTTTTTTTCCCCAAAGGTACAAGATGGCCAGTTTTCCACTTTAAAGTTTTAAAATCAGAGTTGTGGGGAGGGGAAAAAAAATTTCAGGCCCCCCTGCTGTCAATCCCACTGCTCTCTGTGGTGGGTATTTAGTTATTGAAAAGGTGGTTGGGGTTGTCAATTTGGGTTGTGGTATGTGGGGGGGTTGAGGCTGGCCTTGGTTTTGTATCTGCGGGAGTCAGAGCGTGGCCCCCAAACCCTGGGGTACTGTGGTGCTGCTTGACACATGGCCCCAAACCCACACCCACCCTACTGTGTTTTGTATATTTTCCCTCCCAGTTGAAACAGTTCCCCATTTTCATGTCTGTCCCTGGTGTGGGGCCCCATGGGATGTCCCCTTTCCCCCTTGGAAAATTGCATTTTGCACATACCAGCCCCCAAAATGTGGGTAGTAAAAAATTTTCAACTCTTAAATTGATGAATTTTCCCCTTTTAAGATTGCTAATGGAATGGGTTCATAGGGGAGATGGGAAATCACGCCCGATTTCACTTTTAAAATTACCTTTGTCCATCTAAGTCCGGTTTACGGGGAAAATATGGGGTTTAAAAATTTTATGCCATGGTAAAAATAAATTGGGGAATGAGGGGGAACAGTCCAGGGGGGGTTTTTTTGGGGGGTCATCAGGGTTTTCCCCACTTTTTTTGAGTATTTTTGGATTGGGCTTTAGCCAAAACTAAACAAGACCATAAAATTTTTCATTACCATCTCATTTATGTTAAAAAACTATTTAAGGGAAAGGGGATTCCCAGTTTGCCGGGAATTTGGGGTTTTCTCTGAAAGGGGGTTCCCAATTTTAACTGCAGATTCCCCCAGTTTTTTTTGTTTTACTGTGAACATGGCCAAACACCCCCAAATTCTTTCATTTGTGGGGCCTCCCGGGTTTCCCCCGCCAAATTTAAAGCTGCTAGAATTTTGGTTTTTTAGTACTGGGGATGCCCTGGGCTTGGGGCCCTATTTACTAGGGGGCCCCACTTTTAAAAGGGGGTTTTAAAATTTTTGGGGATATGTAGGGTTTACGATGGTCCTATGACTGTTGGGGTCACCTCCTGGGAAAAAAAGTTTAAAAAAACCCTTTCAGGGTCCTTTGCCATGATCTAGGGCTTTATTTTGGGGTGGGCCCAAAAACCTTTGTTCTGCTCAGGTCACTCTGTTAAGCTGTGAGCTGAAATTTTTGGGGGCCTAGATAGGGAGACCAATACATTTAATTATGTTTTGCCCCCCATAAAAAAAAATCTTGCGGGCACACAGTGCCATATTGAGAGGAAAAAACTGAGACCGTAATTTTCCATTAAAAGGGACTTTGCAGTTTTTTTTTGAAATTGTTTTTTTGTTGTTTTTGTGATTTCGGGGGCCCCTCATGTAATTTTAATTTATATTACAAAAATTAGAGAAGATTTTGATTGGATTTAATCTGAAAAGGGCCCTTAAAAAATGAGTTCAAAAGTGCGGAAAAGGTTTTTTTTGCCTTTTTTTCAAGAGAAAAACAAATAAACCTCACACGTTAATACACCCAGCTGGGGGGTTTCAAAATATACGTTCCAAATGTGGTGATTTTAAATTTTATACAATTTTTTCAATTTTGCATAACAGTAAATCTTCTTTTTTTTTGGTTTTTTAATAAAAATTCATTTTGTGAAAAAAAAAATTCAAACGGGAATTCTTTTTTGTAAACCCTGAAAACTAATTAATGAACAGGGGAAAATGTTATTTCGTGCCGGAAAAAGCCTGCATTGTTTATTCGGGGACCCTATTTTGAAATTGGAATATTTTGAACTTTGCTTTTTAAATTTGGGCCAAATTCCAAATTTTCCCGATCACTTTATTTTGTATTTTGGAAAACCAGTTTACTTGGAAAATTTCTTTTTGCTCAGGTTAGAATAGGAAAATACTAGTGAAAATAGCTAAAAAATTTTGGTCAACGGGGAAAAAGGGAATAGGCCTAAAATGGGAGAAAAAAGTCGGAAAAAATCCCCGGGATTCGTAAATTTTGCTGAAAAAAAATTCAAAATTTGAAAAGGCAAAAAATTTTGTCATTTTTCCCTTTAAAAATTTGTTCCTTTTTTTTTTATTGCCTTCAAAAAAAAGATTTCTATTTTTCAAAAAGAAAACATAACAAAATTATTTTTTGAAAATTTTTGGGGACACTGGTGCACACTTTGAAATTTGGGCCTCTGGACCCTAAAAGGGGTTTAATTTAAAATTTTTCCTGGGATGGCAACTTTGTTGCATCATAGGTAGGGGAAAATAAAGTTTTTTGTAATAAATAAAAGTTATCCCGGGCCAAGACTGCTGGGTCCCATACATCAAACCCCCCTTTGGGTTTGAAGTTCTTTGGTGTAAACCTAAAGCATTAACCAGGTACACATTTTTTATTATTTTTTTTTAAACACGTGGGGCCGTTTCTAAAATGAAGCCGGGGGGCCCCAAAAAAAATTAAAGGAAAAACCCCAAAAAGAAAAAAAAAGCTTTCATCTTTTCCAACATTTTTCACCTTCACTGTGAAGCCCTTACTCGCCCTGTAACAACTTCAGCCCGTTTTTACCAAGGCGGGTCCTCCTCAGGAAAATTAATGAATAGAAAAAAAAATAATAACAGAAACATAAACACTTATTATATAGAAAATAAAAAATTTAAAACATTAAAGTAGGAAATTTTAAATTTCCAAATTTAAAAAAAAAAATAAAAAAAAGGGAAAATATAAATAAATAAACTGGGTTAAAAGCTAATATAAAATTGGGTTTCTGGGGGTTGGGGGACAATGTTGTTAAATGGGAGCCTTTTGCCGATGATGGGGGGGGGGATTGCAGGTGTTGGTTCCCAACCCACTGGCTATTCTTCACAGTATGGGTTTGAGTATTCTAATCCCAATGACGGGAAAAGAGGTTTTTACTGCTCCCAATGATGAGGGGTTATTTCCTGAAATTTCTTTAATTTCATACGGGTGCAAAAGGTAATTAAACCCAAAAAGGGGGGGAAAGTCTCAGGGTTAGTCCCACCATAAATTCTACTCTTGATTGGCGGGGTGACCCCTCTGTATCCAAGCGGGAAAAAAGAAAAACCCGGGGTTTCCCATGTTTAAAGAAATAAACTCCCCAATGAAAGTACAAAAACCAAAAAAGATGTGGTGTTTTTTTTAAAAACAGTCAACTTTGAGCAAAGATGAAAGGACTAAGTTTGTTATTGGTAAAAAGTGAAGCTTTAAAAACAAAAAATCCACTTAAAATTAAAAAGGCAGGCATTTACTTTACAGTAGTGCTGGGGTGTAAATTTATTGGATTACTGTTTGGCCCGGACCCCCCAACATCACCTTTGGGGGGGGGGGTTTTAAGAAGGAGCGGGTGCTAGACTGACCCACCTTAAAAAAGCACCCGGCCCAATTGAAAACTATTGTTACTTTTTTTTCCCTTCCCTATCCTACCCTTTTTGAATTTTTTCCCTTTCCACCCCCCCATACCAAGACTTTTTGTAAAAGGATAAAAGGGGAAGAATGGGCCCGGGGGAAAAAATTTTCAAAATTGTGGGAAGTTGCGAAAGGCCCAACAAATCTTATACTGACTGCCCACGTTTTTAAACCAGTCAGAAAAGGTAATTGAATGAACCATTGAAATACACAAATGAAACTTAAAACCCTGGGTGCCAATTTTCCACCTCAAGAGGCGCCCTTTTGGGTTTCCCCTTTTTAAAAGTTTTGGAATATAAAAGGGTTTGGGGGCCCCGTTTCTAAAATAATTTTTTCCCCAGCATAAAAAATTTTTGAGTTTGGGGGTTCCCCCACAAAAGGGGCCCAAAAAATTTCCTTTTCTATTTTTGGGATTTATTCGTTTTGGGGGAAAGGATTTTCCGGTTTTGGGAAAGGGCTTACGGGAAGGGAGAGTACCCCCATGGATTGTAGTAACATGCCCAAAGCCAGTATTGGAGCATCAGGTTTTAAAAAAAATGTTTTATTAATTTTGGGAATTCTTAAGTTTGGGTCTTTCGAAAAGATACTTTTAATCTCATTAAATTTTCCCGAGCAAAGTGGGAAAAAGTTCAAAAGGTTCTTCACAAAATTTTTTAAAGGAATTTGGAAAATAAGATCCCTGTAAGATCAAGTAAGGTTGGGATATAACCGTGCAAAAAAAATTTCCCAAAAACAAAAAAAGTTCGCATAAAGCTTTTTGGTTTTTTGGGGAAATTTTAAATTTAAAAAAGCTTTGTTCTTACGGGGGGAGGGGCCCGCAGGGGAGTTTTAGAAAGTATCAGCCCAAAGTATTAATCTTGTTTTATCCCAAAGGAAGCTTTTCTTGGTTGGGCCCAGTGAGGCCATTGTGAGCGTAACTAGCAAAAAAATTTTTTAAATGTTTGGATTTGTTCCCCCCCGTGGATGTCATTACGTAAATGTTTTTCAAAATAAAACTGAAAATTTGGCATTTTTCCCCAAAGCCCTTTCTCATCAGTCTCACTGGGTTTGCACAGGCAGTTCCCAAACCAAAGGGCATGGGTTTTTTTTGCATCAGTTCTTGGTGGGTAGGAAAAGCGGGTGAAATGTTAGAAGAAGGATCTAGCTTTACTTGTGTTTTCCCCGCGAAATTTCCCAATCCCCGAAAAAAAGGGAAAGAGTCAAAAAATTTGTGAAAGAACGCTATCAAATTAAGGGCAATAGGCTAGCATCCCCCGAGTTATAGCTTTAAAAGGCCCTTTCTAAAGTCAATAGCAAGTCATTTTAAATTATCCTCCTTTTTAAACCCCATGACTACTGGTGAACTTTTTTGAAGTTTCGGGAAGGGTCAATGATCTTTTTTTTTAAATTAATTTGTTTTCCCTCTGGGGTAAAATGCACCCAAAATTTGAACGGGAAATGGGTTAATTTTCGTTTGTTTGGATTTTTCCGTCACAAAGTCAATTTATGGACTACCGTGGGGGTTTTAACCCCTGGAAAATCATTTAAAGACGTCTGAAAGTTACTCACACATTGAAGTGGGTTCAGGGTCTCTTATGGTACCCAAAGATTCATTAATTTTAAAGGGGGTTGGTTGTGTCTGTTTTGGTCAAAAAGCCCAAAAAAGTATGAAAGTTCTTCATCAAGTCAAAGTAGAGTTTTTAAATTCGCACCCCTTACATTCTTAGTTACATATCAAGTTCGGGTGGAAAAACAAAGTCAAAGTTTTTTAAGGCAGTTAAACCAAATTTTTCTTTGGTAATATTTTTTAAAGGATGTTGTTTATGTTTAAAACCCTTGGGTTTCCCCCTTGACTTTATGGGTAGTCAATTTCCCCAAAAATTTTTTTAATCTTTTTTATGGACCTTTCCATGCTACAAATAATTTTTTGACTTAAATAGGCAAAAGTACAAAAAACTTATCCCCTATTTTAAAAACTTTCTCTGATTTTTGGGAAAATTAAAAATAGGTTTTGTACTGGCCCCATTGAAAAAATTTTGGGGTTTTTCAAAAACTTGTCGGGAAGGTCTCCAATTTTGGATCAAGGTCAAGGGGGAAACTGGTAAAAAGATAACCCAGCACTACCCTTTCCTCATTAGCCCATAAGCATGAAGGTTTGGACAAGGGGCCCTTCTGGCCTGTCTACCATAGAGAAGTTCAAAAGGTTAAAAAACCCCAAAAGAGTAACGGGGAAATTTTCCCTATGGCAAAAAAAAGCACAGGGTGGAAACAAAGCCCCCCTTTTTTAAGGGGCAAATTTTCCCTTTTAAAAGGGAAATTTGGGAAAATCAAAAATGCTGGCGCTCAATCCTCCCATTAAAGTGGGATGATAGGGTGTGGTGAAGAGAGGGTTCACTCCCAGAAGTTGGTTTAGATTTTTGCATTAAGGGCAGATGTGGGAATTTTGTCCCCCCGGTCAGACAAAATTTCTCTAGGGGTTTCCCCCCTGGAGAAGATGGGCAAAAGGGCTTCAGCCCCTCTGTAGTAGTTATGGTTTTTTAAAAGGGACGGCTTCCCGGGAAAATCCCAAGCATAATCAACTAAAGTTTAATTTTTCTATTTACCCCCAGATGAAAAATTGGGGGATTTAAAGGGGCCCAAAAGATGTTTTAAAAGCTATCTTTTTTAAACGGTTTCTGTAAAATAGGCATTTTGACCATAGGTACTCCCTGGGGCCTCGGGGGGGAGACGTTGGGGAAAACTTTTCACGACTAAATAGGTTAGTGACATTGAGGACAAAGTTTGGCCCAAAAAAGGTTTCCCCCAATTTTATTTAAGGTTTTTCGATGCGAGAAATGTCCGGCCCTGGGCCCGGTAAAGAAACCTTTTTTAAAAAAAGTCTCTCTGCATTGACTTGGAACAACTAAGTTTGGGAAAAGTCCTTCTCATCTGAAATTTTAAATTTTTAAAACTGACTTGTACAAGATACCTTTTATATATTCCAAAAATTTTTATGAAAAGTTTTTTTCCCTTTTGGGTAAATTGATTTTGTTTTTGCGGCATTATGGCAATTTTGAAGAGAAAGGGGAATTTTCGTTTTAAATTGGGAAAAGGGGTTCCCCTTTGTATATCTTAAAAAGGGTTTTAAGTCAGGGAAAAACCCAAAGGATGGATAAGTAGGAAAAAGCCTGGGCTTTTTGGGCTGAGCCCTAGTTTAAGACCCTTTATGGTATCGGAGGTGATATCTTCAATTTCATCTAACAAGTGAACCCGGGGATCCTAATTTCCTCGCTTTCGAGGGGTATAACCCTGGTTTTTAATCCACATGAAAAATTTACGAGACCCTTGTGTCATCTGAACTTTCATCACCTTTGGGGATGAAAGGTCAACCCCAGAAGGAAGAATGGCACCCCTTTTAAAATTTCCTTTTTAGTACGGAAACAAGAAGTGATGGGAGTTCGGCTTCAGACCAAAACCTTTTTGAACCATTTAGAACCTAATTGTAACAAGGTTTGGGAGGGGAAAAATGTCTGACGGCCCAAGTAGTCTGAAAAGTATAGCAGAGGAATGAGTTTTTTTTAAAGGGTTGGGAAAAAAACATATCAGAAATTTCTATTCCCGTGGAAACCCCCCATAAAGAGGCCCTCACATAGCGATTAAAACCGCATACCCCTTGTTTAATCGCAAAAAATTTTTTTCCGGCCCCCATACCCATTAAAAAACCCGCTCAAACCCATTTTCGTCCGAGAAAGCCCTCCAATGGGCGCCCCCAGCCGCCCCACATGTGCCGCCCGTTGCCCTTGTTTTCCAGCCCGCCTCCGCCCGGGAACATCCAAGCATAAAACTCAGAATATTTTGTTTTTAATGTGTTTCGGGGCTGTTTCTGGAAAATAAGTGACCATGGGGCCCCCAAAAAAGCTTCTAGTGCCAACCGTTTCACCAAAAAAAGGGGTGAGGGGGTTTCCCAAAAGAAAAGAAGAAAGAGATTTATTGATAAAAATTTTAAAGTGGAAGTGGTATCGCCCCACCTAGTCAAGTTGTTTAAAAAAACCCCCAAACAACCATCGCTACTATTGTGGGCACCAGAAAGACAATCAAGGAAAATGTTTTGCAAAGGTTTAACCGTTTTTTTCGAAACAAAGTCCGGGAAGTGATGGAAGTTTTTGAGAGACTCTTATTGGTGTTTGGGTAAAAAGGAAAAAAAGCTAGCAGGAAAATAGGTCTCTCAAAACGGGTCATATGTGAAAAGGCTAAAAAAGTTGCATGAGGATTTAATTAAAAAAATGCTGCAACTTGTGATTTATGTGAGGGGAAAATTTTAAAGGGCCCGCAAAGGGTTTGGGTTTTAGGATTTAAGAAACGTAAATGGATCCATGTGTGAAAAAGGGGATGGTGAGGCTGCCAGTTCGGACCACAAAGCGGGCCCCGAAAAAATTTGGCAGGAATTCAAGGAGAAAATAGACAGTGAAGGACCCGAAACCCGAACAAGTGGGTTTTAATTTGTGATGAAACAGGCCCGTTCTGGAAAGAAAAAGGGCCCAAAACGGAAAACCCACATTACTCAGGGGGAAAAGGCATCCCCGGACATTTAAACCTAAAGAAAGAAGGGTTTCTTTGTTGATGTGTGCCAATGTAGTGGGGATTGGGAAAGTTTAAACCTTTTTAGTGTTTTCACTCTGAAACTCCCCGACCGGTTTTTAGGCAAAAGAATGGGCCCCAAGGGTTTAAATTTTTGTGTGCTGTGGAGGGCAAACAGTAAGGCAAAGGGGCACTAGGGACTTTTTCTATAAAAATGGTTAAACCATGCCCTTTGCCCCCCCAAAGTGGAAAAAATTAACCCACTGAAAAAAAAATTAGGAAATTTTGGGGCCTCCCGGGTTAGACAAGCCCCTGGTCATCCCCCAGAGGGGCCCCGAGCGACTTTTAGGGGACATGAGCTTATTAAAGGGGAAGTTTTTTCCTCCCAAAAAACTCCTCTCCTGCAAACCCATTGGGGGCCAGCAGGTTATTTTCAAACTTCAAAAAAAATGTACACAAAAGCCTTTTGTTTGAAAAGGGGGTTTTGTAAATGACCTCAGAAACTCAAATGATCTAAGAGAGTTTTTGGGAAGGGGAGCACTTTAAAATCCTCAATTGTTTTAAATCCCTTTTAGGTAAAGGGTTGGGAGGGGGGGGATAAAAAGACCCTTTAACTCTGCTTGGAAAAAACTGTGGCCCCGGAATGTGTGACAAAAGGGGTTTTGAAGGGTTTT
This sequence comes from Cherax quadricarinatus, assembly GCF_026875155.1. Lineage (NCBI taxonomy): Eukaryota > Metazoa > Arthropoda > Malacostraca > Decapoda > Parastacidae > Cherax > Cherax quadricarinatus. The sequence goes on from NC_069409.1 coordinate 14,813,598, forward strand.
TAGGCTAACCCTGAGAGGATTATGTCTTGGGAAACAAATTTTGGGATTGGGAAAATCCTTGGGGTTGGAGGTTGTTTGGGGGGGATGTGGAAGAGTTTGGGGGAGGAGGACAATGAAGAACAACCACTGATGGGGTGATAGATCAACTTTAACAGCAAGAGGCCCGGGCCTGAGGAAAAATGGTTTTTAGAGGAGGGGGAGAGAGAAATTGAGAAGTTTGCCCACTACAAAGATTAAGGAAATCTGGGGCAAAGTGGTTGAAAAAGGGAAAAACCCTTTATGGATGAAAATCACCCTCACAAAAGTATTGCAAAACCCGGGTGGTAAATTTTTTCCTGGATTTTTTCCCGGAGAGAGTTCCGGGGGTCAACGCCCCCGGGCCCGGTCTGAGAACCCCGGCCTCCTGGTGGTCAAAAGCCTGATCAACCAGGGGTGTTGCTGCTGGGGTGCAAGAAAAACCCAACTACGAGCCCCAAGGCCCCCGGGTTTTATCCGGAATGACTTTAGGTGCTTTCCAGTGCCCGCTTTTAAGACCCGCCCGAAACATTTAGGGGAAGTCAAAAAGGAACGTGAAAGGTTTCAGGCCACTATGGACAGAATGTTTTGCGAAAGAAGTCCCAAATGACTTTAAGTGGGTCCTAGTGGCATTAAAAGAAGGGAAAGGGGAAATAACCCCCAAAAAAAGGAACCCTTTCCCCCCCTAAGGGCTTTGGAAGGGGATTTCCCCCCCTTTTTAAACACTAACACTTTTCCCCCTTTCCCCCCCTCCCATTCCCCCTCTTTTATCACCAAAATTTCCCAAAAAAAAGTAAATGTCATGTAAGTGGGGAAAGCCTTTTTTCGTTTGTGTGTATTTAAAAAAAACATTTATTTGGTAAAAAATTTTTTTTTTTCTATTTTGGGTTCTTGCACGGATTAATTTTATTTCCATTATTTCTTATGGGGAAAAAATTTATTCACCCTACCCATTATTTCGCATAACAAAATTTCCCCTTTTTGCACGGATTAAAATCATTATGCGGGGGGGGGCCACTGTACATGTGCATCCCCGTGTCTCGTTTAAAAAGGTAGATTTCCATTAAGACCATTTTTAAAAAAAGTTCCCCGGAAAACAGAAAAGGGGGCTTGGTATTTCAGTCTTTAAAACCCTTTTAGGGTCCCAAGGGGCCAAAAACTGAAGTGGGTTTTCCCCAGTGTCCAAGAATTTTTAAAAAAAAAAAAAATTTTTTTAAATTTTTTTTTTGAAATTTGGGGGGGTTTGAGAATCTTTTTTTGAATGTAATAAAAAAAAAAAAGGGGACGAAATTTTTTGGAAAAATTTAGAAATTATGCTCTGTGAAAATTTTTATGTTTTTCAGCGATATTTAAGAATCTGCGATTTGCCGACTTTTACTCCTTTTTAGGCCCAAATTAAAATTATTCCAGTAGACCAAAAATTTCAGTATTTCACTAGCAAATTTTTTTATTTATTGATTGAGCACAAGAAATCGGGAAGTCAAATGTTTTAAACTACAAAATAGAGTGACCGGAAATTGGTAATTTGGCCAATTTAACACAGTTCAAAATATTCCAATTTCAAAATAGGGTCCAGAATAAACAATGTAGGTATTCCTGGCACTAAACTAACATTTCCTCTGTTTATTAGTTATGTTTTGAGGCTTTACAAATAAATTCCATTTTGATTTTTTATTCACATAATGAATTTTTATTCACACCAAAAAATAGAAGATTTACTGTTATGCAATATTGTAATAATTGTATAAATATCATCCCACATTTGTGAATGTATATTAGACCCACCAGCTGGCGTGTATTAGACATGTGAGGTCGTTTGTTTTACTCTTGAACATCGGCAAAAATTTAACATTTCTGCCACTTTTGAGCTCAATTTCAAGCCATTTCCAGTGCTAACACCAATAAAAATTATCTCTATTTCTGTAATATGTCTTCCATTCTATCAAATGAGACCAAGAAATCACAAATACAACTGTAAAAAAACATACGAAAAAACACTGCAAAGTCGCTGTTTTAATCGAAAATCATGGTCTCAGTTTTTTTTCTCTCATTATACACAGTGTGCTGCAGGGTTTGTTTTATGTGGTGCACACATACCACATAGATGTATTCTCTCATATCTAGGCCCAAATTTACCACTCACAGTTTATCAGAGTGAGCTGAGCTCATGACGTAGATCTACGGGACAGACCCTGAAAGGGTTAAAACATCTTCGAACTTTTTGGACCTTCTTAGAAGGACAATCTGGACGTTTATGTCCCTTAACACCACACAAATGACAAACAGGAATAAACGAAGTCATTTTACTTCCCACTAGAGGCTTTGATTTCTTAAGGTCTAATGAACCCTTGCCCTTAGGGTTCAATCCCTTTAGGTCTTTATAGGAATTGTGAGCCTCAGCATACAGTCAGCAGCCTCAGCAACTTCCTCAGCTTTAATCAGGTTACGTTCTCTAATGAATGTTCGTATCTGGTGAGGAAGAGCTGTCAGGAACTGGTCAGCAACCATGAAGTCTCTAAGAGATTCATAACTGTGATCAATTCCTGAACTCTCTATCCAAAAGTCGAACAAACAAAAGAGTGTTACCTGTAACTGCTGAAAGTTCTGGCCAGGCTGTAAGGTGGCATACCTGAAATCTTTCCTGTAAGAATTAGTGGTTTTTTGATATGCTTTAACCCTTTGACTGTTTCCGACGTATAAATACGTCTTACGAGCCCAAAGTTTCTGACGTATTTTTTCGCATAAATTCTAGGC
>NC_069409.1:14816866-14838018 GCF_026875155.1 Cherax quadricarinatus
GGGAAATTCTTTTTCCCCCTTTACTAATTTTAAAATGTCTTAACACAATACCCAGTCAACTGGTTGACAGACTGCCTGTTTCAACCCCCGGGCCTTCAGTGACATTATGGAAATAAAACTGATTTATCCTACTGAATTTTTGTACACTTCTCAGCAAAACCAGGTCTACAGAAACAACGGGTTAAAAAAATTATGAATGTTTTATGTATCTGAAAAAAAAGATATAAATATTTTTAATCCCTTCAGGAACTTGTTACTGATGAGTCTTGATTTTGTTCTAAGGCAGATTGTGGTTCAAGCAGATATATCAACAAGAGGAAACATTTTTGGTTTAAGTTGTTTGTTTTTGTACGGGCTCCATTGGTCTTGTATTGATAAAATTGCATACCTGAATAAAAATAAAAAAATCCCGGAAGTTATTGGGTATTCGGGTGATCAGTAAGAGCAACATTATATACGAAAAACTGGTAAAACCTTTTTTACTCAATGATTTCATGTGAGCAAAAGACACTGTGGGTACAATTGTCAAATATAATTTAATGTCAAGCTCCCGCGGCACTCGGGGAGTGCGGTTTGCTGCCAAGAATCGGGGCTTTTTGGGGGCAGACAAATGGATATCACACTTTTGATCAATTCACCTAAACAAAATGAAAAACGTGGCGGCAGAAAAAAAAGGAGACCATGAAGCTACTGTCAAAGGCCTTGTTTGACTACACTAAATATGTGTTTAGGGGATAAATGTGACAAAAAACGGTTTTTCTGAATTGCGTTCCCCAAAAATTATAAGTGGATTAAAACCTTTTTTTCCACTTTTTTAAGAAGGACATGAAAACTCCTTAAATGTCCAGTTAGTCATCAATTTGAGACACACCGGGTCTTTTGCAAGATAAGTTTTCGGTATAAAGAGTATTACCACTTTATTATTGGGTCCACTGGCCCCAGGATTATTGTGGTCCACGTATCAAAAACTTTCTGCAAGTCTTTGAAGAGGCCCCGAGGATAATTTTTTTTTTTTAAAGCGCATAAAGCAGTTCAAACATTTTTTAACGCATCATTTCTTTTTTGTGCCCAAAAAAAAAACTGGCAGGGCTGAGTAATTGGGACCTAGGAAGGGGAAATTCTTTTTAATTTTTTTTTTGAAGATTTTAGATAGTATAGCAATGGCAAATTGGTACTGACCCATATTTTTTTCCAGTTTGGGTCACCTTTTTTGTGTACAGGGGAACCCAAAATACCCAAAAAAAAAATCACGAGAAAGTTTCAGTTTCTAATTTTTTGTTTAACAAAGTTGTAATACTGGGTGCCAGCACATGGGCTACTTTTTGTACATTATTGGTCAGTAAATTAATTAGGAATTCCTGTCTTATTTTCAGCAAATTTATTATAAGTGTGACAACGGTGGGATTAGTTGACAAGATAAAGAAGTTAGAAATTTCCAGTAAGGTATCACTTGCTGACAATTGAAGTGGATTTTGTAGCGTAATTGTCCTAAAGTTAAAGAAAACATTTATTATGTGGAAGTGTCCTGCAGGCTGGATGTCAGCTCATCAAGATTTTACTTAGATTATATTATTTCTAGTTTGGACAGTTTTTCGAGAGCCCAAGATTTGAGAGGGTTTTTTTCAGACTGATGCTTGAAACCACACAATAGAGGTGTTTGTGTAGGGGTTTGCTGTGTATGATGAATAATGAGCTGAGAATGATGACTGTCATATGATGTATGAGCTGAGAATGATAACTGCCAAATGATAAATATTGTGCTCAGAATGATACTCACACGAATAAAATGTTGCAATGACTGCCAGTGATAAATGGGTAAAGAGCAAATGACTGCCACAGATGATGATCTCTGGTTGTTTGTTGTGTTGTATGGAAACAACAATGATAAATGTTGTAGTTCATTCTTAACTACTTTGTAGTAAGCTTACTTGTTCCTTTGTGAATAATTAAGTTGCTTTATGTGGGGCTGAAGTGGTAATACAGCACTACTATATTCATACACTGTACCAAGATGCAACATAAAGTGCATCATGCATTTTTGTCAATATGTACTCTAACACAACTAGTTCAGCCATTACGAATCTTAACTGACTTACAAAATCTTACAAGTTTCATAAACTCCTTACCGCCTGCAGTTCCTCTATGAGGGAATTAAGAATATCTGAAGCATGTTGTATATTGGCTTGATGCTTGGCCACCTGTGCTTGTTCCAGGCAGGTCAACCATCCCAGGTAGTTTGGGAAGCTTCAGTCGTGCAGCACAGAGTAGGGCAGATTCACTTCCCCAGCAACCTTCCCATCTGCTTACCGTGACAACACACTCTTGGTCAACTGAGGATACATACACCAACATACCAACACACACTTGGTCAACTGAGGATACATACACAACATAACAACACACTCTGGTCACTGAGATACATACACAACACAACAACACACTCTTGGTCAACTAGGATACATACACAACATAACAACACGCTCTGGCTCAATGAAGAACTCACACACAATATGTATAATTGAAAAAACTAATAACACATTTGACACGTGTATTTTTTCGTGAATTTTTGATAAAGACGAAGGAAAGGGTTAAGTGAAGGGAAAACACACCAGCACTGTGTGAAGTATCCTGGTCACTTGATCGTCCTCATGCACTGCTGCTAGAGTCTGAAGAGCACATATTCTAGCAGCTAAAATACATTCTTGTATTTATGTTCAACATTTGTCAAAGTCCTTGTTGAGGCCCACAGGTCCTTTAAATTCTGGACATTTGGCTAAACTGAAAAAGAAAATTAATATTAATACATTACAATAAAGTTTACGTGATTTACAGAGCACTTTTCAGAGTCATTTAGTAATCAATTCTTTACTTTCGGCAAAAGAACTATCTGACTATAATCTGTTATATTATTTTTATTAACACACTGGGCGTTTCCTACCAAGCAGAGTGGCACAAAAAAGAAGAAACTCTTTTAACACCTTTCACTCCATCATGTCTTACTAGAGGCATGTTACACTATAAGTGGTCCTTGACTAACGAGTGCCCCAGCGTACGAGTTTCGAGTTATGAGCTGGCGCTAGGTCAATATTTTGCTTTGAGTTTCAAGCCAAAATCCGAGTTACGAGCGAGCTTCAGATACAACCCGCAATTGATGGTGGTATCTGAAGTCAAATGCAACTTTGTACCCAAAGGGAAAGTCAGTTTATTCACGATCCAAATGTTTTTAAAGCATAAATGGAAGATAAACTCCCACACTAATCCAATTGTATGAGGCACTGTCCTTGTTTGGGTTTTTCTATAAATAAGGGGAAGAGGTAACCCCATTTAACACTCAGGTTTTTCAGAAACATTAAAAACCCTTTTGAGGATCGTACCCTAGACAACGGCTTTACATTTAGGTCCAAAACCGAGACTTGTCATGAGCCAGCTCACTCTGATAGTTTGAGTAGTAAATTTGGCCTGGATATAGGGAATAATCTAGTGGATGTGTGCACCAAAAAGAAAACCTGCAACCGTGCATAATGAGAAAAAAAACAGACCGTAATTTTCGATTAAAACCAGTACTTTGCATGTTTTGTAGTTTTTATAGTTGCATTTGGCGAATTTCTGTTTTCATGATAAAAGGAGACATATACCGAAATAGAGAGATTTGATTGGGTAGAAATGGCCTAAACTGGTCAAAGTATGAAATTTAATTTTTGCCAATGCTAGAGTAACATTGACCTAAAATTCAGAATAACACCATTTTGGGGTCTAATAAAGTTCACTTTGGGGTGTATTATTAAACAAATTCAAATTCATAAGTAAATCTAATTTTTTTGTTTGAATAAAAATTATTTGTGAATAAAAAAATCAAACTGGAACATTGTAATGGAAACAAATAATGAACAGAGGAAATGTTAGTCGGGAGAAAGCTGATTGTTTATTGGTCCCTATATTAAAATTGGAATATTTGAACTTTGATAATTGGCAAATGAAATATATTTTTTGTAGTTGAAATTGCTGGGAATCTTGGGGTCAGTGATAGAATGAGTAATTTGAATAGCTAAGAATTTGGTCGGGGAATATGTAATTGGGGGTAAATGAATAAATCAAAAAGTGAGTATAGTTGAATAAAATTAGACAGATATTATAGATTTAAAATTTGATTTTGTTTATATGAAAAGTTCTTTACATTAAGAAAAATAACAATTATTATTTGAAAACTGACTCTGGTGCGTTGAAATTTAGTTGTGGACCTGAATGGTTAGGTTGGAGTCATGATATTGGTAGGTGGAAGTGATAGTGGAAGGGGGAAGTAGTGAAGTGGTGGGTGGTATTTGATGATGGTGTAGGTGAGTAGTGAAAAGTGGTGGTGGATAGTGTGCTGGATGGATGGTAGTGGTGGGTTATTAGTGATGGGGTTAGAGGATAGTGATAGTGGTGGGTTAGTAGATGGTGTTGGGTGTAGTATAGCTTAGGGTTGGTGGAGTATGAATGGTGGGGAGAAGTGAAGGGGTGGGGAGTAGTGATGTGGTGGGTGGAGTGAGTGGAAAGGGAGAAGTAGTGATGTGGTGGTGAGTATTGATAGGGGTGGGGGAATTAGTGATGGTGGGGGTGGGGGTAATGGTAGGTGGTGAGGTTTGGGAGAAATTATAGTGGTGGTGAGTAGTGAGGGTGGTGGGTGGAGTAGTGATAGTGGTGGGTGAGAAGTGATTAGTGAGGGGAGTAGTGATTGTGGGGGTAGTAGTGAGTTGGTTTGGTGGAGTAGTGATGTGGTGGTGGAGTTATGATGGTGGTGGGGGGAGTATTTGATAGTTGTGGGTTAGTAGTGAGGTGGTGGGTGGAGTATTTAAGAAGTATGATGGTGGGTGTGTAGTAGTGTGGTGGTGGGTGGAGTAGTGATAAGGTGGGTGGAGTAGTAAAGGGTGGGGTGTGAAGTGGTGGGTGGAGTAGTGAGTGGTTGGTGGATTAGTGATAGTGGTGGTGGAAAGTGATAGTGGGGTGGAGTAGTGATGTGGTGGGTGGAGTAATGATAGTGGTGGGTGGAGTAGTGATAGTGGTGGGTGTAGTAGTAATGTGGTGGGTGGAGTAGTGAAGTGGTGGGTGGGTAGTGATAGTGGGGTAGAGTATGATAGTGGGGGTTAGTAGTGAGGGTGGTGGGTGGAGTAGTGATAAGTGGTGGGTGGAGTAGTGATGCTGGTGGGTGGAGTAGTGATGGGGTTTTGGGGGAAATAGTGATAGTGGGGGGGGGAGTATGATTGGTGGGTGGGGTAGTGATGGTGGTGGGTGGAGAAAGTGAATGGGGGGTTGATAGTGATGTGGTGGGTGAAGTAGTAATAGGGGTGGTGGAGTAGTGATGTGGTGGGTGGAGTAGTGATAGTGGTGAGTGAGTAGTGAGGTTGGTGGGTGGAGAAGTGATATGGTGGGTGAGTAGTGTGCTGGTGGTGGAGTAGTGATAGTGGGGTGAGTAGTGATGTGGTGGTGATAGTGATAGTGGTGGGTGAGTTGTGAGGGTGGTAAGGTGAGTAGTGATGGTGGGTGTAGTAGTGGTGGTGGTGGAGTAGTGATAGGGGGTGGGTGGAGTAGGATGGGTTTTGAGTATAGTGGTGGGTGGAGAGTAAAGTGGTGGGGGGAGTATGATGGTGGTGGTGGAGTGTGATGGGGTGGTTGGGTGTGTGTAGTGGTGGTTGTGTAGGTGTGTGGTGTATAAAAAGTGGGGGGGAGTATGATAGTGGTGGGTGGAGTTGGTGGATAGGGTGGGGGAGTAGTATAGATGTGGTGTTGTAGTGAAATAGGGGTGGTGGAGTAGGGGCAGTGGTGGGTGGGTGTGATGTGGGTGGAGTTTAGGATGGTGGTGGGAGTGTGATGGTGGGGTGGGTAGTGATGGTGGTGGGTGGGAGTGATGGTGGTGGGTGGGTAGTGATGGGGGTGGAGTAGTTGAGGGGGGTGGGGGGTGATTTAAGTGTGGTGGAGTAGTGAGTGGTGGGTGAGTAGTGATGGTGGGGGGTTTGGAGTAGTGTTTAGGTGTTGGTTAGTTGATAGTGGGGGGTGGGGTAGTTGATGGTGGTGGGGGGATAGTGATATGGTGGTGGAGTAGTGATGTGGTGGGGGGAAGTAGTGATGTGGGGGGGGATATGATGTGGTGGTGATAGTGATGGGGGTGGGGAGTGGATATTTGGTGAGTGAGTAGTGATGGTGGTGGGGGAGTAGTGATAATGTGGGTGTATAGGGTGGTAGGTGAGTGTGATAGTGTGTGGGTGGGATGTGGGGGTGGTGGAGTATGTAGTGGTGGGTGTAGTAGTGATGGTGGTGGGTGGGTGAGTGGGTTAGGGTGTGATAGGGTGGGTGGAGTATGATGTGGGGGTGAGTGTGATGTGGTGGGGGAGAGTGATAGTGGTGGGTGGAGTAGTGATGGGAGGTGGAGTAGTGTGTTGTGGGTGAGTGTGGTGGTTAGGTGGGTAGTAATGTGGGGGGTAGTTAGTATATGGTGGGGAGTAGTGAATGGTGGGTGTGGGAAAATTGGTGTTATTGAGGGGTGGTGGAGTAGTAAAGGGTGGGTAGTAGTGATGTGGTGGGTGGGAGTATGGGGGTGGTAGGTTGGGGTGGTGGTGGGGTGGTAGTGGGGGGTGGTGAAATAGTGTGGGGGTAGTGTGGGGGTGGGGGAGTAGGATTGGGGGGTGGGTAGTGGGGGTGGGGGTGGGTAGATGGTGGTGGTGGAGTGTGATGTGGTGGTGGAGTAGGGGTTTTGGGGTGAGTGTGTGTGGTGGGTAGTGATATAGGGTGGGTGTAGTAGTGATGGTGGTTAGGGGTAGTAGAATGTGGTGGGTGGTTGTAGGATGGGGTGTGGGTAGTGACAGTGGGTTATATGACATTAGGGGAGTATATGGGTGGGTGGAGATATGGTGGTGAGGGATGATAGTGTGGGTGGAGTAGTATATGTGGGGATAGTGTTTAGGTGGTTAGTAATAGGTGGGTAGTAGTATTTGGTGGTGGTTAGTGATGTGGGGGAGTAGTGATGTGTTTATATAAGGGTTGTGGGGGGATTTATAAATGAGTGGTGGGTGAGAGTGTTTCTTGTAAACCCGCCCCTGCTGTATCTTAGTCACACAGCACCCTGAGCGGGTACTTAGTCACACCTCCCCTGATTTGATCTTGTACCACATCATTAATACCATAGTAATCTGTATTATTGGCTTAATTCTTAAGTTAATCTTTAAGTTTGCCCAAAATGCTCAGCATACAGAGAGGCTTTTGGCATGTACACCCAACTATTATATTCCTCTGTATAACCATGTAATTTGTAAAAATAAAAAATCTTAATCTTAATCTTAGTCACACCAGCACCCTGATGCTGTGATCTTAGTCACACCAGCACCCTGATGCTGTGATCTTAGTCACACTAGCACCCTGATGCTGTGATCTTAGTCACACCAGCACCCTGATGCTGTGATCTTAGTCACACCAGCACTCTGCTCACTGTTTACTAGCAACTTTTAGAATAAGACTGGCCCTTGTGTTGTATTCAATAAAGATGGATTTAGATCCTAAACTTAGATAAAAATCATGTGCCACCTCTGATGTGATAACGTTGCTCATTAAAAAGTGTTTCAGGTTTCAAGTTAGGACTAAGTCACAGTCTCAAAATGTAATGAAGAATGTAGAGATCAACATGTTAAGACATTAAGATACCAATCCTGGCAAGTAATCTCAATAATTATTCAAACCTTCTGAGCACAAGTGATGTCTGAGAGAGATGCTGCTGCAGCTTCCACTTCAGACAAGATCTGCAGCTGACTCAATATTGGATATATAGAGCTACTACTTTCTGCTCGACTCTGCAAAAAAACACAAAACAAAAATGTATAAAAGTAGGACTTCAGAGAGGGAAGTGTGATGTTACTATGGCTGTTAAACATATTTATGGATGATGTAAAAGAAATAAATATTACAGTGTTGGAGAGGGGCATGAGACAAAGATTTTGGATCTGATTCCAACTGAGAATTTTTCCAGGTGCTCTTTGCTGATGACAGTTCTTTGGAGGAGTCTTACAAAGGTTCGTGGATGAATGTGGGAGGTTATATAAAGAAAGAAAATTGAAAATGAAAGCAGAAAAGAGCAAGGTAAAGAGTAATAAAAAAGTCTAAGCAATGACAGTGAATATCAGAGTGGAGGAAGAATGAATGGAGTAAACAGATGTATTTAAATATTTGAGAGTGGACATATCAACATATATGTCTATGAATGATAAGATAAATCATAGACTAGATGAAAGGAAAAACAGTGGGTGTGTTGAGGCTTCTGTGGAAATTAAGAAATTTATCTATGGAGGCCAAGAGGGTAATATACCAGAGCATAGTGATACAGGTCGGCCATCACTAATCCGATGATCAGTAACCCGGCACTAATTTCGGCTAGCATTATTTCAAATTTCTGGGGTCACCACACTAACTTGCTGCTACTGTTTGGTGGCACTACTTGCTGCATAAGTTATTCCAATTTATTTTTTCACATTTATTGTTATAACCTGCTCACTATTAGCCCTAGCTATGGTTCCAATGAATAAAAGAAATGCTTCTTGTTGAGTAATGCATATACAGTGGACCCCCGGTATTCGATGGCATCGATATTCGATAAATCCGGTATTCAATGCATTATATCACAAAAATTTTTCCTCGGTATTCGATTGAAAACCCGGTATTTGATACGATTCGTACGAGACCTGTCTACATGTGGCCTGAACTGCCCCATGTGTGGGCCCGTGTTTACAAGCCAGCCAGTGTGCGCGCATCTAAGGATACCTTCGGTACATCCATATTTTCCATATTAAACACTGTGTTTGGTGCTTGCTTCTGCAAAAAAAGACACCATGGGCCCCATGAAAGCTTTTAGTGCCAACCCTTCGAGAAAAAAGTCGCTAATGACTTATGAAATGAAAAGAGATAATTGCAAAGTCAAAAGTGGAGTGCGGTGTCGGAGATGGTTAGGGTTTTATAATAAACCCCAATCAACCATCTCTACTATAGTGACCAGGAAAACGCAATCAAGGAAGCTGTTCTTGCAAAAGGTGCAACTGTGATTACAAACAGCGACCGCAAGTGTTAGAAAATGTTGAGAGAAATTTTTATTGGTGTGGATAAATGAAAAACAGATAGCAGGAGATAGCATCTCTCAAGCGATCCCTTTGTGAAAAGGCTAGGCGTTGCATGATAATTTGGTAAAGAAATTGCCTGTAAAATAGTGGTATGTGAGTGAATTTAAGGCCAGCAAAGGTTGGTTTGAAAGATTTAAGAAACGTAGTGGCATACAAGTGGATTAAGCATGGGGAGGCTGCCAGTTAGTTTTTGCGACAGAAGTCCAGTGACTCTCAAGCTGGTCCTAGTGGCATTAAAAGAAGAAGGGAAGTAACCCCGGAAAAGGACTTGCTACCTCAAGTCCTAATGGAAGGGGATTCCCCTTCTAAACACTAACACCTCTCCCCTCCTCCCATCCCATCAATCATCACCAGATCTTCATTAAAGGTAAGTGTCAATTATTTTATTGTTATTGTAATTATTCTTTTGCATTAAACTTAATATTTCATGTAGTAAAATTTTTTTTTCATACTTTTGGATGTCTTGCACAGATTAATTTGATTTCCATTATTTCTTATGAGGAAAATTGATTCGGTTTTCGATATTTTCAGTATTCGATGAGCTCTCAGGAATGGATTAATATCGAATACCGGGGATCCACTGTACACAGTACATTAACCATAAAAGATAAGGTGGCTTTGAAGCCACTGTCGGTCGCCATGAGCTCAGCTAACTCAGTGAAGCTGTGACCGATAAATTTGGGCCTACATCTGAGAAAATATGTCTGTGTGGTAAGTGTGCACTACATAAAAAAAATCCTGCAGCACCCGGTGCATAATGAGAAAAAACTGCGACCGTGTTTTTGGTGTAAAACAGAGACTTTGCGGAATATTTTCGTAAGGTTTTCATGGTTGTATTATTCATTTTTGGTCTCAAGTGATAGAATGGAAGATATATTACAGAAATAAATATGATTTTAATTGGCTTCAAGAGGGAAAGTACCTAAAAATTGAGCTCAAAGTAGCAGAAATGTTCAAGTTTTGCTGATGTTCAAGCATAAACAAATGATGTCACCGTCCAATATGTGTCCAACTGGCTGGTCTAATACTCAGTCACGAATGGGTCAACATTATTTATACAATTATTATAATAATGCAGTAGTCTATATAACAGTAAATCTTCTATTTTTTTGTGTGAATAAAAATTAAAAATGGAAAGCAAGCATAATATAAGATGGGCCTGAAGATATGACTAATGAACAGAGAAAATGTTATTTTAGTGCCAGGAATGTCTGCATTGCTTATTCTGGACCCTATTTTGAAATTGGCATCTCTTGAAATTTGTGTGAAATTGGCCAAATTACCAATTTCTGACTACTTTACTGGGTAGTTGAAATAAGTAAAGGGGCAGTTTCCTGTGCTCAATCAACAAAATAGAAGGAATACTAGCAAAATAGATATGAGTTTGGTAGCCTGGAACAATGGAATGGGCCAAATACAGGGTGTAAACTGGGTGAAATTGCCGATGCATAAATATCGTCATTGGGTTAAGTGTATTCTAACCTAACCACTCTGTAATCCAGCAAAATCACTAATCCAGCACCCTACAGGTCCCGATGGTGCCGGATTAGAGATGGTCAACCTGTACCACTGTCAGCATAGTTGCTGATCCCCTGTATATGTTTATGTAGCATATCTGAGTATCGTAGTTAGTACCATCTATATATTTTATATAGATGATCCCTTGCTAGACCTAGGGGCTAGCATGTGACGTCACACAGTGCCGTTGGTGAGCGTCCCTCACCATACCTCCCTCTCAGATCCAGCATAGGCTTCAAGGCGACAGGTAAGCTGGGCCATTTCCCTCACAACTCTGCTAATATAAGTGAATGTGACCCAACAATTGGTTGCATAAATTTGATATTTAAGCAGATGTAAACAGATGAACTTCTACCAGCCAACGGACATTGTGTGTTGTCCGCATGGCAGCCTAGCAAGCCAGCTACCCCGAGCAAGCACCACCAGCCTCTGTGCACGACTTCCTGGTCAATCTGTGTCTTAGTGTCTCATCTGCTTATTTGCATTACTTCCGAGGGGTTGACCCAGGCTTGCAGATTATGCCAAGCCAGTCTGTGGGGGGAGAAGCCCTAAGCTGCCCAGCCTGACTATGTGCCAGCCTTGCCTGCTAAGCCAGCTTCTCACCCTGCTCTGCTCACTATTCCAAGTTTCTCAAGCCATCCTCGCCTGTGTGAAGGGTTAATTAAGTCAAGCCAGCCAGCCAACTAGCCCAGTTGACTAGCTCTAGTACTCAAGCAAGCCACATGAGTTCCAGCCTTCACCATCGCTTTGTGCTACAAGTTCCAAGCTATCCTGAATGTTTATACCATCCCTGTGGTGTTGTGGTGTGTTTTAAACCAGCCTGGTTTAGAATATTCTCATGTCTAGTGTGGGTGTACGCCAGAGCGCGTGGGTTATGCCGCTCATCCATTCAGCCAGCCAACCACTTGGGACAGGTCGCTCACCACCCACTTGTGCTGCCTCTCTCACACATACATACTCACCGCCATTGTTTATCTCACTCTTATACTGGGTTATACCATCATTTTTACAGACCGCATAAGGGGTCAAGACGCAAGATTGTTTTTTCGTTCCTGAGCGCCAATGTAAAGCCTCCTGTGTGTGTCTATCATCGATATGTGTGCAGAAATCTTCGACAATTTTGAGGTATGGAAGAGTGGACAGCAGCGCCAGAGACAACCACCAATCCTCGCCACCACCTCCACTACCTTCCTGCCTGCCTTTTCACCATCAACATAAGAGATCTGTGAGTGTTGAGACATTTTCTTAGTCTGCAGTGATTTCTTAGTGACATTCAGTAACTTTTGATTAGACTGAATGTTTATTACATTCTGTTTGCAATAATTTTTGAGACCAGTGTTTCTCTTGTTTATTTTTCGTGCTTATATTTATATATATATTGTGTTCCTTTTTTTTTTTATACTTGAAGTAAGTATTTTTCCATTTTTCCCTGTTGTGTGCAATATATAAGCAGTATAAACTTGTGTTTATACTTCACAATTATCTTGTGTTCACAGTAATGTGCTCCTTGCCCAGTAATTCATGCAGTGAAGTATTTCAGTAAATTGTTTACCTTATGTTCTGCACCACAACTCAGTGTTGCGCCTCATTTAATTTTTCCCAGCATTTCCTTGTGTGTTCTTGGTGATTTTGTATTAATTCATTTCCCAATTTTTCCCCGGTGCACTTTATTCCCATTTTAATGTGTGATGACCATTCTTTTGTGTTAGTTATTGTTACTTTTGCCAGTATCTAATATGTTCTATCACCAAAGGCAATAGTGACATTTGTCACAAATTTTTTTCAACACAAGACCTTATTGCAAGAAAATTATCATAGTATTGTGCATATTGATGTTTGTGTTCCTGCCTCATTGTAAGTGTTAACCTTTCTCTGTTTTGTATTTTATGTCCTTTATTTTTATTCATATTATTCACATTTCAATGAACAAATTCACTCTTAGCACAATTTTTAACTTCTTTTTAAAGTAAATCATTCTTTTGCTCTGTTTCAGTAAGTGTTTGCCTAAGTTGCATTTAAGAGTTAAAGTGTTCAATCAGTTCATTCTTGATAATATTCTTTTGTTGTTGTTCTTGTAAACTGCATTCTCTTGTGTGTGCTATTTTATTATTGCAGTATTGACTCATTCTGCAATGATTCTTGTGCAATTATTGTGCTGCCATTTATTTTTTTATTCAGAAAATTTTTATGTAGTGTTGCGTTGTGCAGCAATTCTTGGTTAGTCATTGTCATTTGCAATATTGCAACAGTTTACTTCAGTGTAATATTCTGTGATTCCAGTTTTACATTTACTTGTGTTCTGTGCATAATATTTTATTCTTTGCATGTCACTTCATTCATTTTTTAGAGAATTGCTTTCTCAGTCTATTTTACTTTGACTTAACCTTTTTGATTGATTTATCATTCATTGTTGAATTTCTTTATTGAACTGAGAGTAAAGACAACTCACTGTGTCATTAATTCAAATTAAAGTAAATATGAGTAGATTTGACCTGAGTAAAGTACTATTTCTCTTGATTATCAAAGAGCTGCCTTATCCAGCTGTGTGCCTTATGTGAGTTTTCCTTACTCTGCAGTGTGTCGTGTACATTCTCTTTACTTATGCAGAATAGTTAAGTACAGTGGACCCCCGGTTAATGATATTTTTTCATTCCAGAAGTATGTTCAGGTGCCAGCACTGACCGAATTTGTTCCCATAAGGAATATTGTGAAGTAGACTAGTCCATTTCAGACCCCCAAACATACACGTACAAACGCACTTACATAAATACACTTACATAATTGGTCGCATTGGGAGGTGATCGTTAAGCGGGGGTCCACTGTATTTTCTTCCCATTTAAGCTTACTGTGTCGTATATTCCCTTTGTTATTCTTACTTTTATGTACTTGAGTAAGTTACCTGAGAAAATGTCCCAGTTACTATTGATTGCTTACTTAGTACATCATGCCAGTCAAAGTAACTATGAAACAGTCCACAGTCCTAATATTCCTTTACTGACTGAAAGACAATACCTAACTAGACAATATGTTTGTTCTCACAGCTTGTATCTGAGATTTGTTAAAGTGCTGCAAAATGTGAAGTTCAGATTAAGTTCCTATAGATCTGCGAAATGCTTATCAACGAACCCTAGCGGTCAGGCACTAGTAATACTGTCACTCCTGTCTGGACTCCAACCACAATATCTTGCACACAGGATAGTGTACAGTTACCTTGGGTTTCCGAGGAACCTCAGACAACCCTAGGTGCTGAGGCTACTATCCCTGCAATGTCGACTTGTTCAAGTAGTCGTTCCTCCAAGGGGACACCTTGCGAAGAAAGATTACTTGCAATGAGTTATGTCATCTCTTGCTGATGCCACAAGCCATTGCAGAAAGACGTTTCTGTGGCTAGTGTGCTCACTAAAGTGTTGTTGCTGTTGTTGTCCCTTGCATTCCAGATGGTGATACTATCCTAGTTGACAGTAATCCTTGCAATGTAAAAAATTGTTTCTCGAGTAATCTTCACATGTTGTTAACGTTTGTCAGTGCAGTCTCTTTATAGCTGATACTTCATGTCACATTGTTCTACTCAGAACGAATACCAGTATTGTCAACCATGTTCATTTCGTTCTCCCTTGCTCATATTTCATGTTATAATGTTAACCATTTCCACCGGGGAGAGTCATCCACTCCACCGAGTTTGTTCATTCCTCCAATAAGAAAGAACAGATCCCTTGTGGTCTGGTGTGATATGATTCCTGCTCCAGGAAGATTTTATTCTGACTGTGAAGCCACCAGCACCCATTAGTGACTTTGTAATGAGCCAAGAATTACTGTATCAAACAGCCAAGTTGGGTACCCCAAGCAGAAGGGTATGCAAGTTAGTAATTCCACAGTCACTAGTGAATATAGCTCTACAGCTACTTCACGGTGCACCAGGTGTTGCACACTCTGGTATGGATCGTTTTGTGAAACAAGCCGCCAGAATGAAATACTTTTGGCCACGTATGGCAACTGATATTTCCGAGTATGTTAAGAAATGTAGTGTCTGTATGTAACATAAAGGAAATGTCAACAGTCCAAATCCTATCCAGGTGTATCTCACCACAAGTGAACCATGGGAAAGAGTTGCCATAGATCTGTTAACCAATTTCCAATGTTCCTTCCAATGCAACAAACATCTATGTGTTATGGTAGATCATTTCACCAGATACTGTGAGTTAGTGCCTAGTGCAGATAAGACTGCTGAGACTGTAGCCAAAGTGTTTAAAGAGCATATCATGTGTAGGCATACCACTCCAAAGGCCCTAATAACCGATAATGGAGGTGAGTTCTGTAATGAGATTCTTGAAAATTTGTGTACCTTGTACAATATCTCTAAGTCAACCATTGTTCCCCATCATCCTGTGAGTAATAGTTTGGCGGAACGAACCAATAAGAGTCGAGTCTTATGAGACATAACGAACAACTTTGAGCACATACACACATTCACACACACACTTGCATATACTAGTATTTTTATACTCGATAACAACGTATCAGACGGTACTGATAAGAAATGCGTAGGTGCTTATATCCTAAATTATATCAAATTCATTTACAGTGGACCCCTGGCTTACGATATTATTTCATTCCAGAAGTATGTTCAGGTGCCATTACTGAACGAATTTGGTCCCATAAGGAATATTGTGAATTAGACTTGTCCATTTCAGACCCCCAAACATACACGTACAAACACACTTACATAAATACACTTACATAATTGGTCGCATTGGGAGCTGATCGTAAACCGGGGGTCCACTGTACTTTGATTTTGTCCACCAGTTGCAATCCTAAAGCACTATTAAAATTTACCATAATTTTAAAGGATAACTGGACCAGAATACTTTAACTACTTGTTATAAAAAACAGAAACAGGCTGAATGCTAGAGGCAGAGACTTTCTTGTATTAACACGGCTAGCTGGTCCAGTGGCTAACGCGACGGTCTGGAGTTTTGAAACTCTCTGATTGCGGGTTCTATCCCTGCCCGTGGTATGGTTTACTTTCTTGTATTCTTTGGAGATGTCTATACTTAATAGATATCGCCTTTTTGTAACAGTAGCAACACTCTGGTGTTGCATATGATGATGACAGCCACACTCTGGGTGTTGCATGTGAAGACAACAACATACTGATGTTGCATGTGATGGTGGTAGCAACACTGGGTGTTGCATGTGATGATGGTAACAACACTGGGTGTTGCATGTGAAAGTAGCAACACTCTGGTGTTGCATGTGATGATGGCAGCAACACTGGGTGTTGCATGTGAGAGTAGCAACACTTTGGGTGTTGCATGTGATGATGGTAGCAACACTGGATGTTGCATGTGAGCAGCAACACTATGGTGTTATATGTGATGATGGTAGCAACAATGAGTGTTGCATGTGATGGTAGCAACAATGGTGTTGCATGTGATGAGGGTAGCAACACTGCATGTTGCATGTGATGATGGTAGCAAGGGTGATGCATGTGTTGTTAGCAACACTGGGTGTTGCATGTGATGGTAACAACACCGACATTGCATGTGTTTGAGAGTACCCCAACTCTGGGGGTTGAAATGTGTTTAGGGTAGAAACCACTGGTGTTGCATAATTAAGGAAAGCAACACTGGATTTTCATGTGAGGAGTAGCAACACTCGGGGTGTTGTTTTGTGATAAAGGAAACAACACACTGGTTTTTGCTATGATGGGGGTTTACAACATTGGTTTGTTGCTTTTGAGGGGAAAAGTAGCAACACTTTTGGGTGTTCCCATGTAAAACCTGCAGTAAAACCTTTGGATGGGGGTTTTGGAGATCAAATGCCCCCGCATCCGGTCTTTTTAACCGGTTTTAAAGGGTTGGATCAAGGCCCTGATAAAACCGGGAGGAAACCTTTTGGGCCCCCTGTAGACTGACGTATAAGCCACAGCTGACGGGTACTGATTTTAAATGCTTTTTTCCATGCCTTCTTGAAGACAGCCAGGGTGAAATTGGAAACCCCCCCTTTAAAGTATGCGGGGAGGCAGCGAACAGTTTTGGGGCCCCTAAACACTTGGGTTCTCTCTTGGGTGTACTTTTGGTATCCCTTTTTTATTGGGGAGATGGGGAATCTCCTACCCCAGTGTTTTGCACCGTGGGAAGGATTTTTGTGAGAAAAAATTTTTGGGACTAGCCCCTTTAGGATTTTCCAAGTGTATTTTTATCATCAGCTTTTTTTCCTGCATTCCGGGGAGAACAAAAAAGGGGACTAAAAACTGCCAATAATTTAGGTGTTTTTATCATACTTATACATGGCGTAAAAAAAGTTCCCTGTCCTTTTCCCCCCAGACCTCAATTTTGGGCCTGTTTTGAAAGGTATTTATGTGCACCCCAATTCCACCCCCAAGAGCAAACCCAGGCAGTAACACCTACTTGTTTCCGGCCCCCCTGATCCATGGGAGGCCTGGCCCCAAGGGCCCCGGGTTTCGGGGTTTTTGGGGGTTAAACTCCAGAAAAACCCTTCAGTAGACTCCGGGTTAGTATTCCAACCAAAGAAAAAACCAATTTGATTTGAAAAGAATAAATCATGGGTTTGGGCATATCTATTTTTTGGAAGGTTCAAATTACCCAAACCTATCATTTTCCTATAATGGGTAGATATTTGTTTTTTTTTGGAAAGTGAATTTTCTGCCCTTTATCCCCTTCCCAGGGTCCCCCACATTAGATTTTCATTCATTTTTCTGAGGGAATTTGTTTAATACGGGTGAAAACACTTTTAATTTCCCCCCAGTAATTTGTAGTAACTGAAATTTCCTTCACAAAAATTTTCATTTTGGTTTTCCACAGCCCTTTTTAAGATTTGGTTAAAATGCCCCCTTGGATCTTTTTAGTGTCATCAATGGATGACACTGTCATGGGAAATTTTGGGGTTTATACGCAAAGGAAGAAAACAAATGCGTGGCTCGTGTAGAGTTACCCGGAGGGGTTTTTGGGGGGCAAGCCCCTGCGGCCCATTCCGAGACCAGGCCTCAAAGGTGGATCACTCTGATCAAACCAGGGTGTTTCTGTGGGTGCACACGAGCAACGTACAACCCAGCCCGGTTTTTGGGCAGGGACTGAAAATTTTTGTTTCCGTCCATGCCTTTTTTGAAGACACCAGGGGTCTATTTGGAAATCCCCCTTTTTTATGCCGGGAGGCAAATGGGAAAAAGTCGGGAAACCCCCCGGGCCCCTTATTTTGTTTTTTCTTAATGACCCCGTGGCGCCCCCGCTTTTTTTTCAGGGGGAATTTCTGCAAACTCCCCGCCGAGTGTTTTGCTTTCATAGGGGGGTTTATTTTCCCTGTGCCCGGTTTGGTGCCAACCCTCCAGGACCTTCCAAGTGTAAATTATTTAAGGATTCTTTTTGCCTGCTTTCCCCGGGAATTTCAAAATCAAGGGGCCTTAACGTATTTATGGTGCCCATGAAGTTCTTTGGAAAGGGCCCCAGGTCTAAAATTCACCAACCTTGGAAAAGGGGGCCATTAGGTACAGCAATATTCCAGCCAAAGGCACAAGCTTTTTTAAAAAGAAACATCATGGGGGTTTTTATCTTTTAATTTTGAAGGTTCTCAAATTCCCAGCCTATCATTTTTTCCCGCAGATGAGGGAGATACATTTGAAATTTGGGCCTCTGAAGGAAGGGTAAGGAACAGGGTTGGGGGGAAGTACTGTGCAAATGTTTGGGGGCCTCAGTTTTTAAATCTGTTTTTTTCATTACCCTTTTGGGTTTTAATTTTTTTTTGGGAAATTTATAGGGTCCACTACCAACCTGGGAATGGCCCAAAAACAAAACTGGGTGTTTGCATGTGATATGGTAGTCACAACAATTTTAACAAAAGTAATATCTGCAAAGTTAAGGGCAAACAACACCCCAACTTCCATGAGTTTTGAACATGAAAGTACTAAGGGAACACTTCCAACAACGGACCGGAAAGTTTTTTCTGAAAAATTAAAACACAACAAAGAAAAAAAAAAACCCAAATTTTTCCATACAAAATCTCATTTTCGGAGGGCTACTGGCCTCCCTTTAATTTGGGAAAGGCCAAATCCCCTTTTTAAAACCGTTTTTTTCAGTATCCGGGAACACGTCACCCAAAAAAAAAAACCCGTTTTTCGGTCCCAAGCCTCCCCTCCAGATCCAAAATTGGGTTTTTGGACCTAAAACTCCCCCCAAAAATGGCGGGTTTTAACCCAACAGCACCCCAACCCCTCCAACCCTTTTTTTTGTCCGTAACACAGTCACCCCAAACCGCCCCGCCCGGTTTTCAGGAAACCAAAACCCATACCAAACCCCCAAAATTTTCATGTCCTTAAACACCACCCCTACCCGACAAACCCTCTTTAGAAACCTAAACAAGGTCCCCTAACCCAACCCCGGGCCCCGGGTCCTAACAATAACCCCGGGGGTTTTCAATCCCTAAACCAGCACCCAACCCCATCCAGGGCCCGGTTTTTAAAAAACACAGACCCCCCCCGGACCCTTTTGGGGGGAAAAAACCCTACCCCCCCACCTCCTTTTTTGTATGAAGCACACACCCCCAAAAAACCAGGGGGCCGCAATTTTTAAGACGCACCCAAAACTCCAGGAGGGCAGGGCCGGAAGCAAAACCCCCCCCCAAAAAATCCCCCAAACCCCTTTTTTCAGTGACCCTGAACACAGGCCCCCCCCCAAACCAGCCCCCCAGGGCCGGAAGGGAATACCCCCACCACCCCGGGTTTTTTATGATCCTAACCTCCCAAAACCCCTCCAAATTTTTCAGTGCCAAAAACTTCCCCCAACACCGGGCCTTGGTTTTTTCCCTCCCCAAGACGCCCCCCCCAAAAAAGCCCAACCTGTTTGTCCTTTCCGGGCACGGACCCTACCCCCCAGACCGGGGCAGTTCGTGAACACACACCCATACCCCACCAAACCTGTTTGCAACCAAGGGGAACAAGGTCCCCCAACCACAACCAGGGGCCCCGGTTTTTTTGGGCCCGGGGGGAAACACATCCCCATACCAGTTTTTTCACTCACATTTACACCCCAATTTTAACCAGCACCCACAAAAATTTTTTTACAATAAAAAAAGGGGAATTTAACAAGGCAAAAAACAAGGGTGGAGGGGAGGAAAAGGGGGGCCCGTAAGAAAAACTTCAAACTATAAGTTTGAGCTCTTGCCAGGGAACACCGCCCCAAAACCCGCATCTACACCCCTCGTCACACACTTCTTTCATCTACATCTTTCTGCACTCATCTTCCTGGCCAACTTCCTGTCATCACTCCATGTCCCTATCTTCTAGTCATCACATCTTTTATGTCACTCTCTTCATGTCATCTCACTTTTTTTCTCTACATCTTCTCTGTCATTACATCACCGTCACACTCTCTCTTCATCACACTTCTTGTCATCACACTTTTCTGTCATCTACCCTCTTTTGTCATCACACTTTCGCCTACATCTTCTCTGTCATCACATCTTTCCTTCATCACACCACACCCACACTTTTATTCAACCAATCATCTTGCCCCCTACATCTTCAAAATCACACACCATGGGCATCTACATCCTCGTCACTACACTTTTTTCAAAATTTTTGCATCTACATCTTCTAGTCATCTATCTCAATTTTACTAACTTCTTTTGCACCCTTCTATTTTCCACACTCTGAATTACATCTCAGTTACACTTCATTCCAAAATCTTTACACACATCTTCTTGTCAAAAACACCATGTCACACATCTTCAAGCATCACCTTCATGCATCACATCTTTATCACACACCTCCCACTACACTTTTCCCACACACCCTCTCACCCCGTCACTCATCTTCTCTTCACACTCTTTTTCTTCTCACAACCCTTCATCCATCTTCCGGCACTCATCTTCTATGCTTCACTTTTACCCTCACAATTCCATTTACACACTCCTATTCCCTCACACTTCTAGTCCACACACCCGCCCCTAAACCAGAACACACTTCTTGTCATCACATCTTCATCAACACCCTTCCCCACCCAAAATTTTCCCTTTATCCACCTACATCTACATCTTCCTGCATCAACCCAGCACACATCCTATTTCCCTCTAACTTCTTTTCCTCCCCTCCCGCAACACTCTTCTTGTCACACATCTTCCATGGGCCCTACATCTTCCTGGGGCACCACCTTCTAGCAAAATACTCTCAGGGGGTCAACCCATGCATCTACATCTTCATTCATCTACATCTTCTATGTCATCTACCTTCTATTCATCTACATCTTCCCTGTCACTCACTTCTTTGTCATCTACATCTTCTTTACACAACTTTATTCACTACCCCTCTTCTAGCATCTACAAACTTTATTCACACATCTTTTTGTCATCAACACTCAGTCCACACTCTCTGTCATCTACACCTATTAAACACATCCTCCACACATCACTTAACCACTTCTTTCACAACTTCCGTCCACAAAACTCTCTGTCACTCATCACTCTGTCACTACTTCCCTGTCCTATACT
>NC_069409.1:14838518-14881018 GCF_026875155.1 Cherax quadricarinatus
ATGAAATTTTCTCGTGATGTTTTTAGTTTTTTGGGTTCCCCTGATACAAAAAAAAGGTGAGCCAACTCAGGTAAATACTATAGGTCAGTATCCAATTTTCCATTACTATACTATCTCAAATCTTCAAAAAAATAATTCATAAAGAAATTTACTCCTTCCTAGTGTCTCACAATATACTCAGCCCCTGCCAGTTTGGTTTTAGGCCACAAAAAATGGAAATGATGCAGTTATAAAAATGCTTGAACTGCTTTATGCAGCTTTTGAAAAAACAAAAATAATATCCTCTGGGCCTCTTCAAAGACTTGCAGAAAGTTTTTGATACAGTGGACCACAATAATCCTGGGGCCAGTGGACCACAATAATATAGTGGTAATACTCTTTCATACCTGAAATCTTATCTTAGCAACAGACACCGGTGTGTCTCCATTGATGACATAACCTGGGACATTTAAGGAGTTTTCATGTCCTTCTTAAAACAAGATGGAAAAAGAGTTTCATATACCACTTATAATGCTTGCGAACGCAATCAGCAAACCCAGTTTGTATGTCACATTTATCCACTAAACACATATTGAGTGTGTAGTCCATCACAGTCGCACGTTTGACAGTAGCTTCATTGGTCTCTCTCTTTTCTGCCTGCCACTGTCTTGTCATTTTGTTTAGGTGAATTGATGTCAACAGTGTGATATCTCATTTGTCATGCCACCAAAATGCCATGATGTCATTGGCAGCTAACACCTGCACCTCACCTCTACGAGTGCCTGCGTTGAGCTTAGACATATACTTATGATTTGCACACATTGTACCACACACGTGTCATGTTTGCTCGCAAGAAATCATTGAGTAAAAAGCTTGTGTACCAGTTATCAGTATATAATGTATGCCTCTTACTGCATCACCTGAGATACCCAATAACTTCCTGGTATTTTTCAATGTTTTACTTCCAGTGTATGCAATTTTATCCAATACAAGACCAATGTAGCAGTCACAAAGCACAAACAACTTAATACCAAAGTGTTTCCTCTTGCTTGATATATACTGCTTGAACCACAATCTGCCTTAGAACAAAATCAAAGACTCATCAGTAACAAGCTTCCTGAAGGGATAAAAATATATACTGATCTTTTGTTTCAGATACATAAACACATTCATAATTTTGTATAACCTGTTGTTTCTGTCAGACCTGGTTTTGTCTGAGAAGTGTAACATACATATCAGTAGGATAAATCAGTTCATTGCCATAATGTCACTGAAGGCCAGGGTTGAAATCAGGCAGTCTGTCAACCAGTATGACTTGATATTGTGCTTATAGACATTATAAACATTATTGTAGCGAGAAACAGATACTTCTCAGCCACAGTTATCTCTCTCCACTGGTGTAGTCGTGATTTTGGTGAAACAAGTGCGTTTTCCATGGTGTAATCAAAGTATGTGTTACTTTCCCTGACAGTAATTTCCATCAGGGGTTGAATAACCCTTTCAGGGTCCGTCCCGTAGATCTGCGGCTTTACGTTGAGTGTCCAAACCGTAGATCTACTCCAAAATTCTAGCACTGTCAAATTTAGCGCGAAAGCGCTCATAGGCCTACATGTGAGAGAACGGGTCTGAGTGGTGGGTGTGCGCCACAAACAAAAAATCTAGGCGCCCGCATAGCATTGTGGGAATGCCGGCTCAGTTACCCTTGTTCACCATGCCTCGTCGCAAGTCAGCTCTCACTCCACGGAAAATTGGGACTCTCCTCTTCCTGTCTGATAGTTCTGACACTGATGGAAGTGGAAATGAAGACGAATTCTTTGGCTTTGATCAGTTAGTGACTGAAAGGAATGACCAGGATATCGATAATAGTGCAGAAAACCCTGACAATCCTCAACCTTCTACCTCTGGTGTGGGCACTCCTCAGTCACGGTCAGTTGTACCTCAATGCAAGAGAAAACTATTATTTTCGCGTGGCCAGGCCTCTGACTTCAATAATGATGATGATAGTGACGTGGATTGTGATTTTATTGCTCTTGACGATCATTCGAGTAGTGATAGTGAGGAATCATATTCACCAGTGAAGCGTCAGTATGTACGCCGCCGCATGCGCTCAGGTAGTGTACCCTATGCTGTGCCCAGGGGATGGAGTACATCCCGGAGTACATCCTGGAGTACATCCCGTGGCCCTACACCAGGTTTAGATAGTGATAGTGAGGATGATGTGGCTACACTTGGCATGGATAGACCACAGGCATCAGCAGATGGTGGTACTGGTGATGGTAGTGGCACCGCCATGTGTGACTCACCAGCCCAGGCTGGGACCCACACTGCTGACTCCTCAGTTCAAGGACAAAACGGAGCATCAGCCACCAGCCCACCACAACCACAACCACCCGCACAATCAGCCTATGATGTCCAGTATCCACCAGCAAACCGTATCTGGGATTGGCAGCAAAATCCTAATTTTGTTCCCAAGCCCCACCACTTTGATGACTCTCAAAGTGGAATTCTACCTACTTGTCCCCTTGGAACCACAGCCAATGAACTGGAATTCTTTGAATTATTCTTTGACCAGCCATTGATGGAAACTATTGCCAGGGAAAATAATAAGTATTTTGAGTACACCATGGCAAATACGATCATATCACCACAGTCAAGACTACACCGTTGGAAAGAGACGACTGTTGCAGAAATGTATTTGCTTTTTGCAACAATAATGCTTATGCCTCATGTCTATAAGCATAATATAAAGATACTGGTCACAGATCGGCTAATTTCTACCCCGGTCTTCAGTGAAATCATCCCATTGAACAGGTTTGTCTTACTGTTATGTATGTTGCACTTCTCTGACAAAACCAGGCCTGACAGAAGTGACAGGTTATACAAGATTAGAAATGTTTTTATATATCTCAAACAAAAGTTCAGCATATACTTTTATCCATTCAAGAATCTTGTAATTGACGAGTCTTTGATTTTGTTCAAAGGTAGACTGTCATTCAAGCAGTATATACCGAGCAAGAGGAAACGTTTTGGTATAAAACTGTTTGTACTCTGTGACTGTGACAGTGGCCTGGTGTTGGATATTGTTGTATACACGGGAAGTAAAACATTGAAAGATACCAAGACGTTATTGGATATCTCAGGTGATGTAGTGAGAAAATGATGGCAAACCCTTTTCTTGGTAAGGGGCATACATTATATACTGATAACTGGTACACAAGCCCATTACTTAGTGATTTTTTTGCGAAAGTGAACAAGACAGATGTGTGTGGCAGCAGTGCGTTCTAATCATTAAACATATGCCCAGCTGAACGCAGGTGCTCGTGGTGATGACGTGCAGGTGTTTACTGCCAATTTACTCATGGCATTACGGTGGCATGACAAACGAGATATCATATTGTTGACAACCATTCACCGTAATGAAATGCAAGTCAGTGGCAAAGTTGATCGAGTGACTAATGAATGTATTCGAAAACCAGTGACAGTGATTGATTTATATGCAAAACATGCGCTTGGTTGAAAATGTGACATGCAGATTGGTTTTGTTGATTGTGTTCATAAAAGTTACAAGTGGTACATGAAACTTTTCTTCCATCTCATGGACATTTCAGTGCTCAATGCATATAATATGTACCAAACAAAGACTGGCAACAGATCACCGTTTGGTGATTTTGTTTGTCTGTTGTCAGACAACTCTAATGAAGTACCAGGTAAGAACACCTGCTATACAACAGGTCCTCGAATTCTCAGGATATACCCAAGCATTTGAGGAGGAAGGTGATCATTTCATAATACAGCTTCCTTCAACTCAGAAGAAATTCACTCAGAAGAGATGCATTGTCTGTGCACAAACAAAACGACGGCAACAAGACGCAAAGACACTCGTTTATGTGTGAGGAATGTAAGGTGCCTCTGTGCATGGTGCCTTGTTTCAAGGAGTTCCACAAGCTCCAGCAGTTTTCTAAAAACATGTCCAGTGATTGTAATTATGCGAAATATATGATAGACATTGTATTATACATATTTGTGCATTGTTTATTGTAATAAACAACTGTTGGTAAACAATATTATGATAATAACTTTAGTGCGGTTATTGTGTTCAATACAGTTGAGTTTATATATATATCTCTCAATTCTATACTAGTATTGGCTCTCTGGCCCCCGAAAAGTTAGTAGGAAAAGGAAATAAAGGGGAAAAGAAATGAAAAATAAACTACTAAAATCGAAAATAAAGTAATGCGCATATGTGGGAATTTGTCGATGTTGGCGCCACCACATCTTTTGGTATCATAGCCTCGGCACGGTATCTCGGTAAGTACTGATCAGAAATTTTTTTTTCTGTTTATTACCTTCACAAAAAATATGCTCTTTAATTCTGTAAGAAAAAAAGAATTTTTTATTTTTTTTTTTTTCAAATTTATGGGAACACTGGAGCATCCACTTCAGATTTTGGCCTTGGACCCTGAAGGAATTAAAAAAAACAGTGTCAAGAAGCATCTCTCCACTTCAGTGCATTATTCCCAAGTGTACAAGATGGCTAGATTCCTACTTTGAGTGTCCATCAGAGTAGTGGGGATTGGAACAAAATCGGCACCCCCATGCTGTTCAAATCCCATCATGCTCTCTTGAGTGTGGGTAATAGTATTGATAAGGTCGGTTGTGGTTGTCCAAGTTGTGGTGGTTGGGGGTGGTTGAGCTTGGCCTGAGTTTTGTATCTGCTGAGTCAGCAGCGTTGGTCTCCCAACCTGGGGTATGCTGGTGCGCTGCATGACACCAATGCACCACCACACCACCTACTGCTGTATGTAATATTAATCCTCCAGGTGTATACAGTATCCAGATCCATTGTCTCGGTCTGTCCTGGTGTGGGCCATGGGATGTACTCCTTCCCGCTTGGAATAGCATATTGCACACTACTCCAGTACCACATGTGGTAGTATATAAATCACTCTTCAATGATGGAATATCCTCTTAAAGTATTGGCTATGGGAATGGTCCATAGAGTGATGGAAAATCATGTCGATATCATGGTTGTTACATTGCTCACATCTAAGTCCTGGCTGCTGGAAATAATGAGTTTACACTTATGCCATGGTACAAACTGAATTGAGCGATTGAGGCGGTATCAGTCACAGAGGTGCGGTCGTTTTGAGGGTCATCAGGGTTTTCGCACTATTTTGGTAGCTT
This sequence comes from Cherax quadricarinatus, assembly GCF_026875155.1. NCBI lineage: Eukaryota > Metazoa > Arthropoda > Malacostraca > Decapoda > Parastacidae > Cherax > Cherax quadricarinatus. The sequence goes on from NC_069409.1 coordinate 14,843,682, forward strand.
GGTATTGCTTTCAGCCACAAACGTAAACAAGACCATATAAATCATCTTCTTACCACTCTCATTTATGTTAGAACTATTACTTGGGAAGAGAGGATTCCCAGTTTGCAGGAATGAGGTTTCTTGAAATGGTTGTTCACAATGTACTGCAGACTTCCCGTTTTTTTTGTATATACTGTGTACACTGGCCACAACAGGACCATTTCTTTTCATTTGTAGGACCTACCAGCTTTCTCCGCCAACCAAATTTGAAAAGCTGTAGAATTTTGGTGTAGGAACTACGGGGAGACCTGGGCTTCCGAAGCTCATTAGTACTAGGGGACCCACTTGAAGGCGGATAAATATTGAGGGATAATTGGAATTGAGTATGCGTACGATGGTATGGAACTGTTGTGGGTCACCCTCCTGGGAAAGAAGATTAACCTTTCAGGGTTCCCGTGACATCGATATACGGCTTTATGTTGAGGGGGGGGGGGTGTTCCCAAAACACGTAGATCTGCGCAGGTCACTCTGAAGCTGTTGAGATGTAAAATTTGGGCCTAGATATGAGACAATACATCCTAGTTATTATGTGTGCCACCCCATAAAATACAAATTCTTGCCTGCACACAGTGCATAATGAGATGGCAGAAAATACTGAGACCGTTATTTTTCCATTTGAAAACAGCGACTTTGCAGTGTTTTTTTTTGTATGTTTTTTTTATTTGTATTTGTGGATTCTTTGCTCATGTAATGTGTAACATATATTACAGAAAATAGAGAGATTTTGATATGGATTTATACTGATAAATGGCTTGAAACTGATTCTAAAGTAGCGGAAAAAGGTTAAATTTTTGCCAATGTTCTAAGTGTGAAATCCAATGAACTCACACGTTAATTACACACCAGCTGGGTGGGTCTAATATACGTTTCCACAAATTGTGGTGATATTTATTTATCAAATTATTACAATATTGCATAACAGTAATTTCGTGTTTTTTGGTTTTTTTATAAAATCATTATTTGAATAAAAATTCCAAAAAACAGCATTCATTTTGTAAAGCCTGTGAAAACATAACCTAATGAACAGAGGAAATGTTAGTTCGTGCCAGGAAAGCCTGCATTGTTTATTTCTGGACCCTATTTTGACATGGGAATATTTTGAACTTTGCATTAATTGGCCAAATTACCAATTTCCGATCACTTGTATTTTGTAGTTTAGAACAGTTTACTTGGCAAGTTTCGTGTGCTCAGTCGACTAGAATAGAAGTAAAATGACTAGTGTGAAAAATAGCTAAGAATGTGTCAAATGGAATAATGAGGAATAGGGCCTATAATGGAGACAAAGTCGGCAAAATCGCCGCCATCCGAATGTAAATTTTTTTAGTGCTGACATATCCAAAATTTGCAAGAGAATAATTTTGTCAGTTTTCCATGTAAATTTCGTTACTTTTTGTTTTAATTGCCTTCAGAAAAAGAGTTTCTATCATTTCATAAGAAAACAAACAAATTATTTTTTTGAAATTCCTTCGGACACTGGTGCACACTTTGAAATTTGGCCCCTCTGGACCCTGAAAGGGTTAACTTAAAATTTCCTAGATGCCAACTTTGTTTGCTTCATATTGGTAGTGGAAATAAGAGATTTTTTGTATTAAATGATAGTTATGCCTGGCAAGATGCTGGGTGCATACACTCTCATCTCCCTTGTGTTGACGTGTAGAGGTGTTAACCTAAAGCATTAAACACTATATGTACACATTTATTAGTAATATTTTGAACAGTCGGCCGTTTCTCACTGAAGCCGGGTGACCCAAAATTAAAGGAATAAAACCCGTAAAAGAATAAGAAAAAAGCTTTCATCATCTTCAACACTTTGCCACCCATCACATGTGAAGACTTACTCAGGCCCTGTAACAACTGCAGACAGTATTACCAAGGCTGCCTCCTCCTCGAGGAAAATTAATGAATAGAAAAAGAATAATAATAAAGACAAAAATCATAAACACTCTATTATATAGAAAATATAAAATATAATAAACACGTAAGTTATGAAATTTTAATCTACATTAAAGAAAGAAAAAAATGAAAATAATATAAAATGATAACTGAGTTCAACGCTAAGTAAGAAAGAACTTGGGTTGTTCGGGTGTTGGTGACAATGTTGTTGAAATCGTAGCCGTTGCCGATGATGGGGGGGGGGGATTTGCAGGTGTTGGTTTACAAACCCACTGGCTACTTCTTCACAGTATTAGCCTTGAGTATTCTATCCCAATGACAGTGAAGAAAGCAGGTTCTTTATCTGCTGCTTAATGTTGAGGGTTAACGTCCTGCAATTTAATAATTTCATTACATGGTGACAGGTAATTAAATCCAATAAGGGGGTAAGTTCTCAGGACGTTAGTCGCATCTCCCTTCTACTTATCTTACTCAGTTGATTGGAGGTGATCCCATCAGTCATCCAAGGCTGGAAAGATAACAGGTTTACCATTCTGCTATGGGAAATCACTCTCCATGATAAAGTACAATACTAAAAGATGATGGTGATTATTACAAATCAGTTCAACTTAGAGCAAGACTGAAAGAGAATAAGTTTATTATTGGCTCAAATCGTGAAGCTTTCAAACAATAAATCCACTAGAATACAAGGCAGGCTTGTACTTACAGTAGTGCTTGGGAGCTAGTGAGTCTAGTGATGTACCTGTTTGGCACTCGGAGCCCCAAACATCACCTTTCGGGGGTGGGGGGGGGGCGTTATGAAGGAGCGGGAGCTAGACTGCCTTCCTTACATGCTGCTGGCAATGAAACTATTGTTACTATATACTCCCTTGCTACTCCTTTCTATTGAACTTTTCCCTACACACCTCCCCCATACCAAGACTTGTAGTCAAGGAGTATAAAGAGAATAGGCGAGGAAAATAGTTCTAAGTAAGGTTGGAGTTTGTGTAAGGCACAACAATCTTATACTGACTGTCACGAAATTAACAAGTCAGAGGGGTAAATTGAATGAACCATTGATATAACATATGAAACTGAAAAGCCTGGGTGCCAATGTCCACCTATGAGGCGATGTTGGTTCCCTTAATAAGTTTCTAGGTATATCAAGGTTTGGGTCCGTTTCTAAAAGAATTCTTTTTACCGCATATAAAAATTTGAGTTTGGAGCTTACCCCTCACAAGGGTCTAAACATACCGCTTTTCTATTTGAGAGTATCTCGTTCTGCACGGGATGGCGTTTCCGGCTTAGGAAGCATTACAGGGAATGGTAGTAATAAGTACATCATGGTACATTGTAGTTTGGTAACACTGCACCTAAGCCTAGTATTGGAGGCATCAGTTCTTAAAACAAAATGTTTTTATTACTTATCTGGAATCTTATGTATAGGGTCTTTCGAAAAGATACTTTTTAATCGTCATTAAACTTTTTCCGAGCTAGTCGGAAAGTTCAAAAGGTTCCTTCACAGACTTTGTTAAGGTAAGTCGGATAAGATACCTGTAAGATACAGTAAGGTGTCGGGATAAAACCGTGCATAAAAATTTACAGGAACAAGAATAAGTTACGCATGAGCTCTTCTTGGTTTGGGGAATTTAAGAAATTTAATAAAGCTTTGATCCTTTCTGGGAGAGCTGCAGAGTCGAGAAGGAGAGGTATAGAAAGTATCAAGGCCAAGATATCTTAATCTTGTATACCCAAGGATAGCATTTCATATCGGGCTTGGCGTGAGGCCATGTGAGCGTAAAACCTACGCCAAAAACTGATGTTAAATGTTTGGTATGTTCGCCCACGTGGATGTCATTACGTTAAAAATGTTTTTCAAAATAAACTCGAAACCGTTGGCTATTACCCAAAGACCTTTTCAATTACAGGTCTCACATAGGTAGCACAGGCAGTTTCCAACCGAAGGGCCATAGTTCTATATTGCTTCCAGTTTTGGTGGGGTAGAAAAGCTGTGTAACTGCTTAGAAGAAGGTTAGAATTATCTGATGCATATGTCCTGCAGCAATATCTATCCTCTGAAAAGAAGGAAGAGTCATAAAATTTGTGGTAGAACGCTATCTATTAAGGGCATAGGGCTCATGCATCTCCCCGAGGCTATAGCATTAAGGCCTCTGAAGCAATAGACTAGTCTTTATAAATTTCTCCTTCTTAATCCATGACTACGGGTGAACAATAATGAAGATATCTGAAGGTTCAATGATCTTTTGTTTTTAATTAATTTGTCTCCCTCACGGTCTCAAAGGCATCCCTAATTGAACCTGGAAACTGGGGTAATTTTCGTTTGATAAGAGATTGTCCCTCACCTAAGATCAATATCTTTGGGAGGACATACCGTGGAAGAGGTAACACCTGGAATTCTGTAAAGAGTCTGGAAAAGTTATACTCAAACATTGAAGTAGTATCATGTCTCTTAATGGGTCATCAAAGATTCATTTATATTAATGTTGGTTGTGTCTGAGTGGTCAAGATGTCACCAAGTCTATGGTAGTTCTTTCATCATAGTCTAAGTTAGAGTTGTCAATTTCCGCACACCTTATCAGTCTTCAGTTATCATATCAAGTTCGTGTGGTAAACTAAGTCAAAAAGTTATTAAGGCTGTTAACCGAATTTATTTGGTAATATTTCTTAAGGAGGTTGTATTGATTAAGCTTAGGCTTTTCCTTGGCTTCTATGAGTAGTCAACTTCCCTCACAAATTTTGTATATACTTTATAGGACTTTCCATGCTATAATAATTGATTTGACTTGATAGTGCAAACGTACAAGAATCTCTCTTACTTAAAAAACTTCTGTCTCTGATCTTTTGGATTAAATTAGGTTTCTGTAGACTGGTCCATTTGACAAGCTTAGGTGAGGTTTTTCGATAACTATGTCGCAGAGGTTCTCGTCCAAGTTAGGATCTAAGGTTCAGGAGAAATGTTAAGAAGGACTGAAACTCAGCACTCACCTCCTCATTAGTCCATAAGTCATGAAGGATTGGACAATGGGCTTCTGGCCTGTCTACCATAGAGAATAGTTAAAAAGGTGAAAACCCCAAGAGGTCACTGGGAACTTCCCTCATGGACTAAACAAAGCACAGGGTCAGGTTAACGATTGCTCATCTCTTGGTTTAAGGGAGCAAGTTTCCGTAAAATGGACTTGAGAATCGAATGCTGCGCGCTCAATCCTCCAATTACAGTGGGATGTTAGGGGTGTGGTACGAAGAGCTTCCTCCAGGAAGTTGGTTTATAGATGATTGCATTTAGTCAGATGTGAAATGTGTACACACGGCTCAGACTAATTTTCTAGGGTTGCCCCACACTCTGGAGAAGTGGACAAAAGTGGTTCAGCCACCCTCTGTTCAGTAGTTTATGGTCTTTAAGGGCCACGCTTCAGGGAACATCGAAGCATAATCAAATTAATGGTAATATATTATCTATGACACCCCAGATGAAGTGGTGATAAGGACCAACGAATGTCAATAAGCTACTCTATCAACGGTACAGCTAAAGATAGGCATTTTGACCATAGGTAGCCGGCCTGCGTACCTCGGAGAGGATGACAGTGGCATACTTTACACGGATCTACAATAGTAGTGACAATCTGAGACATGATTTGGCCAAAAAAATTATGGTTTCCCTAATTTTATTTTAAGGTTTTCCGATGCGTAGAAATGTCCGGCCCCTGGCAGGTCATAGCCATTTTTAAGAACAGGTCTCTCTGGCATTGACTTGGAACAACTAAGTATGAATAGTCCTTCTCATCTGAATTTAATTTGAATACTGATTGTACAGATACCTATTTATGTATTATTCAAATTTATATGAAAAGTTTTTCCTTTGATAACTTGATTTTGTTGTAGCGGGCCATTATGGCAATTCTGAGAGATGGGCAAATATACGTGGTACTATTGGCAAAGGAAGTTCCTTCGATATATACCTAAAGGCTTTGAAGTCAAGGAAAACTAAAGGATGGATAGTAGGGAAGCCTGAGGGGGCTTTGCGTCTGAGTCCCGTAAGTCAAGACGAGTCTGTATGGTATCGAGGTGATATGTCCTTCACGTTCATCGTGACGAGTGAAGGTGATCCTAACTACCTCGCTTTCGAGATTATCAGGCACTGGTTTTTTAATCCACATGAATCTCACGAGACTTGTGTCACTGAATACTTTCATACCTTTGGTTGATGAAAGGCATCACCTCAGAAGTATAATGGTCCAGACCTTTTACAGGGCCGTATAGTACGGGAGCAAGAAGTGATGGGAGCTTGTTCGGCTTCAGACCTCAACCTCTGTGGTACCAATTTAGACCTAATGTAACAACGGGATGGTAGGATAAGTGTCTGTTCGGATCCCAAAAGTTAGTCTGAAGTATAGCAGAGGAATGAGTTTCTTGTGTAGGTTAGGGAAAACAGCATATTCAGAACATGACTATACAGTGGACCCCCGCATAAAGATGTTGGGCATCACGCTTCACATAGCGATTTAATCCGCATACCGCATGTCTTTAATCGCGAAAAATTTTGCCGCGCATACCGTTTTAAAAAACACAGTCCGATTTTTCGTCGAGACGTGTCCAATGTGCGCCCTCAGCCAGCGCTCACATGTGCCGCCACGTGCCATTTGTTTACTGCCAGCCTCCGCGGTAACATCCTAGCTTACACTCAGAACTATTTTGTTTTTTACAGTGTTTCGGTGCTGTTTCTGGAAAATAAGAGTACCATGGGCACAGAAAGCTTTCTAGTGCCAACCGTACACAATAAGGGTGGAGAATTCCAATAGAAATGGAAAGAAAGAGATCATTGAAAGTATAAAGTGGATGTGCGTATCGTCCAGAACTAGTCAAGTTGTACAAGAAAACCCAATAAACAATCGCTATTATTGTGGGCACCAGAAAAGAACAATCATAAGGAAGCTGTTCTTGCCAAAGGTTTACTGTGTTTTCGAAACTATGATCGCATGTGATGGTAAGATGTGAGAAGACTTTATTGGTGTGGATGGATAAATGGAAAACAGCTAGCAGGGAAAGATAGCGTCTTTCAAGCGATCTTATGTGAAAAGGCTAGAAGTGGCATGAGTATTGAAATTAAAAAAAGTATGGCCTGCCAACTAGTGGAACATGGATGTGAGTGTTATTCTTAATGGCCGCAAAAGGTTGGTTTGAGAGATTTAAGAAGCGTAGTGGCATTCCATGATGTGATAAGGGCATGGTGAGGCTGCCAGTTCAGGGAACATGCGGTCTGAAAAAATTTGGGCATGGAATTCAAGGGAATGTACAAGACGTGAAGGACTGACTGAACCTGAACAAGTGTTATTTAATTGTAATGAAATAACAGGCCTGTTCTGGGAAGAAACTGCCAAGAAAGGAACTACATTACCAGGAGGAAAAGGCACTCCCAGGACATAAGCCTCTGAAAAGACGGCTTACTTTTGTTGATGTGTGCCAATGCTAGTGGTGATTGCAAGGTTTAGCCTTTATTCGTGTAATCACTCCTGAAACTCACAGACCGTTCAGGCAAAGATAATGTCCTCAAGGATTAATGTGTGTGTGCTCGTGGAGGGGCTAAACAGTAAGGGCATGGGTCAATAGGGACTTTTTCATAAACTGGTTACCTCCATGTTTGCCTCCCAATGTGAAAGATTACTCCCTAACTGAAAAGAAATTAGAACTTAAGTGCCTCGGTGTTAGACAATGCCCCCGGTCATCTGTACAGACGTGGATCCGAGCGACTGTATGGGGACATGAGCTTCATAAGGTGAAGTTTTTGCCTCCTAATGACACTCTCTCCAGCAGCCATGGACCGCAGGTTATGGCCAAACTTCAAAAAACTGTTCACAAGCTCTGTTTAAAGGATGACTTTGTAGTGACCTCAGAAACTTCAAACTGACTCTAATAGAGAGTTGTGTGGATGAGAGCACTTTTAATATTCCTCAATTGTGTAAACCTTATAGGTTAGGCTTGGGAGGGAGTGACATTAAGAAGACCTTGAACTCTGTTGGAAGAAATCTGTTGGCCAGGATGTTTAGACAAAAAGGGGATTTTTGAAGGGTTGAGGCTAACCCTGAGAGGAATTCTGCCTCTGAAGTGAATCATTGATGCCTGGGAAAGTCCTTGGGTTGGAGGATAGTGGGGGGATGTGGAAAAGAGTTGGTGGAGGAGGACAATGAAGAACTAACCACTGATGAGCTGATAGATCACTTCAACAGCAAGAGGGCCCGGACCTGAGAAAATGGTTCAGAGGAGGGGAGAGAGAGAAATTGAAGAAGTTGCCTACTACAAAAGATTAAGGAAATCTGTGCGCAAAGTGGCTTGACAGTGCAATACCTTTTGGATGAACATCCCCCTCACACCGCTATTGCAAGCCTGTGTTGTAATTATTACCTGGAGTTTACTGGATGAGTGTTCCGGGGGTCAACGCCCGCCCGCGGCCCCAGGTCTGATACCAGGCCTCCTGGAGGATCTGAGCTGATCAACCAGTGGCTGTTCGACAGCTGGCCTGACAGCAAAACCAACATACGAGCCACAGCTCCCCGGCTGATCGGAACTGACTTTAGGTGCTCCCTTGTCTGTGCCAGCTTGAGGACATGCCAGATAACACTTTAGGGTAAGTCATAAAGGAACGAGAGGTACAGGCCAATATGGACAGAGATGTTGTGCGAAAGAAGTCCAGTGCTCTGAAGCTGGTCCTCTAGTGGCATTAAAAGAAGATGGGAAGTAAAGAGAAAACACCACACACCACACCCCAGAAAAAAGGACTTGCCACCCAAGTCTTTAATGGAAGGGGATTCCTTTTCTCAACCTAATCACTCTCTCTCCCCTCCTCCCATCCCATCAATCTTCACCAGATCTTCAATAAATAGTAAAGTGTCATGTAGTGTGCTTGCCTTTTTAGTATTGTGTGTATTAAATTTAACAGTTCATGTGGTAAAAAATTTTTTTTTTCATATTTTGGGGTCTTGCACGGATTATTTTATTTCCATCTATTATCTTTTGGGGAAAATTCATTCACTTACGATTATTTCGCATAACATTACCCACTCTTGCACGGATTAAACATCTTTATGCGGGGGTCACTGTAACTTGTGCATCCAGTGTCTCGTTAAAAATGGTAGTAGATACTCATTAGTCCTTTAAATGTTCCTAACAGAAGGGTGCTTGGGTCGCATTTACAGTCTTTTCCCTTTCAGGTCCAAGGCCAAAATTGAAGTGGTGCCCCAGTTGTCCAAGATTTTCAAAAAAAATATTGTTATTTTTCTTATTGAAGATGGTTAGTTAGAGAATCTTTTTGTGATGTAATAAACAAAAGTACGAAATTTGATGGGAAAATTGACGTGAAATTATGCTCTCGTGAATTTTGAATTGGGTCAGCGATATTTCGAATCTGCGATTTTTGCGACTTTGACTCCTATTTTAGGCATTACCAGTATTCCAGTAGGCCCAAATTCTCAGTATTCACTAGCATTTATTCTATAGACTATTGATTGAGCACAAGAAATCGCCAAGTCAACTGTTTCAACTAGACAAAATAGAGTGACCGGGGAAAATTGGTAATTTGGCCATTTAACACAGTTCAAAAATATTCCAATTTCAAATAGGGTCCGAAAATAAAATACAATGTTGGTATTCTGGCACTAAACTAACATTTCCTCTGTTTATTAGTTTTGTTATTAGGTCTTTACAAATACATTCCATTTGATTTTTTATTCTACATAATGAATTTGTATTCACACCAAAAAATAGAAGATTTTATGTTATGCAATATTGTAATAATTGTATTAATATCTCTTCACACATTTGTGAATGTATAGTAGACCCACCGCTGGGTGTATTCGACATGTGAGGTCGTTTGTTTATCTTGAACATCGGCAAAATTTAAACATTTCTGCCACTTGAAGCACGCAATTTCAAGCCATTTTCCAGTGATAACTACAACTAAATAATACAAAAAATTTAAATTCCCATTCCTTTAGTTTTCCTGTAAATATGTCTTCCATTCTATAAATGCAGACCAAGAAATCACATATTACACTGTAAAAAACTACGATAAACATCTGCAAAGTCGCTGTTTTTAATCGAAAATCCATGGTCTCAGTTTTTTTTCTTATTATACACAGTTATGTGCTGCAGGGTTTGTTGTAGTGTGGTGCACCAATACCATCCATAAGATGTATTCTTCTCTTATCTAGGGCCCAAAAGTTACCACTCACAAGTTTATCAGAGGGAGAGTGCAGCTGAGACTCGCACTGAGACGTAGATCTACGGGACAGACCCTGAAAGGGTTTAAAACATCTTCAGAAACTTTTTGGTCCTTGCTTAGAAGGACCATTGGAAGTTTATGTCCCTTAAACACCACACAAATTGACAAACAGGAAATAACTAATCAGTCTTTTACTTCCCACTAGAGCTTTGAGATTTCTTAAGTCTAAATGAACCCTTGCCTTAGGGTTCAATCCCTTTAGGTCTTTATAGGAATTGTGAGCCTGCAGCATGACTAGTCAGCAGGCCGCAGGCAACTTCCTCAGTGTTTAATCCAGGTTGTTTTCTCTAATGATCTGTTCGTATCTGGTGAGGAAGAGCTGTCATGAACTGTCTCAGCAAACCATGACGTCTCTATGAGATTCATTAAACTGTGATCAATTACCTGAATCTCTCTATCCAAAACGTCGAACAAACTCAAAAGAGTGTTACCTGTAACTGCTGAAGTTTCTCTGGCCAGGCTGTAAGGTGTTCCTGAATCTTTTCTGTAAGAAAAGTAATAGTGGAGTTTTTTGATACTGCTTTAACACCTTTGAATGTTTCCGTCGTATAAATACGATCTTACGCAGCCAATGGTTGTCTGACGTATTTTAATACGCATTAATTCTAGCAGCGTCAAATCAAGCAGGAGGAAAGTGCTAGGCCCACATGTGAGAGAAATGGGAGTCTCCATGGTCAGTTGTGCACCATATAAAAAATCGCGGGAGCCAGTGGCTGCATTGTGGAATGCCATTCAGTTGTCATTGTTCAGCATGTCTAAGTGGTAAGAAATATGTGATTCCCCAGCAAATCTGGGACTCTCTTTCCATGTTGAATGCTCGTAACACAGTTGATGTGGTCCAGTGAAGACTCGCAAATTTCTATGATTTGGAGGAGTTTGAGTACATAAAGCTCAGATGGCGGCGGAGGAGGGGGAGGAGGGGAGGAAGAGGATGGAGGAGGAAGGAGGAGGGGAGAGATGAAGAGGAGGAGGACGGTGTAGGAGAGGAGGAGGAGGAGAAGGAGGAGGAGATGGAGAAGAGGAATGGAGGCAGGAGGAAGAAGGAAGATTGTAATAATATTGTTCCTTGAAGCAAGAAAAAAAAAAACAAGTCCACCCGCAGGACCAGTGAAAGATAAGGGGAGAGATAACAATCTGATAAGTAGCTGACTTTGATGAGCGTAAATGAGGTAAATATTACATGACCATCGCCTCCCTCTTTGGTATTTGCTGGTAACAAACTTTCTGTCTGTATCTATTGTGTCTGTCTGTCAAGTCCCTGTCTGTCCATTAGCTCTCTGTCTGAGAGAAGAGCAATCAAGGACTGTGTCATCACGTTCTACTAAATCTTCAGAGCAGTAGTATAGCACTTTGAAGGATTTCTTGAGTTATCCTAGTATTTACACTATGTATACTTGGATTTATGTGTACCTGTCGAGATCAGCGATAGGCAGACTGAAAGAGAGAAGATTGATAGAGTATAGAATGAGGGGAGAAAGATAATTAGATAGAATGGAGGAGGGGATGCAGCATCCGAACCCCATTGTTTTGACAGGGTAGTGAGGTAGTGAATAAGAGCAATATGTCACTTTGACAGCTTGCCGACTTCGGACTCACGATACAATCTTACAACCCACTCACTCGACACACAAAAGGTTGGAGGAGGAGGATGGGGAGAAGGAGGAGAAAGGAGGAGGGAAGGAGGGAGAAGGAGGAGTTAAGGTTGTAGGTGAAGAGATGGAAGAAAGAAGAGACGAATACGAACCGAGTATGGATTTCGTTAAAGAGAAGAAAGAAAAGAAAGGAAGTAAGAAGGACCAAGGGCTAGGAAGAAGATGGTGAAATAAGAAGAAGAAGGGACGAAGAAGGAGAAGAGGAAGGAGACGAAGATAGGAGAAGAAAGAAAGAAGGAGAAGAAGAAGGATGAAGTAAGAAGGAGAAGAGAAGGGAGAAAGAAGAAGGAGGAGATTAGGACAAGAAGAAGAAAGAAAGAATGGAAGAGAACGAAGAATTGGTTTGTTTGTTTGTTTGTTTGATTGTTTTGTTGTCTTTTTTGTAAACAAGTTTTGGTAAGAACCATTATAGTGATAATATTGTTTGTTTGCTTATTGTGTTGTATACAAGAGTTGTTATATAGTATATTTCATACAGATTGCACCTTACTTTGGGTCTCATAGGCCACATTTAAGTTATGTGAAAAAAATATACAAATAGTGAAAAAAACAACAAACCTTCAAATAAAGTATACTATAAAGAAATTTTCCGGGTGTGAGCGCAGTTCGCGCTGTTGCCATAGCGGCTCATTTTCTGCAAAATTCACGGCTCTATATCTCTAGATGTTATGTAACCGATGGCAAAATTTTTTTTTTGGACTAAAACTCACTCAGAAAAATATCTTGTACCATTTCATAAGAAAAATAATTTATTTTTTTGTTTCATTTTGGCGGACAATAGAATGACAGTTTCAGAGTGGGGCCCTGAAAACAGTCAAAGGGTAACGGATTCCTAGTTCTTCAGTTAGGTTATAATTACATTAATATCTAGCGACAAAGTTGCTGTAGAATTTCAAAGCTGTACCGCGGAGGAAAATAACATTCCTAACCTGGTAGCCCAGGTTTTCAGAAGGCATTCACAGGAGGGTAGCGGTATTTTCCAAATGATAATGTATGAAGTTATGTCTTCCACTCTGATGTTAAGGGGTGGTTTATTAGGTGTTGGGAATATGTGCCACTAGCTCGCATGTTGTTCAATTACTCTCTTCCTCTAATTGTTGTTGTCTAAGAGGTAACTTTGTTATTCTATAATTCTAGGCGAGATTTTTCGGACCGCGATCCTTTTTCTCTCTAATTAACTCATGCTCTCTAGCTTTTACCTCGCGTTCTCTTGCTTTTTTTCTGTACTTCTCTTTCCTTTTGTCTTCATCAAGTTCTCGTAGTTTAGCCTGTTCCTACTTCTCTATCCTTTGCTCTTATCCCTCAAGTTCTCTATTTAACTTGTTCTTCACGTACTCGCTAGCTCTCTCCTCTACGATCAAGGTCTATCACGCTCCTCTTTTTTCTTCTCTCTCTCTTTCTATCTGTCTTTCTTTGGATTTCTCTTCAATTCTACTACCTCTCTCTCTCCTTTTTCTCTTCTATTTCCCTTTCTAACTGTCTTTCTTCTCTCTTCAATTCTTCTCTCTTTCAGTCTTTCCTGGATCTTAGCATAATGAAAACGATTCTAAATTTTTCCCTGTTATTCCTACTTATTCCAGCATTCATCCAAAACTGGTTATTCCATCCATATTGCAAAAATACGATAAACTATCAGGGGAAAGGAAACAGAGTATTAAAGAAACGTGGCGTTCAATTCTGCTCTGCTCATAACTGTACAATAAACCAGAGGGCTCGTTCCTGCGTCAATCACACAATATGTATTAATGTAAAACGAAAGGGTATCTATGCGGCTCCGAGCATAACAGTAAGTGTAGAATGGGGTAACTGACCATCAATCTTCTCACAACAAATCAAGAGTCGTCCAACGACCAGTTCCCTTGATAATATAATGAGCTCACAATGACGAAACAAATTGTCACTGGAAAACTCGGGGTGCCTAGAGTCTAATCCTCCAAAGTGTTTTCAAGCTCACACCAAAAAATAGATGGCAGAATTAACTAGTATCCTGCCTTGATTTGACTTACAATAAATTGAAAACTATAACTCAATCACCGCCAAATCTTTTAAATACCTGTACTGTAGTTCTACCATAGAGAATGTTACTCATGGCTACTAGGTGTGTAACCGTCTGTGTATTACGGCGTTGATAGTTCCAAGGTAGATTAGATGTTTGAGATGGAATTGAATCTTGAATATAATTCACAATAACTTCCTCTACTACCGAAAAATCATACCTACCGTCAGTAGAGTCTGATCCTGGCAAGGTCGCCACTTATGAAGGGGCCTTACTCAGCCCTTGTTGTAACAATACTTCTGACAGTATTCCATGGCTGGCTCCTCCTCAGGAAAATAAAGGAATAGAAAAGAAATAATAATAGACAAACATAAACACTATCTTATTTAGAAAAATAGAAAAATAATTAGAGACAAGATAGAAAAATAATTAAAGCATTTAATAGGAAATATAATCCTACATTAAAGAAATGAATAATATAAAATGATTACTGAATTTCAAGCTAATATATAAAAAACGTGGGAGTTTGGTGGTTTGTTGACACTGCTTGTTGAAATCGTAAAAGCCGTATGCCGATGATGGTGGGGGGCACGGTTCACTCCATCATCTGGCACAGGATGTGGTTACAACCCACTTGGCTAGTTCTTTCACAGTATAGCCTTGAGTATTTATCCCGATGACAGGAATGCAGTTTTTTCATTTACCGCATGCATGATGTGGGGTTACCGTCGTGCAATTTCATACAGGTGCACAGGTAATTTAATCAAAAAAGGGGGACCGGGTTAACCAAACTAGTCTCTAGGACGTTAGTCATCTCCATCAATTCTATCGTTGATTGGAGGTGACGCCTCTCTGGTCAGCCAAAAAAAGCCTTTGGTAAAAAGATTAGACCGGTTACCCACTGGCTTAAGATTAAAGGAAATCACTCTCTCCATTGTTAGTTAACAATACCTAAAAAAAGATGTAGGTGATTATTACAACAGGTCAACTTAGATCAGACTGAAAGGACTAAGTTTATTATTTGGTCAAAAGTGAAGCTTTCAAACAATATAAATCCTACTAGATTTACAAGGCAGGCATTGTGTACTTACAGTAGTGGCTCTGGGAGATGTTTAGCTGTGAGTCTAGTGATAATGTTGTGGACCGGAATTATAAAAAAGCCCCACACGTCACTTTAATGGGATGTGGGGGGGGTGGTTACGTATAATAAGAAGGAGGGAAAGGGACTTGCGGGGAGGGTGAGGTGGTAAGGTGCCTCTGTGCAGGGTGCCTGGTTTCAAGGAGTTCCACAAGCTCCAGCAGTTTTCTAAAAACATGTCCAGTGATTGTAATTATGCGAAATATATGATAGACATTGTATTATACATATTTGTGCATTGTTTATTGTAATAAACAACTGTTGGTAAACAATATTATGATAATAACTTTAGTGCGGTTATTGTGTTCAATACAGTTGAGTTTATATATATATCTCTCAATTCTATACTAGTATTGGCTCTCTGGCCCCCGAAAAGTTAGTAGGAAAAGGAAATAAAGGGGAAAAGAAATGAAAAATAAACTACTAAAATCGAAAATAAAGTAATGCGCATATGTGGGAATTTGTCGATGTTGGCGCCACCACATCTTTTGGTATCATAGCCTCGGCACGGTATCTCGGTAAGTACTGATCAGAAATTTTTTTTTCTGTTTATTACCTTCACAAAAAATATGCTCTTTAATTCTGTAAGAAAAAAAGAATTTTTTATTTTTTTTTTTTTCAAATTTATGGGAACACTGGAGCATCCACTTCAGATTTTGGCCTTGGACCCTGAAGGAATTAAAAAAAACAGTGTCAAGAAGCATCTCTCCACTTCAGTGCATTATTCCCAAGTGTACAAGATGGCTAGATTCCTACTTTGAGTGTCCATCAGAGTAGTGGGGATTGGAACAAAATCGGCACCCCCATGCTGTTCAAATCCCATCATGCTCTCTTGAGTGTGGGTAATAGTATTGATAAGGTCGGTTGTGGTTGTCCAAGTTGTGGTGGTTGGGGGTGGTTGAGCTTGGCCTGAGTTTTGTATCTGCTGAGTCAGCAGCGTTGGTCTCCCAACCTGGGGTATGCTGGTGCGCTGCATGACACCAATGCACCACCACACCACCTACTGCTGTATGTAATATTAATCCTCCAGGTGTATACAGTATCCAGATCCATTGTCTCGGTCTGTCCTGGTGTGGGCCATGGGATGTACTCCTTCCCGCTTGGAATAGCATATTGCACACTACTCCAGTACCACATGTGGTAGTATATAAATCACTCTTCAATGATGGAATATCCTCTTAAAGTATTGGCTATGGGAATGGTCCATAGAGTGATGGAAAATCATGTCGATATCATGGTTGTTACATTGCTCACATCTAAGTCCTGGCTGCTGGAAATAATGAGTTTACACTTATGCCATGGTACAAACTGAATTGAGCGATTGAGGCGGTATCAGTCACAGAGGTGCGGTCGTTTTGAGGGTCATCAGGGTTTTCGCACTATTTTGGTAGCTTGGTATTGCTTTCAGCCACAAACGTAAACAAGACCATATAAATCATCTTCTTACCACTCTCATTTATGTTAGAACTATTACTTGGGAAGAGAGGATTCCCAGTTTGCAGGAATGAGGTTTCTTGAAATGGTTGTTCACAATGTACTGCAGACTTCCCGTTTTTTTTGTATATACTGTGTACACTGGCCACAACAGGACCATTTCTTTTCATTTGTAGGACCTACCAGCTTTCTCCGCCAACCAAATTTGAAAAGCTGTAGAATTTTGGTGTAGGAACTACGGGGAGACCTGGGCTTCCGAAGCTCATTAGTACTAGGGGACCCACTTGAAGGCGGATAAATATTGAGGGATAATTGGAATTGAGTATGCGTACGATGGTATGGAACTGTTGTGGGTCACCCTCCTGGGAAAGAAGATTAACCTTTCAGGGTTCCCGTGACATCGATATACGGCTTTATGTTGAGGGGGGGGGGGTGTTCCCAAAACACGTAGATCTGCGCAGGTCACTCTGAAGCTGTTGAGATGTAAAATTTGGGCCTAGATATGAGACAATACATCCTAGTTATTATGTGTGCCACCCCATAAAATACAAATTCTTGCCTGCACACAGTGCATAATGAGATGGCAGAAAATACTGAGACCGTTATTTTTCCATTTGAAAACAGCGACTTTGCAGTGTTTTTTTTTGTATGTTTTTTTTATTTGTATTTGTGGATTCTTTGCTCATGTAATGTGTAACATATATTACAGAAAATAGAGAGATTTTGATATGGATTTATACTGATAAATGGCTTGAAACTGATTCTAAAGTAGCGGAAAAAGGTTAAATTTTTGCCAATGTTCTAAGTGTGAAATCCAATGAACTCACACGTTAATTACACACCAGCTGGGTGGGTCTAATATACGTTTCCACAAATTGTGGTGATATTTATTTATCAAATTATTACAATATTGCATAACAGTAATTTCGTGTTTTTTGGTTTTTTTATAAAATCATTATTTGAATAAAAATTCCAAAAAACAGCATTCATTTTGTAAAGCCTGTGAAAACATAACCTAATGAACAGAGGAAATGTTAGTTCGTGCCAGGAAAGCCTGCATTGTTTATTTCTGGACCCTATTTTGACATGGGAATATTTTGAACTTTGCATTAATTGGCCAAATTACCAATTTCCGATCACTTGTATTTTGTAGTTTAGAACAGTTTACTTGGCAAGTTTCGTGTGCTCAGTCGACTAGAATAGAAGTAAAATGACTAGTGTGAAAAATAGCTAAGAATGTGTCAAATGGAATAATGAGGAATAGGGCCTATAATGGAGACAAAGTCGGCAAAATCGCCGCCATCCGAATGTAAATTTTTTTAGTGCTGACATATCCAAAATTTGCAAGAGAATAATTTTGTCAGTTTTCCATGTAAATTTCGTTACTTTTTGTTTTAATTGCCTTCAGAAAAAGAGTTTCTATCATTTCATAAGAAAACAAACAAATTATTTTTTTGAAATTCCTTCGGACACTGGTGCACACTTTGAAATTTGGCCCCTCTGGACCCTGAAAGGGTTAACTTAAAATTTCCTAGATGCCAACTTTGTTTGCTTCATATTGGTAGTGGAAATAAGAGATTTTTTGTATTAAATGATAGTTATGCCTGGCAAGATGCTGGGTGCATACACTCTCATCTCCCTTGTGTTGACGTGTAGAGGTGTTAACCTAAAGCATTAAACACTATATGTACACATTTATTAGTAATATTTTGAACAGTCGGCCGTTTCTCACTGAAGCCGGGTGACCCAAAATTAAAGGAATAAAACCCGTAAAAGAATAAGAAAAAAGCTTTCATCATCTTCAACACTTTGCCACCCATCACATGTGAAGACTTACTCAGGCCCTGTAACAACTGCAGACAGTATTACCAAGGCTGCCTCCTCCTCGAGGAAAATTAATGAATAGAAAAAGAATAATAATAAAGACAAAAATCATAAACACTCTATTATATAGAAAATATAAAATATAATAAACACGTAAGTTATGAAATTTTAATCTACATTAAAGAAAGAAAAAAATGAAAATAATATAAAATGATAACTGAGTTCAACGCTAAGTAAGAAAGAACTTGGGTTGTTCGGGTGTTGGTGACAATGTTGTTGAAATCGTAGCCGTTGCCGATGATGGGGGGGGGGGATTTGCAGGTGTTGGTTTACAAACCCACTGGCTACTTCTTCACAGTATTAGCCTTGAGTATTCTATCCCAATGACAGTGAAGAAAGCAGGTTCTTTATCTGCTGCTTAATGTTGAGGGTTAACGTCCTGCAATTTAATAATTTCATTACATGGTGACAGGTAATTAAATCCAATAAGGGGGTAAGTTCTCAGGACGTTAGTCGCATCTCCCTTCTACTTATCTTACTCAGTTGATTGGAGGTGATCCCATCAGTCATCCAAGGCTGGAAAGATAACAGGTTTACCATTCTGCTATGGGAAATCACTCTCCATGATAAAGTACAATACTAAAAGATGATGGTGATTATTACAAATCAGTTCAACTTAGAGCAAGACTGAAAGAGAATAAGTTTATTATTGGCTCAAATCGTGAAGCTTTCAAACAATAAATCCACTAGAATACAAGGCAGGCTTGTACTTACAGTAGTGCTTGGGAGCTAGTGAGTCTAGTGATGTACCTGTTTGGCACTCGGAGCCCCAAACATCACCTTTCGGGGGTGGGGGGGGGGCGTTATGAAGGAGCGGGAGCTAGACTGCCTTCCTTACATGCTGCTGGCAATGAAACTATTGTTACTATATACTCCCTTGCTACTCCTTTCTATTGAACTTTTCCCTACACACCTCCCCCATACCAAGACTTGTAGTCAAGGAGTATAAAGAGAATAGGCGAGGAAAATAGTTCTAAGTAAGGTTGGAGTTTGTGTAAGGCACAACAATCTTATACTGACTGTCACGAAATTAACAAGTCAGAGGGGTAAATTGAATGAACCATTGATATAACATATGAAACTGAAAAGCCTGGGTGCCAATGTCCACCTATGAGGCGATGTTGGTTCCCTTAATAAGTTTCTAGGTATATCAAGGTTTGGGTCCGTTTCTAAAAGAATTCTTTTTACCGCATATAAAAATTTGAGTTTGGAGCTTACCCCTCACAAGGGTCTAAACATACCGCTTTTCTATTTGAGAGTATCTCGTTCTGCACGGGATGGCGTTTCCGGCTTAGGAAGCATTACAGGGAATGGTAGTAATAAGTACATCATGGTACATTGTAGTTTGGTAACACTGCACCTAAGCCTAGTATTGGAGGCATCAGTTCTTAAAACAAAATGTTTTTATTACTTATCTGGAATCTTATGTATAGGGTCTTTCGAAAAGATACTTTTTAATCGTCATTAAACTTTTTCCGAGCTAGTCGGAAAGTTCAAAAGGTTCCTTCACAGACTTTGTTAAGGTAAGTCGGATAAGATACCTGTAAGATACAGTAAGGTGTCGGGATAAAACCGTGCATAAAAATTTACAGGAACAAGAATAAGTTACGCATGAGCTCTTCTTGGTTTGGGGAATTTAAGAAATTTAATAAAGCTTTGATCCTTTCTGGGAGAGCTGCAGAGTCGAGAAGGAGAGGTATAGAAAGTATCAAGGCCAAGATATCTTAATCTTGTATACCCAAGGATAGCATTTCATATCGGGCTTGGCGTGAGGCCATGTGAGCGTAAAACCTACGCCAAAAACTGATGTTAAATGTTTGGTATGTTCGCCCACGTGGATGTCATTACGTTAAAAATGTTTTTCAAAATAAACTCGAAACCGTTGGCTATTACCCAAAGACCTTTTCAATTACAGGTCTCACATAGGTAGCACAGGCAGTTTCCAACCGAAGGGCCATAGTTCTATATTGCTTCCAGTTTTGGTGGGGTAGAAAAGCTGTGTAACTGCTTAGAAGAAGGTTAGAATTATCTGATGCATATGTCCTGCAGCAATATCTATCCTCTGAAAAGAAGGAAGAGTCATAAAATTTGTGGTAGAACGCTATCTATTAAGGGCATAGGGCTCATGCATCTCCCCGAGGCTATAGCATTAAGGCCTCTGAAGCAATAGACTAGTCTTTATAAATTTCTCCTTCTTAATCCATGACTACGGGTGAACAATAATGAAGATATCTGAAGGTTCAATGATCTTTTGTTTTTAATTAATTTGTCTCCCTCACGGTCTCAAAGGCATCCCTAATTGAACCTGGAAACTGGGGTAATTTTCGTTTGATAAGAGATTGTCCCTCACCTAAGATCAATATCTTTGGGAGGACATACCGTGGAAGAGGTAACACCTGGAATTCTGTAAAGAGTCTGGAAAAGTTATACTCAAACATTGAAGTAGTATCATGTCTCTTAATGGGTCATCAAAGATTCATTTATATTAATGTTGGTTGTGTCTGAGTGGTCAAGATGTCACCAAGTCTATGGTAGTTCTTTCATCATAGTCTAAGTTAGAGTTGTCAATTTCCGCACACCTTATCAGTCTTCAGTTATCATATCAAGTTCGTGTGGTAAACTAAGTCAAAAAGTTATTAAGGCTGTTAACCGAATTTATTTGGTAATATTTCTTAAGGAGGTTGTATTGATTAAGCTTAGGCTTTTCCTTGGCTTCTATGAGTAGTCAACTTCCCTCACAAATTTTGTATATACTTTATAGGACTTTCCATGCTATAATAATTGATTTGACTTGATAGTGCAAACGTACAAGAATCTCTCTTACTTAAAAAACTTCTGTCTCTGATCTTTTGGATTAAATTAGGTTTCTGTAGACTGGTCCATTTGACAAGCTTAGGTGAGGTTTTTCGATAACTATGTCGCAGAGGTTCTCGTCCAAGTTAGGATCTAAGGTTCAGGAGAAATGTTAAGAAGGACTGAAACTCAGCACTCACCTCCTCATTAGTCCATAAGTCATGAAGGATTGGACAATGGGCTTCTGGCCTGTCTACCATAGAGAATAGTTAAAAAGGTGAAAACCCCAAGAGGTCACTGGGAACTTCCCTCATGGACTAAACAAAGCACAGGGTCAGGTTAACGATTGCTCATCTCTTGGTTTAAGGGAGCAAGTTTCCGTAAAATGGACTTGAGAATCGAATGCTGCGCGCTCAATCCTCCAATTACAGTGGGATGTTAGGGGTGTGGTACGAAGAGCTTCCTCCAGGAAGTTGGTTTATAGATGATTGCATTTAGTCAGATGTGAAATGTGTACACACGGCTCAGACTAATTTTCTAGGGTTGCCCCACACTCTGGAGAAGTGGACAAAAGTGGTTCAGCCACCCTCTGTTCAGTAGTTTATGGTCTTTAAGGGCCACGCTTCAGGGAACATCGAAGCATAATCAAATTAATGGTAATATATTATCTATGACACCCCAGATGAAGTGGTGATAAGGACCAACGAATGTCAATAAGCTACTCTATCAACGGTACAGCTAAAGATAGGCATTTTGACCATAGGTAGCCGGCCTGCGTACCTCGGAGAGGATGACAGTGGCATACTTTACACGGATCTACAATAGTAGTGACAATCTGAGACATGATTTGGCCAAAAAAATTATGGTTTCCCTAATTTTATTTTAAGGTTTTCCGATGCGTAGAAATGTCCGGCCCCTGGCAGGTCATAGCCATTTTTAAGAACAGGTCTCTCTGGCATTGACTTGGAACAACTAAGTATGAATAGTCCTTCTCATCTGAATTTAATTTGAATACTGATTGTACAGATACCTATTTATGTATTATTCAAATTTATATGAAAAGTTTTTCCTTTGATAACTTGATTTTGTTGTAGCGGGCCATTATGGCAATTCTGAGAGATGGGCAAATATACGTGGTACTATTGGCAAAGGAAGTTCCTTCGATATATACCTAAAGGCTTTGAAGTCAAGGAAAACTAAAGGATGGATAGTAGGGAAGCCTGAGGGGGCTTTGCGTCTGAGTCCCGTAAGTCAAGACGAGTCTGTATGGTATCGAGGTGATATGTCCTTCACGTTCATCGTGACGAGTGAAGGTGATCCTAACTACCTCGCTTTCGAGATTATCAGGCACTGGTTTTTTAATCCACATGAATCTCACGAGACTTGTGTCACTGAATACTTTCATACCTTTGGTTGATGAAAGGCATCACCTCAGAAGTATAATGGTCCAGACCTTTTACAGGGCCGTATAGTACGGGAGCAAGAAGTGATGGGAGCTTGTTCGGCTTCAGACCTCAACCTCTGTGGTACCAATTTAGACCTAATGTAACAACGGGATGGTAGGATAAGTGTCTGTTCGGATCCCAAAAGTTAGTCTGAAGTATAGCAGAGGAATGAGTTTCTTGTGTAGGTTAGGGAAAACAGCATATTCAGAACATGACTATACAGTGGACCCCCGCATAAAGATGTTGGGCATCACGCTTCACATAGCGATTTAATCCGCATACCGCATGTCTTTAATCGCGAAAAATTTTGCCGCGCATACCGTTTTAAAAAACACAGTCCGATTTTTCGTCGAGACGTGTCCAATGTGCGCCCTCAGCCAGCGCTCACATGTGCCGCCACGTGCCATTTGTTTACTGCCAGCCTCCGCGGTAACATCCTAGCTTACACTCAGAACTATTTTGTTTTTTACAGTGTTTCGGTGCTGTTTCTGGAAAATAAGAGTACCATGGGCACAGAAAGCTTTCTAGTGCCAACCGTACACAATAAGGGTGGAGAATTCCAATAGAAATGGAAAGAAAGAGATCATTGAAAGTATAAAGTGGATGTGCGTATCGTCCAGAACTAGTCAAGTTGTACAAGAAAACCCAATAAACAATCGCTATTATTGTGGGCACCAGAAAAGAACAATCATAAGGAAGCTGTTCTTGCCAAAGGTTTACTGTGTTTTCGAAACTATGATCGCATGTGATGGTAAGATGTGAGAAGACTTTATTGGTGTGGATGGATAAATGGAAAACAGCTAGCAGGGAAAGATAGCGTCTTTCAAGCGATCTTATGTGAAAAGGCTAGAAGTGGCATGAGTATTGAAATTAAAAAAAGTATGGCCTGCCAACTAGTGGAACATGGATGTGAGTGTTATTCTTAATGGCCGCAAAAGGTTGGTTTGAGAGATTTAAGAAGCGTAGTGGCATTCCATGATGTGATAAGGGCATGGTGAGGCTGCCAGTTCAGGGAACATGCGGTCTGAAAAAATTTGGGCATGGAATTCAAGGGAATGTACAAGACGTGAAGGACTGACTGAACCTGAACAAGTGTTATTTAATTGTAATGAAATAACAGGCCTGTTCTGGGAAGAAACTGCCAAGAAAGGAACTACATTACCAGGAGGAAAAGGCACTCCCAGGACATAAGCCTCTGAAAAGACGGCTTACTTTTGTTGATGTGTGCCAATGCTAGTGGTGATTGCAAGGTTTAGCCTTTATTCGTGTAATCACTCCTGAAACTCACAGACCGTTCAGGCAAAGATAATGTCCTCAAGGATTAATGTGTGTGTGCTCGTGGAGGGGCTAAACAGTAAGGGCATGGGTCAATAGGGACTTTTTCATAAACTGGTTACCTCCATGTTTGCCTCCCAATGTGAAAGATTACTCCCTAACTGAAAAGAAATTAGAACTTAAGTGCCTCGGTGTTAGACAATGCCCCCGGTCATCTGTACAGACGTGGATCCGAGCGACTGTATGGGGACATGAGCTTCATAAGGTGAAGTTTTTGCCTCCTAATGACACTCTCTCCAGCAGCCATGGACCGCAGGTTATGGCCAAACTTCAAAAAACTGTTCACAAGCTCTGTTTAAAGGATGACTTTGTAGTGACCTCAGAAACTTCAAACTGACTCTAATAGAGAGTTGTGTGGATGAGAGCACTTTTAATATTCCTCAATTGTGTAAACCTTATAGGTTAGGCTTGGGAGGGAGTGACATTAAGAAGACCTTGAACTCTGTTGGAAGAAATCTGTTGGCCAGGATGTTTAGACAAAAAGGGGATTTTTGAAGGGTTGAGGCTAACCCTGAGAGGAATTCTGCCTCTGAAGTGAATCATTGATGCCTGGGAAAGTCCTTGGGTTGGAGGATAGTGGGGGGATGTGGAAAAGAGTTGGTGGAGGAGGACAATGAAGAACTAACCACTGATGAGCTGATAGATCACTTCAACAGCAAGAGGGCCCGGACCTGAGAAAATGGTTCAGAGGAGGGGAGAGAGAGAAATTGAAGAAGTTGCCTACTACAAAAGATTAAGGAAATCTGTGCGCAAAGTGGCTTGACAGTGCAATACCTTTTGGATGAACATCCCCCTCACACCGCTATTGCAAGCCTGTGTTGTAATTATTACCTGGAGTTTACTGGATGAGTGTTCCGGGGGTCAACGCCCGCCCGCGGCCCCAGGTCTGATACCAGGCCTCCTGGAGGATCTGAGCTGATCAACCAGTGGCTGTTCGACAGCTGGCCTGACAGCAAAACCAACATACGAGCCACAGCTCCCCGGCTGATCGGAACTGACTTTAGGTGCTCCCTTGTCTGTGCCAGCTTGAGGACATGCCAGATAACACTTTAGGGTAAGTCATAAAGGAACGAGAGGTACAGGCCAATATGGACAGAGATGTTGTGCGAAAGAAGTCCAGTGCTCTGAAGCTGGTCCTCTAGTGGCATTAAAAGAAGATGGGAAGTAAAGAGAAAACACCACACACCACACCCCAGAAAAAAGGACTTGCCACCCAAGTCTTTAATGGAAGGGGATTCCTTTTCTCAACCTAATCACTCTCTCTCCCCTCCTCCCATCCCATCAATCTTCACCAGATCTTCAATAAATAGTAAAGTGTCATGTAGTGTGCTTGCCTTTTTAGTATTGTGTGTATTAAATTTAACAGTTCATGTGGTAAAAAATTTTTTTTTTCATATTTTGGGGTCTTGCACGGATTATTTTATTTCCATCTATTATCTTTTGGGGAAAATTCATTCACTTACGATTATTTCGCATAACATTACCCACTCTTGCACGGATTAAACATCTTTATGCGGGGGTCACTGTAACTTGTGCATCCAGTGTCTCGTTAAAAATGGTAGTAGATACTCATTAGTCCTTTAAATGTTCCTAACAGAAGGGTGCTTGGGTCGCATTTACAGTCTTTTCCCTTTCAGGTCCAAGGCCAAAATTGAAGTGGTGCCCCAGTTGTCCAAGATTTTCAAAAAAAATATTGTTATTTTTCTTATTGAAGATGGTTAGTTAGAGAATCTTTTTGTGATGTAATAAACAAAAGTACGAAATTTGATGGGAAAATTGACGTGAAATTATGCTCTCGTGAATTTTGAATTGGGTCAGCGATATTTCGAATCTGCGATTTTTGCGACTTTGACTCCTATTTTAGGCATTACCAGTATTCCAGTAGGCCCAAATTCTCAGTATTCACTAGCATTTATTCTATAGACTATTGATTGAGCACAAGAAATCGCCAAGTCAACTGTTTCAACTAGACAAAATAGAGTGACCGGGGAAAATTGGTAATTTGGCCATTTAACACAGTTCAAAAATATTCCAATTTCAAATAGGGTCCGAAAATAAAATACAATGTTGGTATTCTGGCACTAAACTAACATTTCCTCTGTTTATTAGTTTTGTTATTAGGTCTTTACAAATACATTCCATTTGATTTTTTATTCTACATAATGAATTTGTATTCACACCAAAAAATAGAAGATTTTATGTTATGCAATATTGTAATAATTGTATTAATATCTCTTCACACATTTGTGAATGTATAGTAGACCCACCGCTGGGTGTATTCGACATGTGAGGTCGTTTGTTTATCTTGAACATCGGCAAAATTTAAACATTTCTGCCACTTGAAGCACGCAATTTCAAGCCATTTTCCAGTGATAACTACAACTAAATAATACAAAAAATTTAAATTCCCATTCCTTTAGTTTTCCTGTAAATATGTCTTCCATTCTATAAATGCAGACCAAGAAATCACATATTACACTGTAAAAAACTACGATAAACATCTGCAAAGTCGCTGTTTTTAATCGAAAATCCATGGTCTCAGTTTTTTTTCTTATTATACACAGTTATGTGCTGCAGGGTTTGTTGTAGTGTGGTGCACCAATACCATCCATAAGATGTATTCTTCTCTTATCTAGGGCCCAAAAGTTACCACTCACAAGTTTATCAGAGGGAGAGTGCAGCTGAGACTCGCACTGAGACGTAGATCTACGGGACAGACCCTGAAAGGGTTTAAAACATCTTCAGAAACTTTTTGGTCCTTGCTTAGAAGGACCATTGGAAGTTTATGTCCCTTAAACACCACACAAATTGACAAACAGGAAATAACTAATCAGTCTTTTACTTCCCACTAGAGCTTTGAGATTTCTTAAGTCTAAATGAACCCTTGCCTTAGGGTTCAATCCCTTTAGGTCTTTATAGGAATTGTGAGCCTGCAGCATGACTAGTCAGCAGGCCGCAGGCAACTTCCTCAGTGTTTAATCCAGGTTGTTTTCTCTAATGATCTGTTCGTATCTGGTGAGGAAGAGCTGTCATGAACTGTCTCAGCAAACCATGACGTCTCTATGAGATTCATTAAACTGTGATCAATTACCTGAATCTCTCTATCCAAAACGTCGAACAAACTCAAAAGAGTGTTACCTGTAACTGCTGAAGTTTCTCTGGCCAGGCTGTAAGGTGTTCCTGAATCTTTTCTGTAAGAAAAGTAATAGTGGAGTTTTTTGATACTGCTTTAACACCTTTGAATGTTTCCGTCGTATAAATACGATCTTACGCAGCCAATGGTTGTCTGACGTATTTTAATACGCATTAATTCTAGCAGCGTCAAATCAAGCAGGAGGAAAGTGCTAGGCCCACATGTGAGAGAAATGGGAGTCTCCATGGTCAGTTGTGCACCATATAAAAAATCGCGGGAGCCAGTGGCTGCATTGTGGAATGCCATTCAGTTGTCATTGTTCAGCATGTCTAAGTGGTAAGAAATATGTGATTCCCCAGCAAATCTGGGACTCTCTTTCCATGTTGAATGCTCGTAACACAGTTGATGTGGTCCAGTGAAGACTCGCAAATTTCTATGATTTGGAGGAGTTTGAGTACATAAAGCTCAGATGGCGGCGGAGGAGGGGGAGGAGGGGAGGAAGAGGATGGAGGAGGAAGGAGGAGGGGAGAGATGAAGAGGAGGAGGACGGTGTAGGAGAGGAGGAGGAGGAGAAGGAGGAGGAGATGGAGAAGAGGAATGGAGGCAGGAGGAAGAAGGAAGATTGTAATAATATTGTTCCTTGAAGCAAGAAAAAAAAAAACAAGTCCACCCGCAGGACCAGTGAAAGATAAGGGGAGAGATAACAATCTGATAAGTAGCTGACTTTGATGAGCGTAAATGAGGTAAATATTACATGACCATCGCCTCCCTCTTTGGTATTTGCTGGTAACAAACTTTCTGTCTGTATCTATTGTGTCTGTCTGTCAAGTCCCTGTCTGTCCATTAGCTCTCTGTCTGAGAGAAGAGCAATCAAGGACTGTGTCATCACGTTCTACTAAATCTTCAGAGCAGTAGTATAGCACTTTGAAGGATTTCTTGAGTTATCCTAGTATTTACACTATGTATACTTGGATTTATGTGTACCTGTCGAGATCAGCGATAGGCAGACTGAAAGAGAGAAGATTGATAGAGTATAGAATGAGGGGAGAAAGATAATTAGATAGAATGGAGGAGGGGATGCAGCATCCGAACCCCATTGTTTTGACAGGGTAGTGAGGTAGTGAATAAGAGCAATATGTCACTTTGACAGCTTGCCGACTTCGGACTCACGATACAATCTTACAACCCACTCACTCGACACACAAAAGGTTGGAGGAGGAGGATGGGGAGAAGGAGGAGAAAGGAGGAGGGAAGGAGGGAGAAGGAGGAGTTAAGGTTGTAGGTGAAGAGATGGAAGAAAGAAGAGACGAATACGAACCGAGTATGGATTTCGTTAAAGAGAAGAAAGAAAAGAAAGGAAGTAAGAAGGACCAAGGGCTAGGAAGAAGATGGTGAAATAAGAAGAAGAAGGGACGAAGAAGGAGAAGAGGAAGGAGACGAAGATAGGAGAAGAAAGAAAGAAGGAGAAGAAGAAGGATGAAGTAAGAAGGAGAAGAGAAGGGAGAAAGAAGAAGGAGGAGATTAGGACAAGAAGAAGAAAGAAAGAATGGAAGAGAACGAAGAATTGGTTTGTTTGTTTGTTTGTTTGATTGTTTTGTTGTCTTTTTTGTAAACAAGTTTTGGTAAGAACCATTATAGTGATAATATTGTTTGTTTGCTTATTGTGTTGTATACAAGAGTTGTTATATAGTATATTTCATACAGATTGCACCTTACTTTGGGTCTCATAGGCCACATTTAAGTTATGTGAAAAAAATATACAAATAGTGAAAAAAACAACAAACCTTCAAATAAAGTATACTATAAAGAAATTTTCCGGGTGTGAGCGCAGTTCGCGCTGTTGCCATAGCGGCTCATTTTCTGCAAAATTCACGGCTCTATATCTCTAGATGTTATGTAACCGATGGCAAAATTTTTTTTTTGGACTAAAACTCACTCAGAAAAATATCTTGTACCATTTCATAAGAAAAATAATTTATTTTTTTGTTTCATTTTGGCGGACAATAGAATGACAGTTTCAGAGTGGGGCCCTGAAAACAGTCAAAGGGTAACGGATTCCTAGTTCTTCAGTTAGGTTATAATTACATTAATATCTAGCGACAAAGTTGCTGTAGAATTTCAAAGCTGTACCGCGGAGGAAAATAACATTCCTAACCTGGTAGCCCAGGTTTTCAGAAGGCATTCACAGGAGGGTAGCGGTATTTTCCAAATGATAATGTATGAAGTTATGTCTTCCACTCTGATGTTAAGGGGTGGTTTATTAGGTGTTGGGAATATGTGCCACTAGCTCGCATGTTGTTCAATTACTCTCTTCCTCTAATTGTTGTTGTCTAAGAGGTAACTTTGTTATTCTATAATTCTAGGCGAGATTTTTCGGACCGCGATCCTTTTTCTCTCTAATTAACTCATGCTCTCTAGCTTTTACCTCGCGTTCTCTTGCTTTTTTTCTGTACTTCTCTTTCCTTTTGTCTTCATCAAGTTCTCGTAGTTTAGCCTGTTCCTACTTCTCTATCCTTTGCTCTTATCCCTCAAGTTCTCTATTTAACTTGTTCTTCACGTACTCGCTAGCTCTCTCCTCTACGATCAAGGTCTATCACGCTCCTCTTTTTTCTTCTCTCTCTCTTTCTATCTGTCTTTCTTTGGATTTCTCTTCAATTCTACTACCTCTCTCTCTCCTTTTTCTCTTCTATTTCCCTTTCTAACTGTCTTTCTTCTCTCTTCAATTCTTCTCTCTTTCAGTCTTTCCTGGATCTTAGCATAATGAAAACGATTCTAAATTTTTCCCTGTTATTCCTACTTATTCCAGCATTCATCCAAAACTGGTTATTCCATCCATATTGCAAAAATACGATAAACTATCAGGGGAAAGGAAACAGAGTATTAAAGAAACGTGGCGTTCAATTCTGCTCTGCTCATAACTGTACAATAAACCAGAGGGCTCGTTCCTGCGTCAATCACACAATATGTATTAATGTAAAACGAAAGGGTATCTATGCGGCTCCGAGCATAACAGTAAGTGTAGAATGGGGTAACTGACCATCAATCTTCTCACAACAAATCAAGAGTCGTCCAACGACCAGTTCCCTTGATAATATAATGAGCTCACAATGACGAAACAAATTGTCACTGGAAAACTCGGGGTGCCTAGAGTCTAATCCTCCAAAGTGTTTTCAAGCTCACACCAAAAAATAGATGGCAGAATTAACTAGTATCCTGCCTTGATTTGACTTACAATAAATTGAAAACTATAACTCAATCACCGCCAAATCTTTTAAATACCTGTACTGTAGTTCTACCATAGAGAATGTTACTCATGGCTACTAGGTGTGTAACCGTCTGTGTATTACGGCGTTGATAGTTCCAAGGTAGATTAGATGTTTGAGATGGAATTGAATCTTGAATATAATTCACAATAACTTCCTCTACTACCGAAAAATCATACCTACCGTCAGTAGAGTCTGATCCTGGCAAGGTCGCCACTTATGAAGGGGCCTTACTCAGCCCTTGTTGTAACAATACTTCTGACAGTATTCCATGGCTGGCTCCTCCTCAGGAAAATAAAGGAATAGAAAAGAAATAATAATAGACAAACATAAACACTATCTTATTTAGAAAAATAGAAAAATAATTAGAGACAAGATAGAAAAATAATTAAAGCATTTAATAGGAAATATAATCCTACATTAAAGAAATGAATAATATAAAATGATTACTGAATTTCAAGCTAATATATAAAAAACGTGGGAGTTTGGTGGTTTGTTGACACTGCTTGTTGAAATCGTAAAAGCCGTATGCCGATGATGGTGGGGGGCACGGTTCACTCCATCATCTGGCACAGGATGTGGTTACAACCCACTTGGCTAGTTCTTTCACAGTATAGCCTTGAGTATTTATCCCGATGACAGGAATGCAGTTTTTTCATTTACCGCATGCATGATGTGGGGTTACCGTCGTGCAATTTCATACAGGTGCACAGGTAATTTAATCAAAAAAGGGGGACCGGGTTAACCAAACTAGTCTCTAGGACGTTAGTCATCTCCATCAATTCTATCGTTGATTGGAGGTGACGCCTCTCTGGTCAGCCAAAAAAAGCCTTTGGTAAAAAGATTAGACCGGTTACCCACTGGCTTAAGATTAAAGGAAATCACTCTCTCCATTGTTAGTTAACAATACCTAAAAAAAGATGTAGGTGATTATTACAACAGGTCAACTTAGATCAGACTGAAAGGACTAAGTTTATTATTTGGTCAAAAGTGAAGCTTTCAAACAATATAAATCCTACTAGATTTACAAGGCAGGCATTGTGTACTTACAGTAGTGGCTCTGGGAGATGTTTAGCTGTGAGTCTAGTGATAATGTTGTGGACCGGAATTATAAAAAAGCCCCACACGTCACTTTAATGGGATGTGGGGGGGGTGGTTACGTATAATAAGAAGGAGGGAAAGGGACTTGCGGGGAGCAAAAAAATTTCAATGTTTTAAAAGTTATTTCAATTTTATATTACTCTGAAATTATACTTATGTATACCTGTACTTAAATAAACTTACATACTGTGCTGGCATGCAGGTACACATTAAAATCAGTAAGAGTGTCTTATGTCTCCAGACGTCATATTAGTAATGATTATAATAATCATCGAGTCTCATTTAAATGTCGTATATTACGTTAAATACACATTTTCATTAATCCATCTATGATATTTTTTCAAAATTATATAACAAACACGATACATAACATAAAAAGATGATAAATACACCCCACAATAGAATAAATAAACATAAATATGAGATGTCACTTGTACAAGTGACGCTAAGAATAACATTTTCTCTAATCTAACATAAGAGAAAATGTGTTACTGGGGGTAACTGTAGAAAATTATTCCTTTCGTATGTATGTAAGTAAGTTTATTCAGGTATACACAAATACAGTTACATAGATTATCATACATAACAACATATATGTAGAGAACCTAGGATAACCCAAAAAAGTCAGAGTGATTTATTTCCATTGCCTTCACTCAGAGCATCATTTCTTCTCAAAATGATGTTACATGAGAATGGGAGTGTTCTTCTTTATTTATTCTACCGTATCAATGTAGAGACAACCTGTACACAATGTAACTTGTACACAAACCAGACTTGTACACTTTGTTTACAAAACTTACCTTCGCCGGGTTTTTGTTTACATAACTCTGCGCCTGTCCTCTCTCATGCACTCATTCTTTCTCTCTCTCATTTATTTGTTTTATCTCATTTACTTACTCCTGACCCTACATTAAGACTACAAATATTTTAAGGTAAGTAATGAGTGAACTGTATATACATTTTATCGCTCTGGGATGCTTAAATGTAATAGAAATTATGTGTAGGTGGATTGGCCTGGTATGGTAGCCCGCTGACTACCATACATACCACACTTGATTTTTTACAATAAATACTACTCATCTCACCCTATTTTTTAAAGGGTAAGTAATGAGTGAATGTATATACATTTTATCGCTCTGGGATGCTTAAATATCATAGAATTGCATGTGTGGGTGGGGTGGCCTTGTATGGTAGCCTGGCTGACTACCATACATACCACACTTGATTTCTTACAATAAATACTACTTGTCTCACCTAGATTAAGACTATAAATATTTTAAGGTAAGTAATGAGTGCACTATGTGTATATGGTACGTTTTTATTGTTTCTTGATGCCTGGTTCTATTGCTAACTTAATATATGTTAGTGTAAACTTGTTATCTAGTGGTTGTATGCATTTGTAAGTGGAAAAAAAGGGTGTTCCACTTTACGGCGGTTTCCGCTTTACGGCGGTAACCTGGAACCTAACAAGCCGTATAAGTGGGGCCCTCCTGTATAGGGTCTTTCGAACAGATACTTTTAATCTCATTAAACTTTTCCCGAGCTACGTCGGAAAGTTCAAAAGGTTCCTTCACAGACTTTTTAAGGAAGTCGGATAAGATGCCTGTAAGATCAGTAAGGTTTGGGATAAACCGTGCATAAAAATTTACAGAACCAAGGAAGCTATGCATGAGCTTCTTGGTTTTGGGGAATTTAAATTCTAATAAAGCTTTGATCTTACTGGGGAGAGGCTGCAGAGAGTTATTGGAAAGTATCAGTCCAAGATATCTAATCTTGTTATACCCAAGGAAGCATTTCTTCGGCTTGGCAGTGAGGCCATGTGAGCGTAACCTACGCAAAACTGATGTTAATGTTTGGATATGTTCGCCCCACGTGGATGTCATTACGTAAATGTTATCAAAATAAACTGAAACATTTGGCATATTACCCAAGACCTTTCTCATCAGTCTCACATAGGTAGCAAGGCAGTTACCAAACCAAAGGGGCATAGTTCTATATTGCATCAGTTCTTGGTGTGTAGGAAAAGCGGTGTACTGCTTAGAAGAAGGATCTAGCATTACTTGATAATATGCCTGCGCAATATCAATCTCTGAAAAGAAGGAAGAGTCATAAAATTTGTGTTGATCGCTATCTATTAAGGGCATAGGCTCAGCATCTCACCGAGTTATAGCATTAAGGCCTCTGAAGTCAATAGCAAGTCTATATAAATTATCCTCCTTCTTAACCATGACTACTGGTGAACAATATGAAGATACTGAAGGTTCAATGATCTTTAGTTTTAATAATTTGTCTACCTCTCGGTCAAATGCATCCCTAAATTGAACTGGAACTGGATATAATTTTTGTTTGATAGGATTGTCCGTCACTAAGTCAATCTTATGGACTACCGTGGAGGTAACACCTGGAATATCAGTAAAGACGTCTGAAAAGTTACACATTGAAGTAGTTCATGTCTCTTATGGTCATCCAAAGATTCATTAATATTAATGTTGGTTGTGTCCGAGTGGTCAAGAGTCACTAAGTCATGTAGTTCTTCATCATAGTCTAAGTTAGAGGTGTCAATTACGCACACCTTACATTCTTCAGTTGTCGTATCAAGTTCGTGTGGAAAAACTAAGTCAAAGTTATTAAGGCAGTTGACTGAATTTCTTCGGTAATATTTCTTAAGGATGTTGATATGATAAAGCTTAGGTTTCCCTTTGACTTCTATGAGGTAGTCAACTTTCCCACAAATTTTTAATACTTTATATGGACCTTTCCATGCTACTAATAATTTATTTGACTTGATAGGCAAAAGTACCAGAACTTCATCCCCTACTTTAAAACTTCTCCTCTGACTTTTGGAATCAAAATAGGTTTTGTACTGGTCCATTGACAAGCTTAGGTTTTTTCGAAACTATGTCAGAGGTCTCCTCAAGTTTGGATCTAAGGTCAAGGAGAAACTGGTAAGAAGACTGAACCTCAGCACTCACCTCCTCATTAGTCCATAAGTCATGAAGGATGGACAATGGGCCTCTGGCCTATCTACCATAGAGAAGTTCAAAAGGTGAAAACCCCAAAGGGTCACTGGGAACTTCCCTCATGGCAAACAAAGCACAGGGTAGGTAACGATGCCACTCCTTAGGTTTAAGGGAGCAAAGTTTCCTTAAAATGGACTTGAGATTCGAATGCTGGCGCTCAATCCTCCCATTACAGCTGGGATGATAGGGTGTGGTGAAGAGAGGCTTCACTCCCAGAAGTGTGGAGGGATGTTGCATTAAGTCAGATGTGAATTGTGTCCCACGGTCAGACAAAATTTCTCTAGGGATGCCCACTCTGGAGAAGATGGACAAAAGGGCTTCAGCCACCTCTGTAGTAGTTATGGTCTTTAAGGGCATGGCTTCAGGGAAACTCAAAGCATAATCAACTAATGTTAATATATATCTATGTCCCCCAGATGAAAGTGGTGATAAAGGACCAACGATGTCAATAGCTACTCTTTCAAAGGGTACCGTAAAGACTGGCATTTTGACCATAGGTACTCGCCTGGTACCTCGGGAGGATGACAGTTGGCAAACTTTACACGATCTACAGTAGGTAGTGACATCTGAGGACATTTTTGGCCAAAAATAGGTTTCCCTAATTTTATTTAAGGTTTTACGATGCGAGAAATGTCCGGCCACTGGCAGATCATGAGCCATTTTAAGAACAGTCTCTCTGCATTGACTTGGAACAACTAAGATGGAATAGTCCTTCTCATGTGAATTTAATTTGAATACTGACTTGTACAAGATACCTTTTATATATTCAAATTTATATGAAAAGTTTTTCCTTTGGATAACTTGATTTTGTTTAGCGGCATTATGGCAATTCTGAAGAGAAGGGCAATTACGTTGTAAATTGGCAAAGGAGTCCTTCGATATATCTAAAGGCTTAAAGTCAGGGAAAACCAAAGGATGGATAGTAGGAGAAGCCTGGGCTTTGGTCTGAGCCCTAGTCAAGACATTTATGGTATCAGAGGTGATATCTTCACTTTCATCTAACAAGTGAACCAGTGATCCTACTACCTCGCTTTCGAGAGTATCATCACTGGTTTTTAATCTCACATGAATCTCACGAGACATTGTGTCATCTGAACTTTCGAGGGGCTTCTCTGACTCTACAGGAAGAGGATCTGAAAAGCTTATGTCCACCTTTGGTGATGAAAGGTCAACCCCAGAAGGAAGAATGGCACCTTTTACATTACCTATTAGTACGGAGCAAGAAGTGATGGGAGCTAGTACGGCTTCAGACCAACCTGTGAACCATTTAGATCTAATGTAACAACGGATGGTAGGAAAAGTGTCCGTACTGCCCAAGTAGTCTGAAAGTACAGCAGAGGAATGAGTTTCTTTAAGGTTAGGGAACAGCATATCAGAAATGACTATACATGTGCATCCAGTGTCTCGTAAAGTGGTAGATACATTAAGTCCATTAACTGTTCCTGAACAGAAGGGTGCTTGGTCATTACAGTCTTTAAAACATCTTCCAACTTTTTGAACCTTCTTAGAAGGACAATCTGGACGTTTATGTCCCTTAACACCACACAAATGACAAACAGGAATAAAAGAAGTCATTTTACTTCCCACTAGAGGCTTTGATTTCTTAAGGTCTGATGAACCCTTGCCCTTAGGGTTCCATCCCTTTAGGTCTTTATAGGAATTGTGAGCCTCAGCATACAGGTCAGCAGCCTCAGCAACTTCCTCAGCTTTAATCAGGTTACGTTCTTTAATGAATGTTCGTATCTGGTGAGGAAGAGCTGTCAGGAACTGGTCAGCAACCATGAAGTCTCTAAGAGATTCATAACTGTGATCAATTCCTGAACACTCTATCCAAAAGTCAAACAAACAAAAGAGTGTTACCTGTAACTGCTGAAAGTTCTGGCCAGGCTGTAAGGTGGCATACTGAAATCTTTCCTGTAAGAATTAGTGGTTTTTTGATATGCTTTAAGGATTGCCTTCTTCAGTAGGTTATAATTACATATAATATCCTGCGACAAAGTTGCATAGATATTCAAAGCTGTACCAGAAAATAACATTCCTAACCTGGTAGCCCAGGTGTCAGCAGGCCATTCACAGAGGGTAGCGGTATTTTCAAACCTGATAATGTATGAAGTTATGTCTTCCCCCTCTGTGAAGGGAGGTAAATTAGGTGTTGGAATATGTGCACTAGCTGCATGATGTTCAATTACTCCTTCCTCTAATTGTTGTTGTGTAAGAGTTAACTTTTTATTCTCTAATTCAAGGCGAGATTTTTCGAGCTCGCGATCCTTTTCTCTCTCTATTAACTCATGCTCTCTAGCTTTTTCCTCATGATCTCTAGCTTTTTCCTCAACTTCTCTATCCTTTGCTCTTTCCTCAAGTTCTCTTATTTTAGCCTGTTCCTCACGTTCTCTATCCTTTGCTCTTTCCTCAAGTTCTCTTAATTTAACTTGTTATTCACGTACTCTAGCTCTCTCCTCACGATCAAGTCTATCACACTCCTTTTTGTCTTCTCTCTCTCTTTCTAACTGTCTTTCTTGGATTTCTCTCTCAATTCTCTCTCTCTCTCCTTTTTCTCTTCTCTTTCCCTTTCTAACTGTCTTTCTTCTCTCTCAATTCTCTCTCTTTCAAGTCTTTCCTGGATCTTAGCACTAATGAAAGATTCTAAATTTTTCCCTGTTATTCCTAACTTACTTCCAGCGTTCATCCAAAACTGGTATTCCTCCATATTTGCAAAAATAACTTAAACTATCAGGGGAAATGAAACGAGTATTAAAGAAAACTGAGGGTTCAATTCCTGCTCTGCTCAAACTAAATAAACCAGAGGGCTCGATCCCTGCTTCAATTCAACAATATGTATTAATGAAAACAAAGGGTTCTGTTCCGGCTCCGAGCAAACAGTAAGTAGAATGGGGTCACTTGACCATCCAATCTTCTCACCAACAAA
This sequence comes from Cherax quadricarinatus, assembly GCF_026875155.1. NCBI lineage: Eukaryota > Metazoa > Arthropoda > Malacostraca > Decapoda > Parastacidae > Cherax > Cherax quadricarinatus. The sequence continues at coordinate 14,881,006 of NC_069409.1, forward strand.
TCAAGAGTGTCCA
>NC_069409.1:14886018-14920629 GCF_026875155.1 Cherax quadricarinatus
TCCATACTCCCTCCCTCCAATGTGATATCCAATTTTTCTTTATCTAGATTGTTTGATACCCTCATCACCTTACTCTTATCTATGTTCAGTTTCAACTTTCTACCTTTACACACCCTCCCAAACTCGTCCACTAACCTTTGCAAGTTTTCTTTAGAATCTCATAAAAACACAGTATCATCAGCAAAAAGTAACTGTGTCAACTCCCATTTTGTATTTGATTCCCCATAATTTAATCTCACTCCTCTCCTCGACACCCTAGCATTTACTTCTTTTACAACCCTGTGTAAGACCTACTTTTCTTGGAAATAATCCCCTCTCTCTCCCCTCTCTCTCTCTCTCTCTCTCTCTTCTCTCTCTCCTCTCTCTCTCTCCTCTCTCTCTTCTCTCTCTCTCTTTCTCTCTCCTACACACACTAACATTATTTTTTTTATTTTCAACAAGTCGGCTGTCTCCCACCGAGGCAGGGTGACCCAAAAAGAAAGAAAAAAATCCCCAAAAAGAAAATACTTTCATCATCATTCAACACTTTCACCTCATTCACATATAATCGCTGTTTTTGCAGAGGTGCATAGAATACAACAGTTTTGGAGCATATACATATGAAGATAAACAACATATCCCTCCAAACTGCCAATATCCCAAACCTCTCCTTTAAAGTGCAGGCATTGTACTTCCCATTTCCAGGACTCAAGTCCGACTATATGAAAATAACCGGTTTCCCTGAATCCCTTCACTAAATATTACCCTGCTCACACTCCAACAGCTCATCAGGTCCCAAATACCATTCATCTTCATTCACTCCTATCTAACACGCTCATGCACGCTTGCTGGAAGTCCAAGCATCTCGTCCACAAAACCTCTTTTACCCCCTCCCTCTAACTTTTTCGAGGACGACCCCTACCCCACCTTCCTTTCCCTACAGATTTATATGCTCTCCATGTCATTCTACTTTGATCCATTCGCTCTAAATGACCAAACCACCTCAACAAACCCTCTTCAGCCCTCTGACTAATACTTTTATTAACTCCACACCTCCTAATTTCCACAATCCGAATTTTCTACATAATATTTACACCACACATCGCCCTTAGACAGGACATCTCCACTGCCTCCAACCGTCTCTTCGCTACAGCATTTACAACCCAAGCTTCACACCTGTATAAGAGTGTTGCTACCACTGTACTTTCATACATTCCCTTTGCCTCCATAGATAACTTTATTTTTTATTATTAACACATCGGCTAATTCCCACCAAGGCAGGGTGGCCTGAAAAAGAAAAACTTTCATCATCATTCACTCCATCACTGTCTTGCCAGAGGGATGCTTTACACTTCAGGTATAAAACTGCAACATTAACACCCCTCCTTCAGAGTGTAGACACTGTACTTCCCATCTCCAGGACTCAAGTCCAGCCTGCCAGTTTCCCTGAATCCCTTCATAAATGTTACTTTGCTCACACTCCAACAGCACATCAAGTATTAAAAGCCATTTGTCTCCATACACTCCTATCAAATATGCTCATGCATGCTTGCTGGAAGTCCAAGCCCCTTGCACACGAAACCTTCTTTACCTCCTCCCTCCAACCATTTCTAGGTCGACCCCTACGCGGCCTTCCCTCCGCTACAGATTTATGTACTCGAATTCATTCTGTTTTGTTCCATTCTCTCTACATGTCCAAACCACCTCAACAACCTCTCCTCAGCCCTGTGAATAATAGTTTTGGTAATCCCACACCTTCTCCTAATTTCCGAACTACGAATTCCCTGCATTATATTCACACCACACATTGCCCGCAGACATGACATCTCCACTGCCTCCAGCCTTCTCCTCATTGCAACATTCATCACCCATGCTTCACACCCATACAAGAGTGTTGGTACAACTATACTCTCATACATTCCCCTTTTTGCTTCCACAGACAAAGTTCTTTGTCTCCACAGACTCCTAGGTGCACCACTCACCCTTTTCCTCTCATCAATTCTGTGATTCACCTCATCCTTCATAGCCCCATCTGCTGACACGTCCACTCCTAAATATCTGAATACATTCACGTCCTCCATATTCTCTCCCTCCAATCTGATATCCAGTCTTTCGTCACCTAATCTTTTTGTTAACCTCATAAACTTACTGTTTCCTATATTCACTTTTAATTTTCTTCTTTTACATACCCTACCAAATTCATCCACCAACCTCTACAACTTCTCTTCAGAATCTCCCAAAAGCACAGTGTCATCAGCAAAGAGCAACTGTGACAACTCTCACTTTGTGTGTGATTCTTTATCTTTTAACTCCATACCTCTTGCCAAGACCCCTCACATTCACTTCCCTTACAACCCCATCTATAAATATATTGAACAACCACGGTGACATCACTCATCCTTGTCTAAAGCCTACTTTTACTGGGAAATAATCTCCCTCTCTCCTACATACTCTAACTTGAGCATCACTATCCTCATAAAAACTCTTCACTGCTTTCAGTAACCTACCTCTTATACCATACACCTGCAACATTTGCCACATTGCCCCCCTATCCACCCTGTCATGTGCCTTTTCTAAATCCATAAATGCCACAAAGACCTCTTTAGCCTTATCTAAATACTGTTCACCTATATGTTTCACTGTAAACACCTGGTCCACACACCCCCTACCTTTCCTAAAGCCTCCTTGTTCATCTGCTATCCGATTCTCCGTCTTACTCTTAATTCTTTCAATAATAACTCTACCATACACTTTACCTGGTATACTCAACAGACTTTTTTTTTCTAACAAACTGGCCATATCCCACCAAGGCAGGGTGGCCCAAAAAGAAAAATGAAAGTCTCTTTATAAATTTAGTAATTTATACAGGAGAAGGGGTTACCAGCCCCTCACTCCTGGCATTTTAGTCGCCTCTCACAACACGCATAGCTTACAGAGGAAGAATTCTGTTCCACTTCCCCATGGAGGTAAGAGGAAATAAAAAAGAACAAGAACTAGTAAGACAATAGAGGAAAACCCAGAGGGGTGCGTATATGTATGCTTGTAAATGTATGTGTAGTGTGACTTAAGTGTAAGTAGAAGTAGCAAGACGTACCTGAAACCTTGCATGTTCATGAGACAGAAAAATGGACACCAGCAGTCCTACCATCATGTAAAACAATTACAGGCTTTCGTTTTACACTCACTTGGCAGGTCAGTAATACCTCCCTGGGTGGTTGCTGTCTACCAGCCTACTACCTATAACTCAACAGACTTATTCTCCTATAATTTTTGCACTCTCTTTTAGCCCCTTTGCCTTTATACAAAGGAACTATGTATGCTCTCTACCAATCCCTAGGTACCTTACCCTCTTCCATACATTTGTTAAATAATAGCACCAACCACTCCAAAATTATATCCCCTCCTGCTTTTAACATTTCTATCTTTATCCCATCTATCCCAGCAGCCTTACCCCTTTCATTCTACCCACTGCCTCAAGAACTTCCCCCACGCTCACAACTGGCTCTTCCTCACTCCTACAAGATGTTATTCCTCCTTGCCCTATACACAAAATCTTCATCAACATTTAACAGTTCTTCAAAATATTCTCTCCATCTTCCCGATATCTCTAACTCTTCATTTAACCCTTTGACTATTTCGGTCGTATATGTACATCTTACGAGGTACCATGTTTGACGTATATATACACCTACCATCCGACTTACGACCAAGCTTGGTTCCGACCAACCTGTTGTAAGTCAAAATGGACATAAGTCGAACCTTTGAAAATTGCCGACATATTGGGTAGGGCATAATGTCAAACTTTTCCTATATACAGGTCTCCCTCAACATTCATGTTTTCAACTTTCACGGGCTTCACACATTCACGAATTCCCAACCGCCAAATTCCCAGCCACCAAATTCCCAGCCGCCAAATCATATTTAAGTTTCCCGCCACCTGCGAGTCCCTACTACCCTCCCTCCGACCCCCGCAACTGGCAGCCAGCCCTTCCACCACCAAGTGTGGTGAGTGTTTTGTTTGTTCATTATTTGCTATTAAACTACAGTATAAATAATGTAAACCCATTCATGATTGCATATTGGAATGGCTATTCGGACAGGTATTAGATGGTGACATCATTGTTTACTCTCTTGAACACTGCAAAGAATTAAACATTTCTGCCACAAGCTAAAATAATAACCATAGTAATAATAATAAAAAATAATAATAAATAAAATATAATTGAAGAAGGAAATTGTACAAAATACGAGGGAAAGTGGTTGACACATCGTCAGTGTGACTTGGTTTATGCATGGAGTGAACATTAGTCTTCTGCTCATCAAACCATTTCACAATAATTTCATTGTGTATGGTGCTTGATCAGATTGAGGTGTGAACTGAGTTGTAGAGGCAATGATTGAGGCAATGGTATTTAATAACATACATGTTATAATAAATACATGTTATTAATAATATGTACTATTAATATATATAACATATATGTTATAAATACAACATGTTAATATATACATGTTATTAATAATACAACCTTTGCCTATTATTATTTATAAACATATATGTTATTAAATACCACTGCCTCAGCCGCTGAATTATTTGAAATGTTTGGAAGAGCAGGAGACTAATGTTCACAAGGCTCCAGCATAAACAAAGTCACACCTGACGATGTGTCAACCACTTCCCCTGGTATTTATAAATTTCCTTCTTCATTATAACGTATTATTAGTAATATTATTAATATTATTTTATTTATTAGTATTATTTTATTATATTATTATATTTATTATCACACTGGCCGATTCCCACCAAGCAAGGTGGCCCCGAAAAAGAAAAACATTTTCACCATATTCACATCCATCACTGCGTGCCAGAAGGGTGCTTTACACTACAGTTTCTAAACTGCAACATTAATAATCACCCCTCTTCAAGTGCAGGCACTGTACTTCCCATCTCCAGACTCAATGTCCGGCCTGCCGAGTTGCCCTGAAACCCCTCATAAATGTTACTTTTGTGCTCTACACTCCAACAGCCACGTCAAGTATTAAAAAACCATTTGTCTCCATTCACACCTATCAAAGACTCTCACACATTCCTGCTGGAAGTCCAAGCCCCTCGCACACAAAAACCTCCTTTACCCCCTCCCTCCAACCTTTTCTATGCCGACCCCAATCCCACCTTCCCTTCCCCTACGACTGATACACTCTTGAATTCTTCTGTTCGCTCCATTTCTCTCCACAGTCCGAACCTCCTCAAAACAACCCTTCCTCAGCCCTCGGACAACAGTTTTGGTAATCCCCGCACCTGCCTCCAACTTCCAAACTATGCATTCTCTGCATTATATTCACACCACCACATTGCCTCAGACATGACAGCGTCCACTTCCTCCACCTTCGCACCACGCTGCAACATTCATTCACCCATGCTTCACTACCCATATAAGAGCGTTGTAAAACTATAACTCCGCATACTTTCCCCTCTTTGCCTCCAAGGACAAAGTTACTTTGTCTCCAACGAGACTCCTAAGTGCACCACTCACACCTCCTTTTCTCCCCTCTTCATTCAATGATTCCACCCTCATATTTCCTAGACCCATCCACTGAAACGTCCACCTTCCCAAATATCTGAATACATACACCTCCATCCATAGCCCTCTCCCATCCAATCTGATATCCAATCTTTTCATTCCAACACCTATCTTTGTTGGTATCCTCATAACCTTACTCTTTTCCTGTTTCAACTTTCCATTTTCTTCTTTGCACACCCTACCAAAATCATTCCCCCAACCTCGGCAACCTTCTCGTCAGAATCTCCCAAGAGCACAGTGTCATCAGCAAAGAGCAACTGTGACAACTCCCACTTTGTGTGATTCTTTATTCTTTTAACTCCACGGCCGCTTGCCAAGACCCTCGAATTTTTAACTTTCTCTTGACAGCAAACCACAATCTAAAATATATTAAACAACCACGGTGACATCACACATCCTATGTCTAAGGCCACTTTTACTGGGAAATATTTCCCTCTTATCCTACATACTCTAACTTGAGCCTCACTATCCTCGTAAAAACTCTTCACTGCTTTCAGTAACCCTACTCCTACACCATAAAACCCTGCAACATCTGCCACATTGCCCCCCTATCCACCCTTGTCATACGCCTTTTCCAAATCCATAAATGCCACAAAGACCCTCTTTAGCCTTTATCTAAATACTGTTCATTTAATTTTTACTGTAAACCCGGGTCCACACACCCCCTACCTTTCCAAAGCCTCCTTGTTCATCGGTATCCTATTCCCGTCTTACCTTAATTCTTTCAATAAAAACTCTCCCAAACCCTTTTCCAGGTAAATCAACAGACTTATCCCCCTATAATTTTTGCACTCTCTTTTACCCCTTTCCCTTTATAAAAAGGAACTATGCATGCTCTCTGCCAACCCTATACTTCCCCCTTTCCCATACATTTATTAAATAATTGCACCAACCACTCCAAAACTAATCCCCACCTCTTTAAACTTTCTATCTTTACCCCATCAACCCCCGGCTGCCTTACCCCCTTTCATTTTTACCTACGCCAAACTTTCCCCCCCACCACAACTGGCCTTCCTCACTCCTACAAGATGTTGTTCCCCTTTCCCTAACACAAATCACACTTCCCCCCTCTTTACAACATTTAAAAATTCCTCAAAAATTCCCTCCTCTTCCCAACCCCAACTCCCCTTTTAAAAAACCCCCTCTCCATTTTAACTGACAAATCCATTTGTTCTCTAGGCTTTCTTAAATTTTAATCCACTCCAAAACTTTTTCTTTTTTTCAACAAAATTTTTGATAAAAACTCACCCCCCTCTCTCATTTGCTCTTTTTTTTTCATTGCTTCACCACTCCTTAACCTCTTTTTTTTTCCCCCATATACTCTTCCCTCCTTGCATCACTTCACTTTTTAAAAACTTTTTCATATGCTAATTTTCTCCCTTACTACTCTTTCACTTCTCATTCCACCAATCGCTCCTCTTTTCCCCCCACACCCCCCCCCTTTTCCCGTAACCCCAAACTTCTGCCTTTAAAAACTCTAAACTACATTTTTAAAAACCCACCCCATAAAACCCCTTTGACCCCCCTTTTCCTAGCTTTTTTACCCCTCTATCCTCCAAAAAGCGTTTAAATCTTACTCTAACGCCTCCTCTTTTAGTTTATAAAACCCACCCTTCTTTCCCCATGCTTTTATTCTCCTTTTATCCCACTTTCCTTACTCTCATGTAGCTACAACTATAAAATGATCTGATATATCCCCTTTGGCCCCCCCTATAAAAAAGAAAATTTCCCGAAGTCTACTCAACAGTCTTTTAAAACTCCCCAAAACAAATCCAACCAAATAAATGTCCCCCTTTGCCCTGCATCATATCTTTTATAAAATTTTTTATCCTCTTTTTTTAAAATATGTATTACCCATAACTAAACCCCCTTTTAAAAAAAGTTTCAATCAAAGGGGTCCCATTTTCATTTACACCCGCACCCCCCAAAAAAACCCCAACCCCCTCAAAAAATTTCCCTCCTACTTTTAAACATTCAATCCCCTAAAGGGCAAAAACCCTTTTCACCCCTTGGGGTTTAAAGGCTCCTATCCCTTTCAAATTTTAAAATCTAACAAAATCTCTCCCCTCCCCTCTGCATTCCCTCTTTTTTCCATTTTATACCCGCTTATTAGACCCACTTCTCCCTTTTCCTCCAACCTTTATTAACCAAAATAAAATTTTTGAATTTTACACAATTTAATTCTCTCTCTCCTTCCCTAACCCGATCAATTTTAAATTTAAATGCTACCCCCTTCCTTTGCTCTAACCCCCTCAGATCCCCCAATTTTTAAACCCATTTATTTCCCCCCCCACCGGAAAATTTTCCCCCCCTTCCCCCTTTAGCTTTGTTTTGCTTTGGGCCAGGACATCCAACTTCTTTTTCATTCATAACAAACCCCGCAAAACAACCCTTTTTCTTTTCATCTCACTAAACCCCCGCACATTTAAGCATCCCAGTTTTTTTAAAATTTTTTTTTTCCCTCCTTTTTTATAAATGTCAAAAGGAGAAGGGGACTAGCCCCTTGCTCCTGGGATTTTTTGGGCGGCCCCCAAACGAAAAACGCATGGCTTACGGAGGAAAAAATTCTTTTTCCCCTTCCCCCCTGGACAATAAAAAATTTAAAAAGGGAACAAGAAGGGTATTTAGAAAAAAAGGGGAAAAAAACCCAGATGCCCTTATATATATATGCATGTGCGTGCTGTGAAGTGTGAAACCCCAAAATGAAGTAAGGGGTAGCAAGATATCCCTGTTAAACTACGTGTTTTTTGAGACAGAAAAAGAAACCAGCAATCCTACCAACATGCCCAAAAAATTTTTCAAAGGTTTTTTGTTTTACAGTCTTTTTGGCAGACTGTAGTACTTTCCCCGGGTGGGTTTCCCGTCTACCAACCAAACCAACCAATATATATAAAATAAAGTACAAATTTTTCTCGTTTTTCCCTGTATTTTATGATTATTTATGGTTCAACAAGTTTTAAAGAAGATATTTTAAAAATAAATTTTTCCCACAATATTGGGGGGACCAAACATTCATGGTTTCAAAATTCGCGAGGCCCTTTATCCCCCAACCTTCGCGAATGTTTAGGGAGACCTTAAAAACTACCCACAAAGTACAAAAAATTAATGAAAAAATCATTTTTTTCATTCTTTTTTAACCCTAATTTACTTTATTGTTATTTTTAATTATTTATTTACGGGAAAAAATGGGATCATGGTAGGATATTATTTTTAAATTTTTTCAAAAACCAAACAGAAACATATTTTACTATTTTTCTTTAATTATTGTCAAAACAGTGGAATGGGGAATACCACTGGGAGTTTTCAACCCCCAGAAAAGTTTGGATAAACCCATACCCCCAAGTAAAAGAAACCCAAATCTGGAACATGGTAAAACGTTCCCGCGGGTGGCCGGGTGGTGGCCGGGTGATTGGCCGGGTGGGTTTGGGTGACTGAAAAGTAAACTGTCTCTCTCTCTGTAAGTCCCTCTCCTCTTTTTCTCTTTTCCCTTTTTTTCCCCTCTCCCTTCTCCTCTTTTTCTCTCTCACTCCCCCCTCCTTTTTTCCTCTCCCTTTTTTTCTCTCTACCCCTCACCATCTTTTTTCCTCTCTCTCTTTCCTCCCCCTTTTTCCCCCTCATCTTTCTCTCTCTCTTTTTTCCCTCTTTTTCTTTCTCTCTCCCTTCCTTTTTCTTTTTCTTCTTTCTCCCCTCTCTTTTCTCCCTTTTTCCTTTTTTTTCTTCTTTCCTTTTTCTCTTTCTCTTTCTCCTCATTTTTCTCTTTCCCCTCCCCTCTTCCCCCCTTTCCCCCCCCTTTTCCCCCCCCCCCCTCCCCCTCTTTCTCCTCTTTCCTTTTCCCCTCCCTTCTTTTTCCCCCCCTTTCTTTCTCTCTTTTTCCTCTTTTCTTTTTCCTCTCTCTTTCTCTTTCTTCCCCTCCTCTTTCCTCTCTCCCCCTTTTCTCCTTTTTCCCCCCCCTTTCCCTCTCTCCCCTCTCCTCTTTTTTCCTCTCTCTTTCCCCTCCTTTTTCTCTCCCTTTTTCCCTCTTCCCCTTTTTCCCCCCCCTTTTTCCTCTTTTCCTCTCCCTTTTTCTCTCTTCTTCCCTTTCTTCTTCCCCTTTCTCTTTCTCTCCCCCCCCTTTCTCTTTTTTCTCTCTCTCTCCCTTTTTCCTTTCCCCTCTCTTTCCCCCCTTTCTCTTTTCTTTTTTCTCCTTTTTCCCCTCTTTTTCTTTACCTCCTTTCTCTCCCTCTTTCTCCCTCTCCCCCTTTCTTTCTCTCTCTTTCCTCCTTTCTCCTCTCTTTTTCCCCTCCCCCTTTTCCTTCCCCCCCTCTCCCCTTTCTTCTTTCTTTTTCTCTCTTCTCTCTCTTTTTTTTTTTTTTTTTTTTTTTTTCGCATTTCCAAATCAAAACCCCTTTTTCCACCCCTTTTTTTCCCCTTTTTTCCTCTTTTCCCCTTTCCCCTTTCCTTCATCCCCTTTTCTCTTCCTTTCTCTTTGGTTTCCCCTTTTCTTTTTCCCCTCTTTTCTTTCTTTTTTCTTACTTTTCCCTCCCCCTCATCCTTAATTTCTCAAATTTCTTCCCTTTTTCTCCCCTTTTTCCCTCTTTTTTTTTTTAAATTTTTGTTTTTTAAACCGGGGTATTTTACAAAGGTTTAAAAAGAAAACCCCCCCAACCCCCCTTTTTGAATCGGAAATTACAGTTAAGGGTTCCCAAATATATTTGGAACCTGCTTTACCGTCCCAAAAGCCAATTTTAAAGCAAACCCAAATAGGGGAACCAAAAAATGAAGGGGATTTTTCCTCGTGGGCCCGCCCCCCTTTTTTTACAACAGAATTAAATCCGGTTTCATAATTTCCCGGACCTTTTTTTACAGATTTTTCCCAGGGGTTTTATGGTTAGTTTTGGGGTAAAATTTTTAAAAGGGGGCAACCCTAGGGGAAGTTAAACCTTCTTTGCCCGTTCCTTGGGGGCCTAAAAAACTTTTTCTTTTTTTCCTTCCCCAGGTGCCCAAAAATTTTATTTTTTTACCCCAAAATTGGAAAATTTTCTAAACAAATTAAAAGGGCCCCCCAATTCCCTCCTTATTTAAAGTCCTTTTAAAGCCGTTCTATCCAAGTGGTTCCGGGAGAGATGAAAAAGGGCGTTGGTCTGTTTCAATACCTTTAAAGCATCCTTGGGGGGGGGGCAAACCCAAAGAAATTGGAGATTCCTTCCCTTGGGGACTAAATTTGGCCCCCTAAGGAAACCTTTAAACCCCCCGTAAGCGAAACCCATTGGGGAAGTTTTCTAAAGGCCCCGGCCCCCCTTTTTTTTGCAGAATTTCCAGGGATTTTTCTTTATTTATCCTTTTCCCCCCAAAGATTCCTCTTTTTCCTCAAACTCCTCCCCCTTTATCCTTCTCTCAACCCATTCCTCCCGGGGCTTTCCCTTTTCTTCTTTTTTTCCCCCATCCAAAATTTTCTTCCTTTTTTTCCCCGCTTTTCTTCTCCTTTTTTCCCCTTTCCTTTTATTTTTTATATCTTTCTTCTCCTTTATTTTTCATTCACCCTTTTCTTCTTAACTTTTAAAAAAATTTTTTTTCCTTCCATTTCCTGGCCTAAGCACCCTTTTTTTTTCCTTCCCCTAACCTCTTTCCTTCCTTTCTCCTTTCTCCCATTCCCTCGGGAAAATAGCTAAAACCCTCCAAAAACCCCCATTCTTTTTCCCTTTCCCGGGGCCCCCCCCCCTTTTTTCTCTCTCTCCCCCTTTTTCCCCTCTCACATTTTTCTCCCCCCGTCTTTTCCCTTCTCCTTTTTCCTCTCCTTTCCTCCTCTCTCTTTCTCCTCCCTCTCTCTCTCTTTCTCTCTCCTCTTTTCCTCCCTCTTCTCTCTCTCTTTTTCCTTTTTCCCCCTTTTTATTTTCTTTTCCTTTTCTTTTTCTCTTTTTCTATCTTTTTTTTTTCCTTCCTTTTTCCCTCTTCTCCCCCTCTATTCTCTCCCTTTTCCCCCTCTTTCCCCTTTCCTCTTCTCCCTTTTCCCCCTCTTTCCCTCTCTTTCACTCTCTTTTTCTCTCCTCCTTTTCCCTTTCCCCACTCTCCCCACTTTTTCTTTCTCCCCCTTTTCATCTCCGGGCCTTTTCCGTTTTTCCCTCTTTTCCCAAAAAACCCTTTTCCCCTTCTTCCCCCTCCCGGGGTTTTTCTTTTCCTTCTTTTTCCCCCCCGTCATCTTTTTTCTTCTTACCTCTTTTTTGGGGGTTCCCTTTTTCCCCTTTTTTCTTTCACTTTCCCTTTTCTTTCCCCTTTTCCCTTTTTTCCCCCCTCTTCCCTTTTTTTTTTAAAAATTTTTTTTTTCTTTTTGGGGTTTTTTTTCCCTTTTTTCCCCCCTCCTCCTCCCCTTTTCCCTTTTTATTTTTTTTCCCCCCTTCCCTTTCCCTTTTTTTATTAAAATTCCTTTTTTTTCCCCCCCTTCCCCCTTCCCCCTTTTTTTTTTTCCCCCCTTTTTTCCCAAATTTTTCCCCTTTTTTTCCCCCCTTTCCCCCCTCCAAAATTTTTTTTCCCCCCCCTTCCCCCCCCCCCTCTCCCCCCCTTTTTTTTTTTTATTAGTTTTCCTTTTTTTTTTTTCTTTCCTTCTTTCTCTCTCCTTTCTCTCTCTTTCTTCTCTCTTTTCTCTCTTTCTCTCCTCTCTCTCTCTCTCTCTCTCTCTCTCTCTCTCTCTCTCTCTCTCTCTCTCTCTCTCTCTCTGGTACACATAAGTACGTAATCATACATAGTATAAATTACCTAGGATAACCCAAAAAAATCCAGACAAAGTGCTATACAGTGGATCTGTGCTCCAGTCCTCGAAAGGGTTGGAAAGAGGGGGTAAAGGAGGTTTTGTGGGCGAGGGGCTTGGACTTCCAGCAAGCGTGCATGAGCGTGTTAGATAGGAGTGAATGGAGACGAATGATACTTGGGACCTGACGATCTGTTGGAGTGTGAGCAGGGTAATATTTAGTGAAGGGATTCAGGGAAACCGGTTATTTTCATATAGTCGGACTTGAGTCCTGGAAATGGGAAGTACAGTATATGCTTCTAAACTGTTGTATTCTGAGCACCTCTGCAAAAGCAGTGATAATGTGTGAGTGTGGTGAAAGTGTTGAATGATGATGAAAGTATTTTCTTTTTTGGGGATTTTCTTTCTTTTTTGGGTCACCCTGCCTCGGTGGGAGACGGCCGACTTGTTGAAAAAAAAAAAAATTAATAATCATTGTTATTATTACAATAATACATATGTACTAATGTTAATAATAATATTATTATTAAACTATAATATAATAATTGTGTCCACTCATTACTTACCTTAAAATATCTGTAATTTTAATGTAGAATGAGAGGTAAGCGAGAGAGAGAATGAGAGGGTAGAAGGTTCAAGAGTTGTGTAAACAAACGTTGTTGTTGTTGTTGCTGTTACCAGCCCGGACACGAATGATTTTTGTTCACTCTGTCAAGCCGACCAGAAAAACATCTCATATTTGTTAATTTATATGTTTATGTTATGTAGCATGTTTATTATATAATTTTGAAAAAAAATCATAGATGGATTAAGCAAAATGTCTATATTAACGTTTTATACACATTTAATGCGCCTCAGTGATTATTATTATCATTATTAATATGGTGTCTTCAAGACCAATTACACTATTAGTGAGTGGCTCTAAGACAGACAAGCAGACAGAAAGACAGACACACACAGGTAGACAAAGACACACAGGTAGACAAAGACAGACACACAGGTAAACAGACACACACACAGGTAGACAGACACACACAGGTAGACATAAAGACAAACACACGAGTAGACAAAGACAGACACACAGATAGACAGAAAGACACACAAATAGACAAAAAGACAGACACACAGGTAGACAGAAAGACACAGGTAGACAGACACACACAGGTAGACAGACAGATAAACAGACACACAGAGATACAGATATACAGGCAGACAGATACAGACAGGTTTATATAAGTGCAACAGTAAAAACAAATAGAGAGTTTGAGAGTAAGAGCCTTTCTTGTCACAATCTCCACTGCAAGATTCAGACTTCATCTTAGGGGCCATGGTGAAATTTACTGTCCAGTTAGTACAGTTAATACAGTATGATGCTGCTGATAGGGCAGGGTTACTCAAACTGATGCTGCCTGCATGACGCATTGCCACCGCGAGTATTGTCAAATATCGTACAGCGGTATGCATCAGCCGGCCCAGCCCAGCTGCCAGATGCACGGTTGTAAGTTGAGTGGACGTATGTCGAGCAAGTCGTAAGTCGGATGGTAGGTGTACTCATAAATTTTAGCGGCTTCAAATCAAGCAGGAGAATGCTGGTAGGCCCACATGTGAGAGAATGGGGCTGTGTGGTCAGTGTGCACCATAAAAAAAAATCCTGGAGCACCCAGTGCATAACGTGAAGGAAAAACTTCAACCGTTTTTTTAATTAAAATGCCGAATTTGTGGTCTATTTTGTATAGTATTATGGTGTTATTCTCGTTTCTTGGTCTCATTTGATAGAATGAAAAACATACTATAGAAATGGAGATGATTTTGATTGGTTTTTTCTATAAAAAGAACCTGGAAATGGGGCTCAAAGTAGGGGAAATGTTTGATTTTTTGCCGATGTTCAAAAGTAAACAAATGATGTCATTTTCCAATAAATGTCCAAGTAGCCATTCTAATATGCAGTCATGAATGGGTTGACATTATTTGTACAATTGTTACAATATTGCAGTAGTCTGCATAACAGTAAATCTTCTATATTTTGTGTGAATAAAAATTCAAAATAGAAAGCAAGAGTAATATCAGAGGGCCTGGAGACGTGACTGATGAACAAAGAAAATGTTAATTTTAGATCCAGGAAGTCAGCTTTGTTCATTGTGGACCTTATTTTGAAATTGTCATATTTTTTTAATTTTCGTGAAATTGGCCAAATTGCAAATTTCTGACAACGTTATTGGGTAGTTGAAATCGGTAAATGGGCAGTTTCTTGTACTCAATCAATAGAAAAAATTGAGATTTAAAGAAATGGCTATGAGTTTGGTTGATTGGAACAACAGAATTAGCCGAAAATAGGGCTCAAACTGGGCGAAATCACCGATTTGTAAATATCGCTGAGGTCGCTAACTTCGCAAGAGTGTAATTCCATCAGTTTTCCGTCAAATTTTGTATTTTTGGTGTCATTACAATCGGGAAAAGATTCTCTATCATTTCATAAGAAAAAAGATTTTTTTTTTTTTTTTTTGAAATTTTGCGACACCAGGAGACACCTCAGGATGGGGGTTGCGACAGTCAAGGGGTTAATAACTCTCCTCTCCTATTTTCAACTGTGAGATCCATTTGTTCCCTAGGCTTCCTCAACTTATTAATCTCACTCCAAAACTTTTTCTTATTTTCAACAAAATTTGTTGATAAACATCTCACACACTCTCTCATTTGCTCTCTTTTTACATTGCTTCACCACTCTCATAATCTCTCTTTTTCTTGCCATATACTCTTCCCTCCTTGTATCACTTCTACTTTGTAAAAATCTCTCATATGCTAACTTTTTTTCCCTTACTACTTTTTTACATCCTCATTCCACCAATCGCTGTTCTTCCCTCCCGCACCCACTTTCCTGTAACCACAAACTTCTGCTGAACACACTAACACTACATTCTTAAACCTACCCCATATATCTTTGACCCCATTGCCTATACTCTTACTAGCCCATCTTTCCTCCAATAGTTGTTTATATCTTACCTTAGCTGCCTCTTCTTTTAGTTTATACACCTTCACCTCTCTCTTACTTGCTGCTTCTATTTTCCTTCTATCCCATCTACCTTTTACTCACACCATAGCTACAACTAGAAAGTGATCTGATATATCTGTGGCCCCTCTATAAACATGTGCATCCTGAAGTCTGCTCAACGTTTTTTGTCTCCACATATACCTCAATGCACCTTTTTTCCTTCATCAGTTCTATGATTAACCTCATCCTTCATAAATCCATCCGCAGGCACATCAGCACCCAAATATCTGAAAACATTCATTTCTTCCATACTACTCCTCTCCAGTTTGATATCCAATTTTTCTTTATCTAAATCATTTGATACCTCATCACCTTACTCTTATCTATGTTCACTTTCAACTTTCTACCTTTACACACACTCCCAAACTTGTCCACTAACCTTTGCAATTTTTCTTTAGAATCTCCCATAAGCACAGTATCATCAGCAAAAGGGAACTGTGTCAATTCCCATTTTGTATTTGATTTCCCATAATTTAATCCCACCCCTCTCCAGAACACCCTAGCATTTACTTCTTTTACAACCCCATCTATAAATATATTAAACAACCATGGTGACATTACACATCCCTGTCTAAGACCTACTTTTACTGGGAAGAGTAGTCTCCCTCTCTTCTACACACCCTAACCTGAGCCTCACTATCCTCATAAAAGCTCTTTACAACATTTAATAACTTACCACCTATTCCATATACTTGCAACATCTGCCACATTGCTCCCCTATCCACTCTATCATATGCCTTTTCTAAATCCATAAATGTAATGAAAACTTCCCTTCCTTTTTCTAAATACTGTTCACATATATGCTTCAATGTAAACACTTGATCTACACATCCCCTATTTATTTATTTATTTATTTATTTATTTATTTATTTAGTAATTTAAGCATACAAACAGAGGTACAAAAAATACAGGTAAGAGCAGCATGCCAAAGCCACTTATATGCATAGCATTATGGGCTGGCTTAAAATTAACTCAAGATTAACTAAGCAATGATGAAATCAGTGATAAAACATTATTGTAAACAGATAACTATAAAGCACAAATGAGTATTACAAAGACAGGTCATATGGTTGCTTGCATTGCTGTACATTCAGTCGAATGGAGTATTCTGTTAGGTAGTGTATTTAAAAAAATAATAAAGTTAGATTGGGTCCTAGGTTTAACATTTGTGTGATATAATTGTGAGTAACATATAGGATATACAATTTATAAGGTTCAGTTATTCAGTATTTATTTGGTTTTGAGTGAGTAAGTGATCTTTGAGAAGAGACTTGAATTTATAAACAGGTAGTGTTTCTTTTATATTTACAGGTAATGAATTCCAGATTTTAGGGCCTTTTATGTGCATTAAGTTTTTGCATAGCATGAGATGGACACTCTAAAACCTTCTTGCTCATCCACAATCCTACATTCTGTCTTACCTCAAATTGTTTCCATAATAATCCTACCGTACACTTTTCCTGGTATACTCAGTAAACTTACTCCTCTATAATTTTTACAATCTCTTTTGTCCCCCTTCCCTTTATATAAAGGAACTATACATGCTCTCTGCCAATCCCTAGGTACCTTCCTCTCTTTCATACATTTATTAAACAAAAATACCAACCACTCTAACACTATATTACCCCCTGCTTGTAATATTTCTGTCATGATCCCGTCAGTTCCAGCTGCTTTACCCCCTTTCATTCTACATAATGCCTCACACACCTCCCCCACACTCACATCCTGCTCTTCTTCACACCTAAAAGATGGTATACCTCCCTGGTCAATGCATGAAATTACTGCCTCCCATTGTTCGTCAACATTTAAAAGTTCCTCAAAATATTCCCGCCATCTACCCAATACCTCCATCTCCCCATCTACTAACTCCCCTACTCTGTTTTTAACTGTCAATTCCATTCGTTCCCTTGGCTTTCTTGACTTGTTTAACTCACTCTAAATTTTTTTCTTATTTTCATTAAAATTTCTTGACAGTGCCTCTCCCACTCTATCATCTGCTCTCCTTTTGCACTCTCTCACCACTCTCTTCACCTTTCTTTTACTCCCCACTTACTCTGCTCTTCTTATAACACTTATGCTTTGTAAAGACCTCTCATAAGCTACCTTTTTCTCTTTTATCACACCCTTTACTTCATCTTTCCACCAAACACTCTTCTTTCCTTCTGCACCCACCCTCCTATAACCACAAACTTCTGCCCCACATTCTAATACTGCATTTTTAAAACTATTCCAAGCCTCTTTGACCCCCCCACTACTCGTACTTGCACCAGCCCACCTTTCTGCCAATAGTTGCTTATATGTCACCTGAACTTTTTCCTCCCTTAGTTTATACACTTTCACCTCTCTCTTACTTGTTGTCATTTTCCTCTTTTCCCATCTACCTCTTACTCTAACTGTATATAAAACTAAATAATGATCCAATATATCAGTTGCCCCTCTATAAACATGTACATCCTGGAGCCTACCCATCAACCTTTTATCCACCAATACATAATCTAACAAACTACTTTCATTACGTGCTATATCATACCTTGTATATTTATTTATCCTCTTTTTCATAAAATATGTATTACTTATTACCAAACCTCTTTCTACACATAGCTCAATTAAAGGCTCCCCATTTTCATTTACCCCTGGCACCCCAAATTTACCTACTACTCCCTCCACAACATTTTTACCCACTTTAGCATTGAAATCCCCATCCACAAGTACTCTCACACTTGGTTCAAAACTCCCCATGCATTCACTCAACATTTCCCAAAATCTCTCTCCTCTACACTTCTCTCTTCTCCAGGTGCATATACGCTTACTATAACCCACTTTTCACATCCAACCTTCATTTTACTCCATATAATCCTTGAATTAATATATTTATACTCCCTCTTTTCCTGCCATAGCTTATCCTTCAACATTATTGCTACTCCTTCTTTAGCGCTAACTCTATTTGAAACCCCTGACCTAATCCCATTTATTTCTCTCCACTGAAACTCTCCCACCCCCTTCAGCTTTGTTTCACTTAAAGCCAGGACATCCAACTTCTTCATATTCATAACAACCACAATCATTTCTTTCTTATGATTTGCAGAACATCCATGCACTTTCAGACATCCTACTTTGTCAATTTTCTTCCTATGTTTTTAGTAATCATTACAGGAAAAGGGGTTACTAGCTCATTGTTCCCGGCATTTTAGTTGACTTTACAACACACATGGCTTACGGAGGAAAGATTCTTATTCCACTTCCCCATGGATATACAAGGAAAAGTAATAAGAATCAAGAACTATTAAGATAAAATCAAAGAAAACTCTGATGAGTGTGTATGAATAAACTTGCACATGTATGTGTAGTGTGACCTAAGTGTAAGTAGAAGTAGCAAGACGTACCTGTAATCATGCATATTTACGAGACAGACAAAAAACACCAGCAATCCTGCCATCATGTAAAATAATTACAGGCTTTCATTTTGCACTCACTTTGCAGGACGGTAGTACCTCCATGGATAGTTGCTGTCTACCAACCTACTACCTATAATATTATTGTTATTTTTTTTTTTTTTCAACAAACTGGCCGTATCCCATCGAGGCAGGGTGGCCCAAAAAGAGAAACGAAAGTTTCTCTTTTTAAATTTAGTAATTTATACAGGAGAAGGGGTTACTATCCCCTTGCTCCCGGCATTTTAGTTGCCTCTTACAACACGCATGGCTTACAGAGGAAAAATTCTGTTCCACTTCCCCATGGAGGTAAGAGGAAATAAAGAAGAACAAGAACTAGTTAGAAAATAGGAGAAAATCCAGAGGGGTGTGTATATATATGCTTGTACGTATATGTATGTGTAGTGTGACCTAAGTGTAAGTAGAAATAGCAAGACGTTCCTGAAACCTTGCATGTTTATGAGACAGAAAAATGGACACTAGCAATCCTATGATCATGTAAAACAATTACAGGCTTCCGTTTTACACTAATTTTGCAGGACGGTAGTTCCTTCCTTGGCGGTTGCTGTCTACCAACCTACTACCTATTACATTATTATTATTATTATTATTATTATTATTATTATTATTATTATTATTATGATTATTATTATTGTAGAAGCATCAATTCTTGTGTAGGCGGGTCTTAGCCAACCAGTAATCCAGTAGCTTGCTTCTTCAACAGTGTCTAAACCAATAGGACTGGAGGTCTGTGAGAGTGGTTTAGCAGTCAGTCAGCAACAAGGTTGAGCGTGTCTATGATAGTATCTCGTTCAATAACAGAATTTGTACTGTACTACAGATTGTTTACTCTTCAGTTTGAAGGTGTGTTTGCACTAATTCTGGATTATTATTCTTTCATAACTATGTGTATGTTATATTACACCATATTTTGCATTACCAAGTTATCATGGCCCCTAAAGTGCACAGTAAACAGTGAATTTCTCTGAAGATCAAGCCAGAAATTAGTACATTGATGTGTATGACTTTTTACAATTAACCATCTCTGCTATTATCAAGGAAATAGAAATAATAAAGAATATTAAAGTGGCTAACATATCTAAGTTAGTGAGATAAAGCAGAGAAATTATCATAGAGATGGAAAGACTGTTGCAAATGAGAGAAGTCGAAGGTAGATACAGCACCTGCAACTTATATCTGAGAGTGCACGTCCAGAGCGCAGCAAAAGTGCCCTTCCGGGGTCTTGAAGTGAATAACCATAAAACCATGTATTTTGGTTTTTGAGTAACAGTAGTTAGAGATATGATACATCTTCTGGCATAGATTAATATGGTAACTAATGAGACCAGTGTACAGTCGACCCCCGCATAACGATCAGCTCCCAACTCGACCAATTATGTAAGTGTATTTTTGTAAGTGCTTTTGTAGGTATATTTTTGGGGGTCTGAAATGGACTAATCTAATTCACAATATCTCTTATGGGAACAAATTCGGTCTATAACGGCATCCAAACAGTCTGGATTGAAATAATATCGTTATCCGGGGGTCCACTGTACTTCACTTCTTGTCATACACTGAGAACTTTCCTGCATTCTAAAGTGCCAGTTTTTCTGAAACTCTGGGAAGATTGTGAAGTCCAGAGGATCAATCTGGTTATTGATTCACACATCATCATCCAAATTCCTGTGATTTCACTACATTCAAATTAGTTTGTATATTGACTCATTTTGTATCTGTATAAAAAGAGTCAAGGAAGCATCTTAACCCCTTCAGGGTTCAAGGCCAAAATCTCAAGTGGTGCTCCAGTGTCCAAGAAATTTTGAAAAAAAAAAATTATTTTTTCTTACATAATTAAAGAGTATATTTTTGTGAAGGTAATAAGACAAAAAACAAAAATTTCTGATCAGTACTTACCGAGATACAGCAGCGGGAAGTTGACCCAAAATGACCGGGTGGCGGCAACATCAGTGACTTCCACAAAATCCCATTTTTTTATTTTACGTTTTTTATACTTTTTTCTTTTCTATTTTTTGTCTTTTTCTAATAACATTTGTGGCCTGTGAGACCAGTATAATGTATATTGTATAAGTGTACACTCATTGTATTCCATGCAATAACTGCACTAATTTGTTTATCATTATATTGCTTACAAAACTTGTTTACAAGTTTATTGTAAACAAAATGATGAAAATATTAGTGCGGTTATTGTGTTGAATACTACGATACCATATGGTACAATGGTACCATAGGGTGCAATTTTACCATATGGTACAATGGTACCATATGGTACAATATGGCACAATGGCACATGATACAATGGTACCATGTGATTCAATGATACCATATGGTGCAATGGTACCTTATGGTACCATATGGTGTAATGGTACTATATGGTACCATATGATACAATGGTACCATATGGTGCATTGTACCATACAGTACAATGATACCATGTGGTTCATTGTACCATATGGTACTGTTGTATTCAACACAATAAACACACTAATATTTTCATTATTATGGTTACAATAATTGTTTGCAACAAAAATATGCAAAAATGTTGTATATTAGTAATGTTCTATTATATATTTACAAGTGTACAGGAACTTGACATGTTCCTTGAGGTGGATGACAAAGCACTTTGTCTCGGAAATGCAGAGTCAGTGGCTAGCTTGCATCGCCACTCACTCAGTCTTGGCTGGTGTCTCATGCCACCAACACCTATTGACCATATGGTACATGGTATCACATGTTACAGGGTACCATATGGTACATTGTACTATATGGTATAGGGTACCATACAGTGCAGGATAACATATGGTGCAGGGTACCATATAGTGCAGGGTTACCATATGGCACAGGGTACCATATGGTACAGGGTTACCATATGGCACAGAGTACCATACAGTACAGGACACCATATGGTACAGATACAGGGATAACTATTGAAATAAGTCACCCTGACTTTTTTGGATTATCCTAAGATTTTATACGTATGCTGCTTTGTATGATAATCTACATAATTGTATTTCTGTACACCTGAATAAACTTGCTCAAGTGCATGTAGCATCATAAGTAAGTTTATTTAGTAATACACAAATAAAGTTACATAGATACTTAGCAGCATATGTTTGGAGAACCTAGGATAACCCAAAAAAGTCAGACTTATTTCCATTAGAGTCCCTGCACCCTGTACCATATGGTATATTGTACCATATGGTACAATGTACTATATGGTACATTGTACCATATGCTACCATTGTACCATAAGATACCATTGTACCATATGATACCATTGTATGACATGGCACCATTGTACCATATGGTACCATTGTACCATATGACACAATGGTACCATATGGTTCAAAACCATAGAATTCGTCTTCAGCTCTACTTCCATCAGTCTTAGAACTGTAAGTTGTGAATAGGAGAGTCAGAATTCGCCCCAAGAGTGAGTGGGGAGTGAGAGCTTCCTTGCCGCCAGGCACTATGAACAAAGCTACTTTGCCGGCGTTCCCACAATGTCATGCGGGCGTCCAGATTTTTTCTATGGTGTGCACACTGACCACCCAGACCCATTCTCTCAGATGTAGGCCTACCAGCCTTCTCGTGCTAAATTTGGCGCCGCTAGAATTTTGGCATAGATCTACGGTTTAGACCCTGAACGTAAAGCTGTAGATCTACGGGACGGACCCTGAAAGGGTTAATAATCATTCTTAGTGAAATATTTCTTTTACAAATTAAAATTTGTGTGTTTTGGGGAAAATTTTAAAGTCCGAGATCATACTGATTTCTAAATTATATTTTCCAAATATCAGATAATTCTAAATAAGCAAAATTACTGTATTTTACTCATTATTTGATTCTGCTAATGCTGTCATCTCCACGTAATACCGACACCTTCACTCAGAATTATATCTTAATCTTATCTTGTTCTTGTCTACCTTCATAAAAGTATTTATAAACCTTGTTAACACAAGTCATGTGCTGTATAATGTTTATACCTGACAACATACACTGTTGTTCACTCCTGTATGTATACATTTCCTTCTCAAAGAAAAGTTCCCCTCTTTAACCCCTTCAGGTTCAAGCCAAAATCTGAAGTGGTGCTCCAGTGTCCAAGAAATTTTGAAAAAAAAAAAAAAAAAAAATTTCTTACAGAATTAAAGAGCATATTTTTGTGAAGGTAATAAGACAAAAAAAAATTCTGATCAGTACTTACCGAGATACAGTGCCAAGAAGTTTAAAAAATAAATGTGTGGCGGCAACATCGACGAATTCCACATACGCGCATTACATTATTTTGGGGGTTTTTTACATTTTTTTTCTTTTCTTTTCCAAATTTTTTTTTTCTATTCCTACAACATTTGGGGCCTGAGAGACCAATACTGTATATAATGTATATATATAAACTCACTGTATTGAACACAAAAAACCGCACTAAAGTTATTATCATATTATTGTTTACCACTGTTGTTTATTACAATAAACATGCACAAATATTGTATAATACTAATGTTCTATCATATATTTACAAAAATTTACAATCACTGGACATGTTTTTTGAACGCTGGAGCTTGTGGAACCCTTGAAACAAGGGACCATGCACAGAGGCACCTTACATTCCTCACACATCAACCGAGTGTCTTTGCATCTTTGTTGCCGTCGTTTTGTTTGTGCACAGACGATGCATCTCTTCTGAGCGAATTTCTTCTGAGTTGAAGGAAGCTGTATTATGAAATGATCACCTTCCCTCCTCAAATGCTTGGGTATATCCTGAGGAATTCGAGGACCTTGTTGTATAGCAGGTGTTCTTACCTGGTACTTCATATGTTTACGATTAGAACGCACTGTGCCACACACATCTGTCTTGTTCACTCGCATGAAATCACTGAGTAATGGGCTTGTGTACCAGTTATCGGTATACAGTGGACCCCCGCATAACGATGGCATCGCATAGCGATTTTTCCGCATAACGATTACTTTTATCGCAAAATTTTTGCCCCGCATACCGATTAAAAACCCGCATACCGATTTTCGTCCGAGACGCGTCCAATGTGCCCTCACATGTGCCGGCCGTCCCATTGTTTACCAGCCAGCCTCCGCGGTAACATCCAAGCATACACTCGGAATATTTCGTATTATTACAGTGTTTTCGGGGGTGTTTCTGGAAAAAAGTGACCATGGGCCCCAAGAAAGTTTAAATCCCAACCCTGGGAAAAAAGGGGTGAGAATTTAGTATGGAAAAAAAAGAAAGATTTTAAAGGGGTTTGGGGCTAACCCTGAGAAGCCTATCCATTGGGAATCCATTGGCCTACTTCCAAAGATTAAGGAAATGTGTGCAAGTGGTTTGAACTGCAAACCTTTATAGAGAAAACACCCGACACAGCTGTTGCAAGCCTGCTGGACTATTTCAATGACAATGTTATGGCCCATTTGGAAATCTTAAAGAAGGGGAGGTACAGAGCCAAGGGACAGATTTTTTTTGTGCGACAGGGGTCCATGACTCTGAAGCTGTCCTGGGGGCTTAAAAAAGAAGAAGGGAATAACCCCAAAAAGGACTTGCTACCTAAACCCTAAGGGAGGGGATTCCCTTCTAAACTAAGAAGAAACCCCTTCCCCCCCCTCCCCCATCCCATCAATCATCACCAGATCTTCAATAAAATAATGCATTAATTGTGCATGTTTTTTCAGTTTGTGTGTATTAAATTAACTTTTCATGTGAAAAAAAATTTTTTTTATACTTTTGGGGCTCTTGCAGGGGATTAATTTTATTCCTTATTTCTTATGGGGAAAATTTAAAACGCATAACGATTTTTTCGCATAACGATGACCCCTTTTGCACATTAAAATCGTTCCCCCCGGGGTCCACGTAAATGTATGCCCCTTACCAAATAAGGTGCCATCATGTTTCTCACACGTCCCTAATACCCAATAACATTTTGGGTATCTTTCAATTTTTTACTACCAGTGTATACAACAATACCAAACCCACCCACTGTCACAATCACAGAGTACAAACAGTTTTATACCAAAAGGGTTTCCTCTTGCCGTATATACGCTTGAAAAAACAGCCCCAACCTTTGAAAAAAAACAAAACTCGTCATTACAAGTTCTTAATGGATAAAAGTATTGCTGAACTTTTTTTGAGATACAAAAAAACTTTTTCAATTTTGATAACCTGGGCACTTCGCAGCCTTTTTTTGTCAAGATTGAAACATAGAAAGAGTAAGATAAACCTATCAATGGTAGATTTCATGAAGCCCGGGGGTAAAAATTTAGCCGATCTGTGGACCATATGTTTTTAATTTTAGTTTTAAAAAACTGGGGGCATAACATTATTTGCAAAAAGCAAATACATTTCTCAACACCCCGCCCTTTTTTTCCCACCTTTTAGTCTTGGCTGTGGGAAAAGACGATTTGCCAGGTGAAACCAAAATACTTATTATTTTCCCTACAATATTTTCCACATGGCTGGTCAAAAAAATTTCAAAGAATTCCAGTTCTTTGGCCATGTTCCAAGGGCAAGTAGGTAGAATTCCCTTTGAAGCATCATAGGGGTGAGGTTTGGGGAAAAAATTGGGATTTTGCTGCCAATCCCAATACGGTTTTTCTGGGGGATACGGACATCATAGGGTGGTTTTGCGGGGGGTTGTGGTTTTGGGGGCTGGGGGCGACGGCCCCGCTTTGCCCTTGAACTGACAGTCACACAGGTCCCCCCGGGGCTGGTGAGTCACCATGGGTGCCACTACCACACCAAAACCCCCATCCACTGAGCCTGTGGGCTACCTGCCAAGTGTAGCCCACCCTCCTCACTTCACACCAAAACTTGTGAGGGCCACGGGATTACCCGTCCCCTGGACACATAGCGCATGTATGGGGGAACATACCGGCTTTCCCCTGTGAATATGAATCCTCACTACACTACTCGAAAGATTGTCGAGCGCAAAAAAATCAAATCCACGTCACTATCACATAAATTAAATGAAGTCAAGGGGCCCGGCCACGCGAAAATATTAGTTTTCCCCTCTTGCATGAGAACAAACCCCCGGGGAGTCACTAGTGCCCAACCAAGGGAAAGGTTTAGGATCTCAGGGTTTTCTGCCTATTATCGATACCTGGCATCCTTTTTTTTGGTCACTAAAATATCAAAAACCGTAGAATTTGTCTTCATTTCCACTTCCATCAACTGTCAGAACTACAATAGGAAGGGAAGTCCCAATTTTTTCCGGGGGGGTGAGACTGACTTGCGACGAGGCATGGTGAACAAGGGGAAAGGCCGGCGTTCCCACAATGCTATGCGGGGGCCTAGATTTTTTGTTTTTTGGCGCACACCTACCATCAACCCATTCTCTCACATGCAGGCCCCCAGACGTTTTCACGCAAATTTGATGGGGCTAGAATTTTTGGGATAGATCTACGGTTTTTGGACCCCTCAAACGTAAGCCATAGACTACGGGACGGCCCCTGAAAAATTTTAAATAAAAATATTTTTAATGTAGGGGATGTTATTGATTTTTATTTATTTTTGAATTTCTGTAATATAAGGGTTTTTACATTGTTTTATTATCAGGGGAGTCAGGGGATGAAGAGAAAAAAGTTGTGTGTCAGACTGAACCGTATGGGTGTGCTTAAGGACTCCAGAGCTAAGTCTCCTCACAGACAACAACTGTTTCAACAAACGTTATTATATACTAATATACAAAAAGGTAAGTACTTTTCATTCTTTAGTACAGCTTTTTAATGGTAGTAAAACAAGTATTACACATTGTTAGTGTGTTGAATATTACCAGTGTAAGTATTACACCATAAGTTTTTTTTTTTTTTTCAACAAGTCGGCCGTCTCCCACCAAGGCAGGGTGACCCAAAAAAGAAAGAAAATCCCCAAAAAGAAAATACTTTCATCATCATTCAACACTTTCACCATACTCGCATATTATCACTGTTTT
The DNA here is from genome assembly GCF_026875155.1 of Cherax quadricarinatus. Taxonomy (NCBI): domain Eukaryota; kingdom Metazoa; phylum Arthropoda; class Malacostraca; order Decapoda; family Parastacidae; genus Cherax; species Cherax quadricarinatus. The sequence continues at coordinate 14,912,730 of NC_069409.1, forward strand.
TGCAGAGGTGCTCAGAATACAACAGTTTAGAAGCATACACATTTTATAAAGATACACAACATATCCCTCCAAACTGCCAATATCCCGAACCCCTCCTTTAAAGTGCAGGCATTGTACTTGCCATTTCCAGGACTCAAGTCCGACTATATGAAAATAACCGGTTTCCCTGAATCCCTTCACTAAATATTACCCTGCTCACACTCCAACAGATCGTCAGGTGCCAAGTACCATTCGTCTCCATTCACTCCTATCTAACATGCTCACGCACGCTTGCTGGAAGTCCAAGCCCTTTGCCCACAAAACTTCCTTTACCCCCTCTCTCCAACCCTTTTGAGGACGACCCCTACCCCGCCTTCCTTCCCCTATAGATTTATATGCTTTCCATGTCATTCTACTTTGATCCATTCTCTCTAAATGGCCAAACCACCTCAACAACCCCTCTTCTGCCCTCTGACTAATACTTTTATTAACTCCACACCTTCTCCTAATTTCCACACTCCGAATTTTCTGCATAATATTTACACCACACATTGCCCTTAAACAGGGCATCTCCACTGCCTCCAACTGTCTCCTCGCTGCTGCATTTACCACCCAAGCTTCACACCCATATAAGAGTGTTGGTACTACTATACTTTCATACATTCCCTTCTTTGCCTGCATAGATAACATTTTTTGACTCCACATATACCTCAACGCACCACTCATCTTTTTTCCCTCATCAATTCTATGATTAACCTCATCCTTCATAAATCCATCCGCCGACACGTCAACTCCAAAGTATCTGAAAACATTCACTTCTTCCATACTCCTCCTCCCCAATTTGATATCCAATTTTTCTTTATCTAAATCATTTGACACCCTCATCACCTTACTCTTTTCTATGTTCACTTTCAACTTTCTACACATTCCCAAACTCATCCACTAACCTTTGCAATTTTTCTTTAGAATCTCCCATAAGCACAGTATCATCAGCAAAAAGTAACTGTGTCAATTCCCATTTTGAATTTGATTCCCCAAAATTTAATCCCACCCCTCTCCCGAACACCCTAGCATTTACTTCCTTTACAACCCCATCTATAAATATATTAAACAACCATGGTGACATTACACATCCCTGTCTAAGACCTACTTTTACCGGGAAGTAGTCTCCCTCTCTTCTACACACCCTAACCTGAGCCTCACTATCCTCATAAAAACTCTTTACAACATTTAATAACTTACCACCTATTCCGTATACTTGCAACATCTGCCACATTGCTCCTCTATCCACTCTATCATATGCCTTTTCTAAATCCATAAATGCAATAAAAACTTCCCTACCTTTATCTAAATACTGTTCACATATATGCTTCAATGTAAACACTTGATCTACACATCCCCTACCCACTCTGAAACCTCCTTGCTCATCCGCAATCCTTCATTCTGTCTTACCTCTAATTCTTTCAGTTATAACCCTACCGTACACTTTTCCTGGTATACTCAGTAAACTTATTCCTCTATAATTTTTACAGTCTCTTTTGTCCCCTTTCCCTTTATATAAAGGGACTATACATGCTCTCCGCCAATCCCTAGGTACCTTCCCCTCTTTCATACATTTATTAAACAAAAGTACCAACCACTCCAACACTATATCCCCCCTGCTTTTAACATTTCTGTCATGATCCCATCAGTTCCAGCTGCTTTAACCCCTTTCATTTTACGTAATGCCTCACGTACCTCCCCCACACTTACATTCTGCTCTTCTTCACTCCTAAAAGATGGTATACCTCCCTGACCAGTGCATGAAATTACTGCCTCTGTTTCTTCCTTAACATTTAAAAGTTCCTCAAAATATTCTCGCCATCTACCTAATACCTCCATCTCCCCATCTACCTAATACCTCCATCTCCCCATCTACTACCTCCCCTACTCTGTTTTTAACTGACAAATCCATACTTTCCCTAGGCTTTCTTAACTTGTTTAACTCACTCCAAAATTTTTTCTTATTTTCATTAAAATTTCTTGACAGTGCCTCTCCCACTCTATCATCTGCTCTCCTTTTGCACTCTCTCACCACTCTCTTTACCTTTCTTTTACTCTCCATATACTCTGCTCTTCTTATAACACTTCTGCTTTGTAAAAACCTCTCATAAGCTACCTTTTTCTCTTTTATCACCCCTTTACTTCATCATTCCCCAAATACTCCTTTTTCCCCTCCTGCCCCACCCTCCTATAACCCAAACTTCGCCCACTTCTAATACTGCTTTTTAAAAAAACTTTTTCCAACCCTTTTTCAACCCCCCCACACCATCTTTGCCTAGCCCCCCTTTTTCTCCCATAGGTTATACTCGCCTTAATTTCCCTCCTCCCTTATTTATACATTTTCACCTCCCTTTTACTTGTTATTGCCACCTCCTTTTTTCCCACTACCTCTTACTTAACGAGCTACAACAAAATAATGATCCATAAGTATTATCATATTGCCTGTAGTAAAACAGTGGACCCTCGCCAAACGATTTAATCCTTCCCTGGAGCTCTTCTTAGCCGAAATTATTGTTACCCCGATTTAATTTTCCCCCCATAAGAAATAATGGAAATCCAATTAATCCGTTCCAGACACCCAAAAAAGTATAAATTTTTTTTTTTTGAAATATACTTTCCCTACAAAGAAAACAATAAGACTGCACAATAACTACAAAAATAAATATTAAAATGACACTTCCTTTATTGGGAGTTTTGATGATGAGGACCTTTTTTTCTTGAACACTGGGATTTTCGAGTGATACCCCGTAAAGGCTTCCTTTCCAATCCCCCTAGTATTGTGATAAATGGTTTTGAAAAACCGACAAGTTGAAGATTGAGACACTTATGCGCTTTGGGAATCTTTATTCAGGAAACTTTGCCCACAGTGGCTTCATCGTCCTGAGAGTTAGCCTGTCTTTCATAGTTTGTGTCCGGGGGGTCCCTTTTCCCCCCTGAGAAATGTAGGTCCCGTTTGGCATTTTTTTTCCAAACAGGCTGTTTCATCACAATTGAACCTGTGAGGGGTGAATTTTTCACTTCGCCATGCCTTATCACACTGTGTTCCACTATGTTCTTAAATCTCTCAAACCCAAACCTTTGTGGGCCCTTTAAATTCCCAAAAGAACTTTTCCGGATTTTTTTTCCCGTTACCTGGGGGTTAGTCGATGTTGTGGGGGCCATCCCGGGGGGCAAGATAAGGACCCCAAGGGAAAAAAGTTAGACAAACCCGATGATGCACTGATTTCTTGGGGTTTAAACCTGGGTGGGTAACCCTCGGGTTAATCTTCTTGGGAATTGTTTCACGTTAAGCCCACCAACACACCTCTCGGATTGAGCGAAGGTTCAAAGAACCCACACGTTAAATTAAAACTGTGCAACTTGGGGATTTAATTGAGGAAAAATTTTGCCACCAGTGGGTTATCAGTCCAAATACCCTTTTTATGGGCGATGAACCACTGTTGGCAAACTTTCCCCAATAAAGAACCCAAAGTTGCACATGTTCAATTTAAAACACTCTTCCACATCTTTGAGTGTACAGCTGATTTTGGTGCAGCAAAAAGCTGACTGGGGCGCAGAGGACTGTGGGGCAGCGCAGTGACTGTGGTGCGCCAGCCTGACTGTGGGCAGCAGCAATGACCGGGGGAGGACATCACCGTGTTCGCAACAGCTGACTGGGGTGCGCAGCAGTTCACCATGGTGCAGAAAACAGCTGATGTGGTGCAGCGCAGTGACTTGGGTTTTCACCCAGATGGTGCAGCAGCAGTTGACATGGTGCAGCAGCTGCTGATGTGGTGCAGTGCACTGATCGGGTGCAGCAACCTGACGGGCCAGCAAACAGCTGACTGGTGCAGCAACAGCTGAGGGTGTGCAGCAACAGCGACCGTGGTCCCGCACGCGACCATGGTGCAGCAACAGCGACGGCCCAGCCACTGCGGTGGTGCAGCAGCAGCTGGCTGTGGTACGATATATTTCTCACAGTTTTTACCACGGGGTTGGCACTAGAACTTCTTTGGGGCCCATGGACTATTAGCGTTACAAGCACTATAAAAAAATGGTAATACAAAATGTATCAAAATGTATGCATGCAACCGGCCCCCGGGGTTGTAAACAATGGCGGCGGCGGATGGACAGGTTTGGGACGAGTCATGTTGGTCAGAAAAGTGATGGTGGTGCAGCGCGCAGTAAACCGTTGCGCGCAGCTGCCCTCGGTGCACGGCGCTGTGGGCGGGACGCTCACCGTGGTTCAGCAACAGCAAAGGGGTGCACAGCATTACCAGGGTGCAGCAGCAGCGGGCTTGGTGCAGCACACTACAGTGGTTCAGCCAGCTGACTGGGGGGCAACAGTTGCCTGGTGCGAGCGCTGCTGTGGTGCGAGCACTGTGTGGTGAAACAGCAGCTGACGTGGTGCAGCAGCAGCGGACAGGGGTTTCCAACAGCTGACGTGGGGCAGCAGCAGTTGACCATGGTGCAGCATCAGCTGCCCTTTGATGCAGCAGCTGCTGACCATGGGTAGCAACGCTGACGGGGGTTTGCAGCAGACGGGTGCAGCAACAGCTGCCCGGTTGCAGCAACCCTGACTGGGTATGATAGTATTTCTCACCCTTTTTACCACAGGCTGGACTAAAAGCTTTTTTTGGGGCCCCATGGGGTTATTTACGTTACAACACTATAAACAAGGGAATAAACAAAATGTATCGAATGTATGCATGAACCACTCCCCGGGTTTTGTAAACAATGACGGCAAGGACTGGGGTGCTCGGGCTGGACGGACGGTTTGGGGGGAATCACGTTGGGCAAGTTTTTATCGTTTAAAAGGGGGCCCAAAAATTTTTTATACTCAAATGCTTCGTTAGGCGGATTTAACGTTATGCAATGCATTCGTTAGGCGAGGGTCCACTGTACAATGAAGCCTCAGTTTTCGTGATAATTCCATTCTGAAAAGTCTTACGAAAACCAAATCATATGAAAACTGAAGCAATATTTCCCATAAGAAATAATGTAAATCTAATTTATCCATTGCAGACACCCATAAATATTAAAAAAAAATACATTTTATAGAGCATAACTGTAGTTATACATGCAGAAAACAATGAAAAATAAATATGAATGACTAATGAAATGGATAAGTGAACATTTAACATCACTTTTACCTTTAATGAAGACTTGCTGGCATATGGAAGATGGCAAAGGGGGGAGAAGGAGGAGGAGATGTTATTGTTTGGAAGGGAAATCTCCATCCATAAGGCTTTCAGGTATCAAGGCCATTTCCAGGGTTATTTCACTTCTGTGTCTTTTACTAGCACCAGGACCAACTTGTGAATCACTGTACCCCTGTCGCACAAAAAATCCGTCCAGAGAGGTCTGTTTCTTGTGTCTCTTTAAGATTTGCCTAAAATGGGACAAGGCATTATCATTGAACATGTTGCAGACATGGCTTGCAACAGCTTCGTTAGGGTGATATTTCTCCACAAAACTTTGCAACTCACTGTACTTTGTACACATGTCCTTAACCCCTTGACTGCCGCAACCTACAATCCTGAGGTGTCTCCTAGTGTCACAGAATTTCCGAAAAAAAACATTCTTATGAAATTATAGAGAATTTTCCCAATTGTATTGACACCAAAAGAACGAGATTTGATGGAAAACTGACGGAATTACGCCCTCGCGAAGTTAGCGACCTCGGCGATATTTATGAATTGGTGATTTTGCCCACTTTGAGCCCTATTTTCGGCTAATTTCATTGCTCCAATCGACCAAACTCATAGCTATTTCTTTAGAACTCCATTTTTTCTATCGATTGAGTGCAAGAGACTGCCCATTTACCGATTTCAACTACCCAATAATGTGGTCAGAAATTTGCAATTTGGCCAATATCACGCAAATTAAAAAAGATGCCAATTTTAAAATAGGGTCCAGAATGAACACTGCAGACATTCCTGGCTCTAAAATAACATTTTCTTTGTTTATCAGTCACATCTCCAGGCCCCTCTGATATTACTCTTGCTCTCTATTTTGAATTTTTATTCAAACAAAAAATAGAAGATTTACTGTTATGCAGACTACTGCAATATTGTAATAATTGTACCAATAATGTCAACCCATTCATGACTGCATATTAGAATGGCTACTTGGACTTTTATTGGAAAATGACATCATTTGTTTACTTTTGAACATCAGCAAAAATCAAACATTTCCCCTACTTTGAGCTCCATTTGAAGGTTCTTTTCATAGTAAAACCAATCAAAATCACCTCTGTTTCTATGTTATGTTTTACATTTTATCAAATGAGACCAAGAAAACGAGCATACATAAATACTATATGAAAATAGACCACAAAGCCGGCATTTTAATTAAAAAAAATGGTCTGAGTTTTTTTCTCACTGTGCACTGCGTTCTGCAGGATTTTTATATGGTGCACACCAACTGCACAAACCCATTCTCTCACATGTGGGCCTACCAGCTTTCTCCTGCTTGATTTGAAGCCGCTAGAATTTATGAGTACTTATACGTGTTGGTGGCAGCAGGCACCAGCCAAGACTGAGTGGCGACGCAAGCTAGCTACTGACTCAGCAGTTTCCGAGACAAAGCTCTCTGTCATCCACCTCAAGGAACACATCAAGTTCCTATACACTTGTAAATATATAATAGAACATTACTAATATACAACATTTTTGCATATTTTTGTTGTAAACAATTATTGTAAACAAAATAATGATGAAAATATAAGTGTGTTTATTGTGTTGAATACAACAGTACCATATAGTACCATATGGTACAATGAACCATATGGTATCATTGTACTGTATGGTACAATGTACCTTATGGTACCATATGGTGCAATGGTACTATGTGTTGAATACAACAGTACCATATAGTACCATATGGTGCAATGGTACCATATAGTACCTTGTACCATACAGTACAATGATACCATATGGTTCATTGTACCATATGGTACTATATTACTGTTGTATTCAACACAATAAACACACTTATATTTTCATCATTATTTTGTTTACAATAATTGTTTACAACAAAAATATGCAAAAATGTTGTATATTAGTAATGTTCTATTATATATTTACAAATGTACTGGAATTCGGCATGTTCCTTGAGGTGGATGACAGAGAGCTTTGTCTCGGAAACTGCGGAGTCAGTAGCTAGCTTTGTCGCCACTCAGTCTTGGCTGGTGCCTCGTGCCACCAACACCTCCTATTCACCATATGGTACACGGTATCATATGTTACAGGGTACCATATGGTACATTGTACTATATGGTATAGGGTACCATGCAGTACAGGAAAACATATGGTGTAGGGTACCATATTGTGCAGGGTACCATATGATACAGGGTACCATATGGCACAGGGTACCATATGGTTGGGGTACCATACAGTACAGGACACCATATGGTACAGATACAAGGATCCCTATGGAAATAAGTCACCCTGACTTTTTTGGGTTATCCTAGGATTTTATACATATGCTGCTATGTATAATAATCCATGTAATTGTATTTCTGTACACCTGAATAAAGTTACTCAAGTGCATGTGGCATCATAAGTAACTTTATTTAGGTATACACAAATAAAGTTACATAGAATATCATACTTAGCAGCATATGTTTGGAGAACCTAGGGTAACCCAAAAAAGTCGGACAGACTTATTTCCATTAGGGTCCCTGTACCCTGTACTATATGGTACAATGTACCATGTAATATAATGTACCATATGGTATAATGTACCATATGGTACAATGTACCATATGGTACAATGTACCATATGGTACAGTGTACCATAAGTGTACATATGGTACACATATGATACCATTGTATGACATGGCACCAATGTACCATATGGCACCATTGTACCATATGGCACCATTGTACCATATGGT
>NC_069409.1:14921129-14940466 GCF_026875155.1 Cherax quadricarinatus
TACAGACAGGTTTAAATAAGTGCAACAGTAAAAACAAATAGAGAGTTTGAGAGTAAGAGCCTTTCTTGTCACAATCTCCACTGCAAGATTCAGACTTCATCTTAGGGGCCATGGTGAAATTTACTGTCCAGTTAGTACAGTTAATACAGTATGATGCTGCTGATAGGGCGGGGTTTTACTCAAACTGATGCTGCCTGCATGACGCATTGCCACCGCGAGTATTGTCAAATATCGTACAGCGGTATGCATCAGCCGGCCCAGCCCAGCTGCCAGATGCACGGTTGTAAGTTGAGTGGACGTATGTCGAGCAAGTCGTAAGTCGGATGGTAGGTGTACTCATAAATTTTTAGTGGCTTCAAATCAAGCAGGAGAATGCTGGTAGGCCCACATGTGAGAGAATGGGGCTGTGTGGTCAGTGTGCACCATATAAAAAAAATCCTGGAGCACCCAGTGCATAACGTGAAGGAAAAACTTCAACCGTTTTTTTAATTAAAATGCCGAATTTGTGGTCTATTTTTGTATAGTATTTATGGTGTTATTCTCGTTTTCTTGGTCTCATTTGATAGAATGAAAAACATACTATAGAAATGGAGATGATTTTGATTGGTTTTTCTATAAAAAGAACCTGGAAATGGAGCTCAAAGTAGGGGAAATGTTTGATTTTTGCCGATGTTCAAAAGTAAACAAATGATGTCATTTTCCAATAAATGTCCAAGTAGCCATTCTAATATGCAGTCATGAATGGGTTGACATTATTTGTACAATTGTTACAATATTGCAGTAGTCTGCATAACAGTAAATCTTCTATATTTTGTGTGAATAAAAATTCAAAATAGAAAGCAAGAGTAATATCAGAGGGGCCTGGAGACGTGACTGATGAACAAAGAAAATGTTATTTTAGAGCCAGGAATGTCTGCTTTGTTCATTGTGGACCTTATTTTGAAATTGTCATATTTTTTTAATTTTCGTGAAATTGGCCAAATTGCAAATTTCTGACAATGTTATTGGGTAGTTGAAATCGGTAAATGGGCAGTTTCTTGTACTCAATCAATAGAAAAAATTGAGATCTAAAGAAATGGCTATGAGTTTGGTTGATTGGAACAACAGAATTAGCCGAAAATAGGGCTCAAAGTGGGCGAAATCACCGATTTGTAAGTATCACCGAGGTCGCTAACTTCGCTAGAGTGTAATTCCATCAGTTTTCCGTTAAATTTTGTATTTTTGGTGTCATTACAATTGGGAAAAGATTCTCTATCATTTCATAAGAAAAATTTTTTTTTTTTTTTTTTTTTTTTTTTTTGAAATTTTGCGACACCAGGAGACACCTCAGGATGGGGGTTGCGACAGTCAAGGGGTTAATAACTCTCCTCTCCTATTTTTAACTGTGAGATCCATTTGTTCCCTAGGCTTCCTCAACTTATTAATCTCACTCCAAAACTTTCTTATTTTCAACAAAATTTGTTGATAAACATCTCACAGCACTCTCTCATTTGCTCTCTTTTTACATTGCTTCACCATCTCATAATCTCTCTTTTTCTTGCCAAATACTCTTCCCTCCTTGTATCACTTCTACTTTGTAAAAATCTCTCATATGCTAACTTTTTTTTCCCTTACTACTTTTTTACATCCTCATTCCACCAATCGCTCTTCTTCCCTCCCGCACCCCCCTTTCCTGTAACCACAAACTTCTGCTGAACACACTAACACTACATTCTTAAAACCTACCCCATACATCTTCCACCCCATTGCCTATACTCTTACTAGCCCATCTTTCCTCCAATAGTTGTTTATATCTTACCTTAGCTGCCTCTTCTTTTAGTTTATAACACCTTCACCTCTCTCTTACTTGCTGCTTCTATTTTCGTTGTATCCCATCTACCTTTTACTCACACCATAGCTACAACTAGAAAGTGATCTGATATATCTGTGGCCCCTCTATAAACATGTACATCCTGAAGTCTGCTCAACGTTTTTTGTCTCCACATATACCTCAATGCACCTTTTTCCTTCATCAGTTCTATAATTAACCTCATCCTTCATAAATCCATCCGCAGGCACATCAGCACCCAAATATCTGAAAACATTAATTTCTTCCATACTACTCCTCTCCAGTTTGATACCCTCATCACCTTACTCTTATCTATGTTCACTTTCAACTTTCTACCTTTACACACACTCCCAAACTTGTCCACTAACCTTTGCAATTTTTCTGTAGAATCTTCCATAAGCACAGTATCATCAGCAAAAGGGAACTGTGTCAATTCCCATTTTGTATTTGATTTCCCATAATTTAATCCCACCCCTCTCCCGAACACCCTAGCATTTACTTCCTTTACAACCCCATCTATAAATATATTAAACAACCATGGTGACATTACATCCCTGTCTAAGACCTACTTTTACTGGGAAGTAATGTCCATCTTCTACATACCCTAACCTGAGCCTCACTATCCTCATAAAAACTCTTTACAACATTTAGTAACTTACCACCTATTCCATATACTTGCAACATCTGCCACATTGCTCTTCTATCCACTCTATCATATGCCTTTTCTAAATCCATAAATGTAATGAAAACTTCCCTTCCTTTTTCTAAATACTGTTCACATATATGCTTCAATGTAAACACTTGATCTGCACATCCCCTATTTATTTATTTATTTATTTATTTAGTAATTTAAGCATACAAACAGAGGTACAAAAAATACAGGTAAGAGCAGCATGCCAAAGCCACTTATATGCATAGCATTACGGGCTGGCTTAAAATTAACTTAAGATTAACTAAGCAATGATGAAATCAGTGATAAAACATTATTGTAAACAGATAACCATAAAGCACAAATGAGTATTACAAAGACAGGTCATATGGTTGCTTGCATTGCTGTACATTCAGTCGAATGGAGTATTCTGTTAGGTAGTGTATTTAAAAAAATAATAAAGTTAGATTGGGTCCTAGGTTTAACATTTGTGTGATATAATTGTGAGTAACATATAGGATATACAATTTATAAGGTTCAGTTATTCAGTATTTATTTGGTTTTGAGTGAGTAAGTGATCTTTGAGAAGAGACTTGAATTTATAAACAGGTAGTGTTTCTTTTATATTTACAGGTAATGAATTCCAGATTTTAGGGCCTTTTATGTGCACTGAGTTTTTGCATAGCATGAGATGGACACTCTAAAACCTTCTTGCTCATCCGCAATCCTACATTCTGTCTTACCTCAAATTGTTTCCATAATAATCCTACCGTACACTTTTCCTGGTATACTCAGTAAACTTATTCCTCTATAATTTTTACAATCTCTTTTGTCCCCCTTCCCTTTATATAAAGGAACTATACATGCTCTCTGCCAATCCCTAGGTACCTTCCCCTCTTTCATACATTTATTAAACAAAAATACCAACCACTCTAACACTATATTACCCCCTGCTTGTAATATTTCTGTCATGATCCCGTCAGTTCCAGCTGCTTTACCCCCTTTCATTCTACATAATGCCTCACACACCTCCCCCACACTCACATCCTGCTCTTCTTCACACCTAAAAGATGGTATACCTCCCTGGTCACTGCATGAAATTACTGCCTCCCATTCTTCGTCAACATTTAAAAGTTCCTCAAAATATTCCCGCCATCTACCCAATGCCTCCATCTCCCCATCTACTAACTCCCCTACTCTGTTTTTAACTGACAATTCCATTCGTTCCCTTGGCTTTCTTGACTTGTTAAACTCACTCTAAATTTTTTTCTTATTTTCATTAAAATTTCTTGACAGTGCCTCTCCCACTCTATCATCTGCTCTCCTTCTGCACTCTCTCACCACTCTCTTCACCTTTCTTTTACTCCCCACTTACTCTGCTCTTCTTATAACACTTATGCTTTGTAAAGACCTCTCATAAGCTACCTTTTTCTCTTTTATCACACCCTTTACTTCATCTTTCCACCAATCACTCTTCTTTCCTCCTGCACCCACCCTCCTATAACCACAAACTTCTGCCCCTCATTCTAATACTTCATTTTTAAAACTATTCCAAGCCTCTTTGACCCCCCCACTACTCGTACTTGCACCAGCCCACCTTTCTGCCAATAGTTGCTTATATGTCACCTGAACTTTTTCCTCCCTTAGTTTATACACTTTCACCTCTTCTCTACTTGTTGTCATTTTCCTCTTTTCCCATCTACCTCTTACTCTAACTGTATATACAACTAAATAATGATCCAATATATCAGTTGCCCCTCTATAAACATGTACATCCTGGAGCCTACCCATCAACCTTTTATCCACCAATACATAATCTAACAAACTACTTTCATTACGTGCTATATCATACCTTGTATATTTATTTATCCTCTTTTTCATAAAATATGTATTACTTATTACCAAACCTCTTTCTACACATAGCTCAATTAAAGGCTCCCCATTTTCATTTACCCCTGGCACCCCAAATTTACCTACTACTCCCTCCACAACATTTTTACCCACTTTAGCATTGAAATCCTCATCCACAAGTACTCTCACACTTGGTTCAAAACTCCCCATGCATTCACTCAACATTTCCCAAAATCTCTCTCCGCTACACTTCTCTCTTCTCCAGGTGCATATACGCTTACTATAACCCACTTTTCACATCCAACCTTCATTTTACTCCATATAATCCTTGAATTAATACATTTATACTCCCTCTTTTCCTGCCATAGCTTATCCTTCAACATTATTGCTACTCCTTCTTTAGCGGTAACTATTTGAAACCCCTGACCTAATCCCATTTATTTCTCTCCACTGAAACTCTCCCACCCCCTTCAGCTTTGTTTCACTTAAAGCCAGGACATCCAACTTCTTCATATTCATAACAACCACAATCATTTCTTTCTTATGATTCGCAGAACATCCATGCACTTTCAGACATCCTACTTTGACAATTTTCTTCCTATTTTTTTAGTAATCATTACAGGAAAAGGGGTTACTAGCTCATTGTTCCCGGCATTTTAGTTGACTTTTACTACACACATGGCTTACGGAGGAAAGTTTCTTATTCCACTTCCCCATGGATATACAAGGAAAAGTAATAAGAATCAAGAACTATTAAGATAAAATCAAAGAAAACTCTGATGAGTGTGTATGAATAAACTTGTACATGTATGTGTAGTGTGACCTAAGTGTAAGTAGAAGTAGCCAGACGTACCTGTAATCATGCATATTTACGAGACAGACAAAAAACACCAGCAATCCTGCCATCATGTAAAATAATTACAGGCTTTCATTTTGCACTCACTTTGCAGGACGGTAGTACCTCCATGGATAGTTGCTGTCTACCAACCTACTACCTATAATATTATTGTTATTTTTTTTTTTTTCAACAAACTGGCCATATCCCATCGAGGCCATATCCCTTGCTCCCGGCATTTTAGTCGCCTCTTACAACACGCATGGCTTACGGAGGAAAAATTCTGTTCCACTTCCCCATGGAGGTAAGAGAAAATAAAGAAGAACAAGAACTAGTTAGAAAATAGGAGAAAATCCAGAGGGGTGTGTATATATATGCTTGTACGTATATGTATGTGTAGTGTGACCTAAGTGTAAGTAGAAGTAGCAAGACGTTCCTGAAACCTTGCATGTTTATGAGACAGAAAAATGGACACTAGCAATCCTACGATCATGTAAAACAATTACAGGCTTCCGTTTTACACTAATTTTGCAGGACGGTAGTTCCTTCCTTGGCGGTTGCTGTCTACCAACCTACTACCTATTACATTATTATTATTATTATTATTATTATTATTATTATTATGATTATTATTATTATTGTAGAAGCATCAATTCTTGTGTAGGTGGGTCTTAGCCAACCAGTAATCCAGTAGCTTGCTTCTTCAACAGTGTCTAAACCAATAGGACTGGAGGTCTGTGAGAGTGGCTTAGCAGTCAGTCAGCAACAAGGTTGAGCGTGTCTATGATAGTATCTCGTTCAATAACAAATTTGTACTGTACTACAGATTGTTTACTCTTCAGTTTGAAGGTGTGTTTGCACTAATTCTGGATTATTATTCTTTCATAACTATGTGTATGTTATATTACACCATATTTTGCATTACCAAGTTATCATGGCCCCTAAAGTGCACAGTAAACAGTGAATTTCTCTGAAGATCAAGCCAGAAATTAGTATATTGATGTGTATGACTTTTTACAATTAACCATCTCTGCTATTATCAAGGAAATAGAAATAATAAAGAATATTAAAGTGACTAACATATCTAAGTTAGTGAGATAAAGCAGAGAAATTATCATAGAGATGGAAAGACTGTTGCAAATGAGAGAAGTCGAAGGTAGATACAGCACCTGCAACTTATATCTGAGAGTGCACATCCAGAGCGCAGCAAAAGTGCCCTTCCGGGGTCTTGAAGTAAATAACCATAAAACCATGTATTTTGGTTTTTGAGTAACAGTAGTTAGAGATATGATACATCTTCTGGCATAGATTAATATGGTAACTAATGAGACCAGTGTACAGTCGACCCCCGCATAACGATCAGCTCCCAACTCGACCAATTATGTAAGTGTATTTTTGTAAGTGCTTTTGTAGGTATATTTTTGGGGGTCTGAAACGGACTAATCTAATTCACAATATCTCTTATGGGAACAAATTCGGTCTATAACGGCACCCAAACAGACTTCTGGATTGAAATAATATTATTATCCGGGGGTCCACTGTACTTCACTTCTTGTCATACACTGAGAACTTTCCTGCATTCTAAAGTGCCAGTTTTTCTGAAACTCTGGGAAGATTGTGAAGTCCAGAGGATCAATCTGGTTATTGATTCACACATCATCATCCAAATTCCTGTGATTTCACTACATTCAAATTAGTTTGTATATTGACTCATTTTGTATCTGTATAAAAAGAGTCAAGGAAGCATCTTAACCCCTTCAGGGTATATTTTTGTGAAGGTAATAAGACAAAAAACCAAAATTTCTGATCAGTACTTACCGAGATACAGCGGCGGGAAGTTGACCCAAAATGACCGGGTGGCGGCAACATCAGTGACTTCCACAAAATCCCATTTTTTTATTTTACGTTTTTTATACTTTTTTCTTTTCTATTCTTTTGTCTTTTTCTAATAACATTTGTGGCCTGTGAGACCAGTATAATGTATATTGTATAAGTGTACACTCATTGTATTCCACGCAATAACTGCACTAATTTGTTTATCATTATATTGCTTACAAAACTTGTTTACAAGTTTATTGTAAACAAAATGATGAAAATATTAGTGTGGTTATTGTGTTGAATACTACGATACCATATGGTACAATGGTACCATAGGGTGCAATTTTACGAATATGGTACAATGGCACCATATGATACAATGGTACCATATGGTACAATATGGCACAATGGCACATGATACAATGGTACCATGTGATTCAATGATACCATATGGTGCAATGGTACCTTATGGTACCATATGGTGTAATGGTACTATATGGTACCATATGATGCAATGGTACCATATGGTGCATTGTATCATACAGTACAATGATACCATGTGGTTCATTGTACCATATGGTACTGTTGTATTCAACACAATAAACACACTAATATTTTCATTATTATGATTACAGTAGTTGTTTGCAACAAAAATATGCAAAAATGTTGTATATTAGTAATGTTCTATTATATATTTACAAGTGTACAGGAACTTGACATGTTCCTTGAGGTGGATGACAAAGCACTTTGTCTCGGAAATGCGGAGTCAGTGGCTAGCTTGCATCGCCACTGACTCAGTCTTGGCTGGTGTCTCATGCCACCAACACCTATTGACCATATGGTACACGGTATCATATGTTACAGGGTACCATATGGTACATTGTACTATATGGTATAGGGTACCATACAGTGCAGGATAACATATGGTGCAGGGTACCATATAGTGCAGGGTTACCATATGGCACAGGGTACCATATGGTACAGGACACCATATGGTACAGATACAGGGATAACTATTGAAATAAGTCACCCTGACTTTTTTTGGATTATCCTAAGATTTTATACGTATGCTGCTTTGTATGATAAACTATGTAATTGTATTTCTGTACACCTGAATAAACTTGCTCAAGTGCATGTGGCATCATAACTAAGTTTATTTAGTAATACACAAATAAAGTTACATAGATACTTAGCAGCATATGTTTGGAGAACCTAGGATAACCCAAAAAAGTCAGACTTATTTCCATTAGAGTCCCTGTACCCTGTACCATATGGTATATTGTACCATATGGTACAATGTACTATATGGTACATTGTACCATATGCTACCATTGTACCATAAGATACCGTTGTACCATATGATACCATTGTATGACATGGCACCATTGTACCATATGGCACCATTGTACCATATGGCACAATGGTACCATATGGTTCAAAACCATAGAATTCGTCTTCAGCTCCACTTCCATCAGTCTTAGAACTTTAAGTTGTGAATAGGAGAGTCAGAATTCGCCCCGAGAGTGAGTGGGGAGTGAGAGCTTCCTTACCGCCAGGCACTATGAACAAAGCTACTTTGCCGGCGTTCCCACAATGTCATGCGGGCGTCCAGATTTTTTCTATGGTGTGCACACTGACCACCCAGACCCATTCTCTCAGATGTAGGCCTACCAGCCTTCTCGTGCTAAATTTGGCGCCGCTAGAATTTTGGCGTAGATCTACGGTTTAGACCCTGAACGTAAAGCCGTAGATCTACGGGACAGACCCTGAATGGGTTAATAATCATTCTTAGTGAAATATTTGTTTTACAAATTAAAATTTGTGTGTTTTGGGGAAAATTTTAAAGTCAGAGATCATACTGATTTCTAAATTATATTTTCCAAATATCAGATAATTCTAAATAAGCAAAATTACTGTATTTTACTCATTATTTGATTCTGCTAATGCTGTCATCTCCACGTAATACCGACACCTTCACTCAGAATTATATCTTAATCTTATCTTGTTCTTGTCTACCTTCATAAAAGTATTTATAAACCTTGTTAATACAAGTCATGTGCTGTATAATGTTTATACCCGACAACATACACTGTTGTTCACTCCTGTATGTATACATTTCCTTCTCTAGAAAAGTTGCCTCATTAACCCCTTCAGGGTTCAAGGCCAAAATCTGAAGTGGTGCTCCAGTGTCCAAGAAATTTTGAAAAAAAAAAAAAATATATTTTTTCTTACAGAATTAAAGAGCATATTTTTGTGAAGGTAATAAGACAAAAAAAAAATCTGATCAGTACTTACCGAGATACAGTGCCAAGAAGTTTGTCAAAAATGATGTGGTGGCGGCAACATCGACGAATTCCACATACGCGCATTACATTATTTTGCGGTTTTTACATTTTTTTCTTTTCTTTTCCAATTTTTTTCTATTCCTACTAACATTTGGGGCCTGAGAGACCAATACTGTATATAATGTATATATTAAACTCACTGTATTGAACACAATAACTGCACTAAAGTTATTATCATATTATTGTTTACCACTGTTGTTTATTACAATAAACATGCACAAATCTTGTATAATACTAATGTTCTATCATATATTTACATATTTACAATCACTGGACATGGTTTTAGAACTGCTGGAGCTTGTGGAACTCGTTGAAACAAGGCACCATGCACAGAGGCACCTTACATTCCTCACACATCAACCGAGTGTCTTTGCATCTTTGTTGCCGTCGTTTTGTTTGTGCACAGACGATGCATCTCTTCTGAGCGAATTTCTTCTGAGTTGAAGGAAGCTGTATTATGAAATGATCACCTTCCCTCCTCAAATGCTTGGGTATATCCTGAGGAATTCGAGGACCTTGTTGTATAGCAGGTGTTCTTACCTGGTACTTCATATGTTTACGATTAGAACGCACTGTGCCACACACATCTGTCTTGTTCACTCGCATGAAATCACTGAGTAATGGGCTTGTGTACCAGTTATCGGTATATAATGTATGCCCCTTACCAAGATAAGGTGCCATCATGTTTCTCACTACGTCACCTGAGATACCCAATAACATCTTGGTATCTTTCAATGTTTTACTACCCGTGTATACAACAATATCCAACACCAGGCCACTGTCACAATCACAGAGTACAAACAGTTTTATACCAAAGCGTTTCCTCTTGCTCGGTATATACTGCTTGAATGACAGTCTACCTTTGAACAAAATCAAAGACTCGTCAATTACAAGATTCTTGAATGGATAAAAGTATATGCTGAACTTTTGTTTGAGATACATGAAAACATTTCTAATCTTGTATAACCTGTCACTTCTGTCAGGCCTGGTTTTGTCAGAGAAGTGCAACATATGTAAGAGTAAGATAAACCTGTTCACTGGTATGATTTCACTGAAGACCGGGGTAGAAATTAGCCGATCTGTGGACCAGTATGCTTTTTTATTATGCTTATAGACGTGAGGCATAAGCATTATTGTTGCAAAAAGTAAATACATTTCTGCAACAGTCGTCTCTTTCCACCTGTGTAGTCTTGACTGTGGTGATAAGATCGTATTTGCCATGGTGTACTCAAAATACTTATTACTTTCCCTGACAATAATTTCCATCAATGGCTGGTCAAAGAATAATTCAAAGAATTCCAGTTCATTGGCCGTGGTTCCAAGGGGACAAGTAGGTAGAATTCCACTTTGAGAGTCATCATAGTGGTGAGGCTTGGGAACAAAATTGGGATTTTGCTGCCAATCCCACATACGGTTTGCTGGTGGATACTGGACATCATAGGCTGGTTGTGCGGGTGGTTGTGGTTGTGGTGGGCTGGTGGCTGACGCTCCGCTTTGCCCTTGAACTGACGAGTCAGCAGCATGGGTCCCAGCCTGGGCTAGTGAGTCATGCATGGCGGTGCCACTACCATCACCACTAACACCATCCACTGATGCCTGTGGTCTATCCATGCCAAGTGTAGCCACATCATCCTCACTATCACTACCTAAAACTTGTGTAGGGCCACGGGATGTACTCCGTCCCCTGGGCACAGCATGAGCGCATGCGACGCGAACATACCGATGCTTCACTGGTGAATATGATTCCTCACTATCACTACTCGAATGATTGTCGAGCGCAATAAAATCACAATCCACGTCACTATCATCATCATTACTGAAGTCAGAGGCCTGGCCACGCGAAAATATTAGTTTTCTCTTGCGTTGAGGAACAACCGACCGTGAGTCACTAGTGCCCACACCAGAGGTAGAAGGTTGAGGATCATCAGGGTTTTCTGCACTATTATCGATATCCTGGTCATCCTTTTCGGTCACTAACTGATCAAAGCCGTAGAATTCGTCTTCATTTCCACTTCCATCAACTGTCAGAACTATCAGATAGGAAGAGGAGAGTCCCAATTTTCCGGGGAGTGAGAGCTGACTTGCGACGAGGCATGGTGAACAAGGGTAACTGAGCCGGCGTTCCCACAATGCTATGCGGGCGCCTAGATTTTTTGTTTATGGCGCACACCTACCATGCAGACCCATTCTCTCACATGCAGGCCTATGAGCGATTTCGTGCTAAATTTGACGGCGCTAGAATTTTGGCATAGATCTACGGTTTGGACACTCAACGTGAAGCCATAGATCTACGGGACGGACCCTGAAAGTTTTAAGATAATAAATATTTCTAATGTAGGGTATGTTATTGATTTTTTATTTATTTTTGAATTTCATGAAATATAATGGAGATTATTACATTTGTTTGATTATACAGGTGAGTCTAGGGGATGAAGAGAAGAAAGTTGTGTGTCAAGCACTGAACCAGTATGGCTGTGTCTTAATGGACTCCAGAGCTAAGTCTCCTCACAGTATCATACAGGACTGTTTCAACAAAGCTGTTACTATACTGAATGATGCTAATGGTAAGTACTTTATATTCTTTAGTACAGCTTTTAAATGGTAGTAATGCAAGTATTACACATTGTTAGTGTGTTGAATATTACCAGTGTAAGTATTACACCATAAGTTTTTTTTTTTTTTTTTTTTCAACAAGTCGGCCGTCTCCCACCGAGGCAGGGTGACCCAAAAAAGAAAGAAAATCCCCAAAAAGAAAATACTTTCATCATCATTCAACACTTTCACCACACTCACACATTATCACTGTTTTTGCAGAGGTGCTCAGAATACAACAGTTTAGAAGCATATACGTATAAAGATACACAAAAATATCCTCCAAACTGCCAATATCCCAAACCCCTCCTTTAAAGTGCAGGCATTGTACTTCCCATTTCCAGGACTCAAGTCCGACTATATGAAAATAACCGGTTTCTTTGAATCCCTTCACTAAATATTACCCTGCTCACACTCCAACAGATCGTCAGTGCCAAGTACCATTCGTCTCCATTCACTCCTATCTAACATGCTCACGCATGCTTGCTGGAAGTCCCCAAACCCTTTGGCCACAAAACTTCCTTTACCCCCTCTCTCCCAAACCCTTTTGAGGACGACCCCTACCCCGCCTTCCTTCCCCTATAGATTTATATGCTTTCCATATCATTCTACTTTGATCCATTCTCTCTAAATGGCCAAACCACCTCAACAACCCCCTTTTTCTGCCCCCTGACTAATACTTTTATTAACTCCACAAAACCCTTTTTCCCAATTTCCACACTCCGAAATTTTTTGCATAATATTTACACCCCACATTGCCCTTAAACAGGGCATCTCCACTGCCTCCAACCATCTCCTCGCTGCTGCATTTACCACCCAAGCTTCACACCCATATAAGAGTGTTGGTACTACTATACTTTCATACATTCCCTTCTTTGGCCTGCATAGATAACATTTTTTGACTCCACAATACCTCAACGCACCACTCAAACCTTTTTTTTTCCCTCATCAATTCTATGATTAACTTCACCCCTTCATAAATCCATCCGCCGACAACGTCAACTCCAAAGTATCTGAAAACATTCGCTTTTCCATACTCCTCCTCCCCAATTTGATATCCAATTTTTCTTTATCTAAATCATTTGACACCCTCATCACCTTACTCTTTTCAATGTTCACTTCAACTTTCACCTTTACACAAAATTCCCAAACCACCACTAACCTTTGCAATTTTTCTTTAGAATCTCCCATAACACAGTATCATCAGCAAAAAGTAACTGTGTCAATTCCCATTTTAAATTTTGATTCCCCAAAATTTAATCCCACCCCTCTTCCCGAACCCCCAGCATTTTACTTCCTTTACAACCCCATCTATAAATATATTAAACAACCATGGTGAAAATTACAACATCCCGTCAAGACCTACTTTTACCGGGAAGTAGTCCCCTCTCTTCTACACACCCTAACCTAGCCTCACTATCCTCATAAAAACTCTTTACAACATTTAATAACTTACCACCTATTCCGTATTTCTTGCAACATCTGCCACATTGCTCCTCTATCCACTCTATCATATGCCTTTTCTAAATCCATAAATGCAATAAAAACTTCCCTACATTTATCTAAATACTGTTCACATATATGCTTCAATGTAAACACTTGATCTACACATCCCCTAACCCACTCTGAAACCTCCTTGCTCATCCCGCAATCCTACATTCTGTCTTACCTCTAATTCTTTCAGTTATAACCCTACCGTACACTTTTTCTGGTAATACTCAGTAAAACTTATTCCTCTATAATTTTTACAGTCTCTTTTGTCCCCTTTCCCTTTATATAAAGGGACTATACATGCTCTCCGCCAATCCTAGGTACCTTCCCCTCTTTCATACATTTATTAAACAAAAGTACCAACCACTCCAACACACTATATCCCCCCTGCTTTTAACATTCTGTCATGATCCCATCAGTTCCAGCTGCTTTACCCCCTTTCATTTTACGTAATGCCTCACGTACCTCCCCCACACTTACATTCTGCTCTTCTTCACTCCTAAAAGATGGTATACCTTCCTGACCAGTGCATGAAATTACTGCCTCTGTTTTCTTCCTTAACATTTAAAAGTTCCTCAAAATATTCTCGCCATCTACCTAATACCTCCATCTCCCCATCTACCTAATACCTCCATCTCCCCATCTACTACCTCCCCTACTCTGTTTTTAACTGACAAATCCATACTTTCCTAGGCTTTCTTAACTTGTTTAACTCACTCCAAAATTTTTCTTATTTTCATTAAAATTTCTTGACAGTGCCTCTCCCACTCTATCATCTGCTCTCCTTTTGCACTCTCTCACCACTCTCTTTACCTTTCTTTTACTCTCCATATACTCTGCTCTTCTTATAACACTTCTGCTTTGTAAAAACCTCTCATAAGCTACCTTTTTCTCTTTTATCATACCCTTTACTTCATCATTCTACCAATCACTCCTCTTTCCTCCTGCACCCACCCTCCTATAACCACAAACTTCTGCCCCACATTCTAATACTGCATTTTTAAAACTATTCCAATCCTTTTCAACCCCCCCACTACACATCTTTGCACTAGCCCACCTTTCTGCCAGTAGTCGCTTATATCTCGCCTGAACTTCCTCCTCCCTAGTTTATACACTTTCACCTCCCTCTTACTTGTTATTGCCACCTTCCTCTTTTCCCAACTACCTCTTACTCTAACTGTAGCTACAACTAAATAATGATCCATAAGTATTATACTATATTGCACTGTAAGTATATACAGTGGACCCTCGCCTAACGATATTAATCCGTTCCTGAGAGCTCATTGTTAGCCGAAATTATTGTTAGCCGATTTAATTTTCCCCATAAGAAATAATGGAAATCCAATTAATCTGTTCCAGACAGCCAAAAGTATTAAATTTTTTTTTTCATGAAATATACATTTCCCTACAAAGAAAACAATAAGACATGCACAATAACTACATAAATAAATATTAAAATGACACTTACCTTTATTGAAGAGTATTGATGAGTGATGAGACACTGTTTTTCTTGAACACTGCGATTTTCAGAGTGATACACCAGTAAACACTTCACTTTCCAATCCCCACTAGTATTACAACAAAACATGAGAGTTAGCCTGTCTTTCATAGGCTTGTGGTCCTGGGAGTGCCTTTTCCTCCTGAGTAATGTAGGTCCTGTTTGGCATTTTCTTCCAGAACAGGCCTGTTTCATCACAATTGAACACTTGTTGAGGGATGAATTTTTCAGCTTCGCCATGCCTTATCACACTGTGTATGCCACTATGATTCTTAAATCTCTCAAACCAACCTTTGCTGGCCTTAAATTCACCAAAATGAGCACTAGTTCCAGGCATTTTTTCCTGTTCACCTGGGTGTTAGTCGACTGTTGTGGGTCGCATCCTGGGGGACAAGATTAAGGACCCCAATGGAAATAAGTTAGACAGACCTCGATGATGCACTGACTTTCTTGGGTTAACCTGGGTGGCTAACCCTCTGGGGTTAATCGTTTCTTGGTAATTGTTTCACGTTAAGCCACACCAACAACACTCTCTCTGGATTGTAGACGAATGGTTCAAAGAACCGACACGTTAAATTAGACACATGTGCAACTCTTGGGTATCTTAATTGAGGAAACATTTCGCCACACAGTGGCTTCATCAGTCCATACATACCCTTTGTATGGACTGATGAAGCCACTGTGGGGCGAAACTTTTCCCCCAATAAAGATCCCCCAAGAGTTTCCACATGTGTTAATTTAAAAAACCCCTCTCCCCCACATTTTTGGGTTTGTACAGTGATTTGGTGCAGCAACAGTGACTGTGGGAGCAAAGCTGACTGGGTTGCGGGAAACAGCTGCCCTTGGTGCAGCAGCACCCTGACGGGGTTTTGGCAGCAGCAACTGACCAGGTGCCTGGAGAAAAGCTACCGGGGTTCAGAAAACAGCTGACTGTCCGAAACAGTTCCCTGGTCCACCAACAGCTGACTGGGGGTTGCGAAAACAGCTGAATTTTAAACAACAGCGACTGGTCCAGAAACTTTTTGACGGGTCCAAAAACGCTGACGGGGTTCCAGAACAGCTGCGTGGTGCACAAACAGCTGACGGGTCCATCAAAAGCGACGGGGCCCGCAAAGCTAAATTGGTGCAGAAACATTTGCCCGGGGGTCCAGAAACAGTGACCAGGGTGCAGAACAGTGACTGGTCCAGCAACAGTACGGTGGGGGGCCAACCCAGCAGCGGGCTGTTTACGATAGTATTTCTCCCCCTTTTTACCAAGGCTTGGCACAGAAGCTTTTTTTGGGGCCCATGGTGGCTTATTTAGCATTTTACAAGCACTTTTAAAAAAGGGAAATTTAATACAAAATGTATCAAATGTATGCATCCCCAAACCGGCCCCCCTGGCTTGAAACAAGGGCCCCGGCAGTGCTGGATGGACAGGTTTAAAAGGGGTCATGTTGGTCAAAAAAAACAGCTGAGGGGGAAATGGGGGGCCAGCCAGGGCAGCACCCCTGACCGGTGGGGAACCCCAGGGCAGAAAAGCGGGGGCCCCTTTGGTGCAGCAGCAGCTGACTGTGGTGCGGGGAAGGCAGCTCACGGGGTTTCAGAAACAGGTGGACCTGTGGGGGGAAACGCAGGGCCCAAAGTTTTAAACATGTTTGCGCCAGCGATGGGGGGTGGGTGCCCAGCAGCAGCTGCCCAGGGGGGGTTTTCCAGAAACCCAGCTGACGGGGGTTGGTGGGGGGCCAAGCCAAGGGTTGGGTCCCCCATGGTGCAAGCAGAAAACCCTTTAAAAAAAACTTTTTGGTCCCCCCCGGGGCAAAGGCCAGGGGGATCGGTTGGGTGCGGGGCAGCAGCTGATGGGGGTTTCCCAGCAGCGCGTAAACAGGGGTTAGAAACAGCTGACTGTGGGGGCCCTAGGGGGCAGCACCCAGTTTGAACCATGGGTGCAGACAGCCCGGGCCCCCTGGGGGGGTTGCAGAAGCTGCGGGGACCAGGGGTGGGGTAGCTTCCCATTGACCGGTGGTGCAGCCCGCCCGGGTGCACCCAACACCCGAGGGGGTTCCCAGAAAAACCCCCAACCTGACTGGGGTTAAATGATTAGTATATTTCCACCCTTTTTCCCAAACAGGGCGGGAAACTAAAAGCTTTCTTTGGGCCCATGGTGGTTTATTTACGTTACAAGCACTTTAAAAAAAGGGGAAATAATAAAAAATTGTTCGAATTTTTATCATGCAACCAGCTCCCCTGGCTTGTAAAACAGACGGCAAAAGGCAGCTGAGGTGTTCAGGTGGACGGCCCGGTTTTTGGGAGGAATCCGTTGGGCAAGTTTTTTATCGTTAAGCGGGCCAAAATTTTTATACTAAAAGCTTCTTAGGGGAAATTTAACGTTTGCAATTGCATTGTTAGGCGGGGTCCACTGTACAATGAAGCCTAGTTTCGTGAAAATTCCATTCTAAAAAGCCAAAAACCAAATCATATGAAAACTGAAGAAAATTTTTCCCCATAAGAAATTGTAAATCTAATTTATCCTTGCAGCACCCAAAATAAAAAAAAAAAATACATTTTATAGAGCAAAAACTGTAGTTATAATGCAGAAAAATTTGAAAAAAAAATATGAATGATAATGAAATGGATAAGTAACATTTAACACCCTTTTAAACTTTAATGAAGACTTGCGGGCATAGGGAAAGATGGCAAAGGGGGAAGGGGGAGGAGGAGATGTTATTTTTTGGGAAAGGGGAAAATTTCCCCATCCATAAGGTTTCAGGTATCAAGGCCATTTCCAGGGTTTTTCATTTCTGTGTCTTTTATGGCACCAGGACCAATTGGAAACTTACCCCTGTCGCACAAAAAATCCTCCAGAGAGGTCTGTTTTTGGTTTTTTAAGATTTGCCTAAAATGGGAAAGGCATTACATTGAAACATTTTTGCGACATGGCTTAACAGCTTCGTTAGGGTGATATTTCTCCACAAAACTTTGCAACTCACTGTCTTTGTAAAATGCCCCTTAACCCCTTGACTGCCGCAACCCTCAACCCTGAGGTGTCTCCTTGTCCAGAATTTCCAAAAAAAAAACATTTTTTATAAAAATTAAGAGAATTTTCCCAATTGTATTGCACCAAAAGAACGAGTTTGATGGAAAATGACGGAATTAGCCCTCGCGAAGTTAGCGCCCTGGGCGATATTTATGAATTGGGTTTTTGCCCTTTGACCCCTATTTTCGGAAAATTTCATTGCTCCAATGCCCAAAACTCTAGTATTTTTTTAGAACTCCATTTTTTTATCGATTGAGTGAAAAGAGACCCCCATTTCCCGATTTCAACTACCCAATAATGTGGTCGAAATTTGAAATTTTGGGCCAATATCCGAAAATTTAAAAAAAGATGCCAATTTTTAAATGGGGTCCAAATGAACACTGCAGACATTCCTGGCTCTAAAATAACATTTTTTTTGTTATCAGTCACATCTCCAGGCCCCTCTGTTTTACTCTTGCTCTCTTTTTTAAATTTTTATTAAAACAAAAAATAAAGTTTTACTGTTAGCAGATACTGAATATTTTAAAAATTGTACCAATAATGTCAAAACCCCTTATGACTGCTATTGAATGGCTACTTGGCTTTTTTTGGAAAAAGCTCATTTTTTACTTTTGAACATCAGCAAAAAATCAAACATTTCCCCTTCTTTGGCTCCATTTGAAGGTTCTTTTCATATTTAAAACCAACAAAATCCCTCTGTTTCTAGTTTGTTTTTTCATTTTATCAAATGAGACCAAGAAAAAAGAGCATACATAAAATACTAATTTTAAAAAAAGCCCAAAACCCGGGATTTTTAATTAAAAAAAAAGGTCGAGTTTTTTTCTCATGTGCACTGCGTTCTGCAGATTTTTATTGGGGCCCCCAACTGCACAAACCCATTCTCTACATGTGGGCCTACAGCTTTCCCGCTTGATTTAAGCCCCTAGAATTTTTGAGCTTATACGGTTGGTGGGAGAGGCACCCGCCAAGACTGAGGGGCGGCAAAAAACTACTGACTCAGCAGTTTCCGAGACAAAACTCTCGTCATCCACCCAAGGAACACATCAAGTTCCTTACATTTTAAATATATAAAAGAACTTACTAATAAAACATTTTTGCATTTTTTGTTTTAAACAAATTATTTTAAAAAAAATAAGATGAAAAATTTTAAATGTGTTTATTGTGTTTAATACAACAGTACCAATGTACCCAAAGGTACAATGAACCTATGGTATCATTGTATGTATGGTACAAGTCCTTATGGTACCCTTGTGCAATGGGACTTGTGTTGAATACAACAGTACCCTATAGTACCATATGGTGCATGGTACCTTATACCTTTTCCCCTACAGTACAAAGTACCCTATGGTTCATTGCCTAGGGGACTATATTACTGTTGTATTCAACCCAATAAACCACTTTATTTTCATCATTA
>NC_069409.1:14940966-14986058 GCF_026875155.1 Cherax quadricarinatus
TTATTTAATTTTCTAAAAAGACCCAATACCTCTATAACAAGCACTGCCCTAAAAAAACTAAACAGATGACAGCTAAGAGACTGAACAGTCCCTGGTTAAACACCCAGCATTCTCAAATCCATAAATACAAACACCAATATGAAAAACAGTACAGAATGGGTCACATAACCAGAGACCAAACAAAACGTTACTCGTCAATCCTAACCAGCCTGATAAGAAGGCAAAAAAAATTGTATTATGAGAACAGATTATCCAACTTACGAGGTGATATAAAAAAGACCTGGAAAAACCCTATCAGAAATTCTAGGAACAAAAAAGTTATCACGAAATAGCGAAATAAAATTAGCAAAATCAGATGAACCCCAACTCCCACCAACAGAATCAGCAAATAGACTCAATGGCTTCTTCTCCACTATAGGACAAAACCTTGCCAATAAAATCCAATCTCAGATACCCCACCAAATGACTACCTCACCGGCAACTACCGAACACACTGTTCCTAGCTCCGACTAACCCATACGAAGTCTCCCTTATTATCAACACACTAAAAAACAAGGCAGGAGATTTAAATACCTTACCACCCCTATATACAAAAAAGTGTCACAAGTGCTATCACCAATCATTGCAACACTCTTTAACAAATCCTTGAATCCTCCACCTTCCTACAGTACTCAAAATTGCAAGGGTCACCCCGATCCACAAAGGAGGAGACCAAACAGAGTTGAATAACTATAGGCCAATATCCAACTTACAACCCTCTCTCAAAAATCTTCGAAAAATTAATTCATAAACGAATCTACTCCTACCTTATCTCCCAAAACATACTCAACCCCTGCCAATTTGGATTCAGGCCAAATAAAAATACTAATGATGCTATTATACACATGCTAGAACATATATACACTGCAATAGAGAAAAAAGAAGTCCCACTGGGGATCTTCATTGACTTACGTAAAGCTTTTGATACAGTTAACCATGACTTGCTCCACGTAAAATTGTCACACTATGGTATAAGAGGGCACTCCCTCAACTACCTCAAGTCATACCTCAGCAACAGAAGCCAATATGTGTATGCAAATGGGCAAACTCCGCTGCACAACAATTACAGTTGGGGTCCCACAGGGTAGTGTCCTTGGCCCTCGTGCGCGGTGCTCTATACCAGAAAGGGACCGAGGTGGGGGGGGGGGGGGGGGGGGGGGGGGGGGGGGGGGGGGGGGGTGGGACAAATGGCTTCGCAATTACTCAAACCCACACTATTTCAATGACACACAATACCCTCGCCCACCCGAAGCCAGGCACGCTACCAACACTGTACTACCAATTACAGAAAATATCTACCGGATGAGACTAGCAAACTTACACTAAACCGTGACAAAAACCTACGTCATTCAGTTGTGGTAACAGACACAGATGCCTCTTAACATAATGATAAACGATCACCTATCACAAAGAGAACAGAGGGAAAATTCGTAGAATCCCCGTGATACTAGACTCAAATGTTCCATACACATATACAATCAAATTTCGAAGAAGTTTCCAAGACTGTAGGCATACTATCGAAGATACTGTACTATGTCCACAGTCAGCCCTCCTGGCCTATATCACCTCTTTTTACTCCCTATCGCTTCGATGGAAATGTGTGCATGGGGGCTCACAACAAGTACCCACTCAGACCACATTACCCAACAAAAGCACAGTTTAAAGAAACAAATTCTCACTATAGGCAGCACACTCCGCCACCAATATTTCAATACCCTAAACCGATCACCATACAAAACATCCAATACTTATTACTGCACCTATTACATACTAGACACTTAACGCTGATATAACCCCGCCCCTCAAACAGCTCCCTTACCAACCTCAACAAACACATGACCATAACACAAGACACGGCTCACTCGTGATTGCCTCGTGTCCAGCGCACACTACAAAAACTCAATGCACATAAAAGGCCCCGAAATCGGAATTCAGTGACCTGTATAAAAAAGAAACACTACCTGTTTAGAATTTCAAGACTCTGTCTCAAGATCACTTACTCACCCCAAAACCAAATAAATACTGAATACCTGAACCTTATAAAGTGGTATATCTTAAATGTTTTCTCACAATTATATCACATAAATGTTAAACATAAAACCCAATCTCTAAACTTTATTATTTTTTAATACACTACCTAACAGAATCCTCCATTCTACTGAATGTTCAACAATGACATACAACCATATGAACCGGCTTTGTAATACTCACTTGTGCGTTAATAGTAACTGTTTACATTAAAGTTTTATATCACTGATTTCAACATGCTTAGTTTATCTAAGCTAATTTTTAGAGCCACCCGTAAATGCCTATGCTATATAAGTGGCTTTGGCATGCTGCTCTTATCTGTATTTTTTTTGTACCTCAGTATGTGTGCTCCAAATTTAAATAAATCAATAAATAAATAAAGAAATAAAGAATGGTGGATGAGAAGTTTGTAGTGATAATGTTTGTAGTGATAATGTTTGTAGTGATAATGTTTGTAGTGATAATGTTTGTAGTGATAATGTTTGTAGTGATAATGTTTGTAGTGATGTTTGTAGTGATAATGTTTGTAGTGATAATGTTTGTAGTGATAATGTTTGTAGTGATAATGTTTGTAGTGATGTTTGTAGTGATAATGTTTGTAGTGATAATGTTTGTAGTGATGATGTTTGTAGTGATAATGTTTGTAGTGATAATGTTTGTAGTGATAATGTTTGTATGAGAATGTTTTGTAGGGAGAAGGGTTGAGGTGAGAAGGTTTGGTATGATATGTTGGTAGTGAGAATGTTTGTAGGGATAAGGTGTGGGGGAGGGAGTAGGGTTGGAGGGATGTTTGTATGATAATGGGGGAGTGTGAAGGTTTTTGTAGGGGGATTAAGTTGTAGTGATAATGTTTGTAGTGATAATGTTTGTAGTGATAATGTTTGTAGTGATAATGTTTGTAGTGATAATGTTTGTAGTGATAATGTTTGTAGTGATAATGTTTGTAGTGATGTTTGTAGTGATAATGTTTGTAGTGATAATGTTTGTAGTGATGATGTTTTTATGATAATGTTTGAGTTGATAATGGGTGGGAGTAGGAGGTTTGTAATGAGAATGTGGGAGGGATAATGTTGTGTAGTGATAATGGGTGGTAGTGATAATGTTTGGTAGTGATAATGTTTTGAGTGATAAGGTTTGTAGTGATAAGCGTTTTGGAGTGATGTGTTGGAAGTGATAGTTTTGTAGTGATAATGTGGTGGTAGGGATATGTTGTGTAGTGATAATGTTGTGAGTGAGAAATGTTTTGTAGTGATAATGTGGTGTAGTGATAAATGTGTGTAGTGAGTAAGGGTTGTAGTGAGGTGGGGGTAGGAGAAGGGTTGGAGGGATAAGTGTGTAGTGGATAAGGTTGTGTAGGGATAATGTTTGTAGGTGATAAGGGGTGGAGTGGAGAAGGTGTGTGGAAGTGATAAATGTTTGGAGGGAGAATGTTGTAAGTGATAATGGTTGGTAGTGAGAATGTTTGGTAGTGGATAATGTTTGTAGTGATGTGTGTAGTGATAATGTTTGTAGTTGAGTATGTTGTAGTGATAATGTTTGTAGTGAAAATGTATGTAGTATAATGTATTGAAGTGATAATGTTTGTATGATAATGTTTGGAGTGATAATGTTTGTAGTGATAAGTGTTTTGTAGTGATGTTTGGTAGTGATAAGTTTGGAGATAATGTTTGTAGTGATCATTTTGTATTAAATACGTTTGGTAGTGATAAGGGTTGGTATAAATGTTTTGTAGGGAGAATGTTTGTAGTGATAATGTTTGTATGATAATGTTAGTGATAATGTTGGTAGGCTAATTTTGTAGTTAGGATGTTTGTAGTGATATGTTTTGTAGAGATAATGTTGTAGTGAGAAGTTTTGTAGTGATAATTTAGAGTGGATAATGTTTGTAGTGATAATGTTTGTAGTGATAATGTTTGTAGTGATGTTTGTAGTGATAATGTTTGTAGTGATAATGTTTGTAGTGATGATGTTTGTAGTGATAATGTTTGTAGTGATAATGTTTGTAGTGATAATGTTTGTAGTGATAATGTTTGTAGTGATAATGTTTGTAGTGATAATGTTTGTAGTGATGTTTGTAGTGATAAGGTTTGTATGCATAATGTTTGTAAGTGATAATGTTTGTAGTGATAATGTTTGTAGTGATGTTTGTAGTGATAATGTTTGTAGTGATAATGTTTGTAGTGATAATGTTTGTAGTGATAATGTTTGTAGTGATAATGTTTGTAGTGATAATGTTTGTAGTGATAATGTTTGTAGTGATAATGTTTGTAGTGATAATGTTTTGTAGTGAGGTGGTAGTGATAATGTTTGTAGTGATAATGTTTGTAGTGATGTTTGTAGTGATAATGTTTGTAGTGATAATGTTTGTAGTGATAATGTTTGTAGTGATAATGTTTGTAGTGATAATGTTTGTAGTGATGTTTGTAGTGATAATGTTTGTAGTGATAATGTTTGTAGTGATAATGTTTGTAGTGATAATGTTGTAGTGATAATGTTTTAATATTAAGTTTGTAGAGATAATGATGTAGTGATAATTATGTAGTGATAATGTTTGTAGTGATAATGTTTGTAGTGATAATGTTTGTAGTGATAATGTTTGTAGTGATAATGTTTGTAGTGATAATGTTTGTAGTGATAATTTTCTTTGACTCATGACTGTCACTTTGTGACATTAAATGTTATTGTTGAGTATCAAAAAATGTTTTATGTACCTAAATGAAGCTTGTTAATGTACCCAGGGGTCCGGATTAAGAAGTATCCTGCAGCTAGCTACTCAATTGGCGGGCCACCTTTGAGTTTACGGTAAAGTGAAGCGACCCCTTCCAGCTTGGGGTGGGGGGGTCGGTGTGAGCCTGTTTAAGGTCTAATTAAATACATTCTGGCTATTTAGATTAAATTTAATAGGGAAAGTACATCAAGACAACCAAAAACCATTCCACCAACAGCCATTAAACTATCTTGTTAAATCAATCATTTTAAAGAGAATAAACTCGACAGCAATAGTAATTACTAGAGTAGCTATGTAAAGTAGTGGCATCATGGTTACCTATTATAACAGCAGAACCACTACAGCACTCAATTATTCCCTTAAAATCACTGACCATTATGGTTATCAGTGCATCATGCATAAGACTATCAAATATATAAAGCTCAAGAAAGTAAAGAATTGTATATATTCACAGGCACTGTCGTAAATAAACTTTTTTTTCTGGAGTTCATATGGCAAAATCGTCAATTATATTCTGAATCAAATTTCTGTTTGAGACGGAACGCTATGGTCAACACTAAGTTACACAATTTGTCTCCTTGGGCTCATGTGTACGAGCTGTTGTGTGCACTCTTTACAAAACAGAAAATGAACGTTCTCCATCACAGTTATAGCTGGAAGTGTTAGGTAAGGCGATACACTATGTCAACATTAGGGAAGTGGCTGAGAGACCTGCAGGCTTAAATGTTTCAAAGCGAGCCGGGATGGCGCACAGTTGTCAGGGTGACGTTATGCTGAGTCATATACCCAGAAAAAGTAACTATTTCTTCAACAAATATGTCCGAACATCGCTGACTAGTGTGGTTGCTCAACTTTAATGCAGCGTCTCGCAAGACTGCATCTGGCATAGAGTAATTTTGAACAGAAATCCAACTTGTCATGGGAATTCTGGGTAGAGTCTTGGTCTGTTCACCAAGTCTGTATCAGTGAATCCAGATTGACGAAGTAGGAGCTGTCTTACATTTCTGCCTTGTAGCTACACAATTCATTGTCCTGGCCTCTTGCAGATTTGCGTGTGCCCTGGCCTTGACCGGCTGAGGATCACCCGGGAACTGGTAGTCTTGGTCACCACAGTTTTAGCTTTCTCTTCAAACATTTCAAAAGCTTCATCATTGCGAAGGACTTGACAAATTCCACTAAGCCTGTCATAGAGGTGAGCACAATAGCCATTTCCAAGTTAAAGTTCTGAAGGTGTCTTGTTCGTGGCATTTATCCGTTCCAGTATACAGCCCAACGCACACAGAGTAAGGGCCAATTCAAATTCTTCCAATTTTGATGCGAACCCGGCGGCGTCGTGATCTGTAGTTGCTGTCGGTCTTCCAATCCCTCGGTTATTTGATCAAAAAGCAGAACGTATTTCAGCAAAGCTGTCCTTTCATAGCATGTGTTGCATCATGCTGCACTGACCACCGTGGTGTTGATAATGATTGATGACATCTCATGAATGGTTGCTTGAGTAAAACTCCACCGATCGTTGAAGCAAGAGAAAAAATTAAAAGAGTGCTGGAAAAGTCCAAAAAATGAAACTGCAGCGACACAACACTCTGCAGCACATGACCCAACAAAATTAAGAGAATGCGCTGAGCAGGGCACATATTAGCAAGTGGCTTGATTTGCTTGATATGGGCTGCAATCCAGGATATTTACCCACCAGGTTAATCTTGCATTGTCGTAGCTCTGGCCACGGCAAACCATAATAGAGGGCAATATACAACACAAATGCAGTATAATGTGAAACCTTTATTGACTACGTGTCGCCCACACGGTGGGCCTTTTTCAAGCCCACTGGTGGGCGAAACGTAGTCAAGAAAGGTTTCACATGAATACTGCATTTGTGTTATATTTCCATTGTGTCGGTGTTTTAAACAATTATTGCCATAATAGAGAGATTAATGTTCAAGCAGAGGATCCATACTACATTCATCAGGTTTTCTTCTTCTCCAGCAGCCTAAAGAGGGAATGAATTTATAAGCGCTCCTACAACAAGGCTTACACTAGAGCCGAACAAAAGCGAACAATGAAGGACAATTGGATCTGTATGTGAAATATCTTGTGTTGAATCTCCACGTATTGCAAAGTATTTCTGCAGTTTTCACCAGCTTGCAATGATGTTATTGGAGGACCTGCCTTAGCATCAGTTCAATAAATTCATTGCATATTGTAGATGACATGTAAGATACAGTGCTCTTCGCATTCGCAAGGCGGACACAGTGAGTTTTGCTAAGAATTGGAGCGAATTGTGCTAACAGTTGCTATGAGCCCTAGGGGAAATTGCCATTGGTTTTCGAACCAAAACCTCATTTTCCCACGGAAAGCAAGTCTCTTAGAGCTACGTATGGTTACAACAGCAACAACTCGTTCTAGAACTTCTCCAATAAGTCGGCTCTTTGGCGCTCTTTTTCATTGTGATGTGCCAAATGAGAATCCAATGAGCCGTTTTCTGTGCACGAAATACACAGCTAAAATGCAGCTCCCTGTGAGTGGTTGCTGTTTTTCATGTTCCTCGAAAGCTGGAATTTTTCCAGGCATTGGGAACCCCTGTGTGAAAGGATTTTCTTTGTAGAAAATAGCGTGCATGCTGATCAGTACACTTTTCATGAGCTTTCAGAGTATACCAGCCAGATCTTCTCACAGTTTCTGAATTTTCAAAAGCGTCCTATAAAACATAGATGACTTGTAAACATCGACGACTGTCCATACCTGGAGGTGTACCTGGAGAGAGTTCCCCGGGTCCCCCAAAAATAACCCCGCCCCCGCGCCCCGGTCCTGTGACCAGGCCTCCCTGGTTGATCAGAGCCGATCAAACCAGGCTGTTCTGCTTGGGCTGCAACGCAAACCCTACGTAACGAGCCACAGCCCGGCTGAATCAGGAACTGACATTAAGTGCTGTCCAGTGCCAGCTTGAAGGACGCCAGGGGTCTGTTTAGTAATCCCCCACGTAGGTGTGCTGGGAGGCAAGTTGAACAGTCTCGGCCCCCTGACACTATTGTATGTCCGCTGAAATTGCTAGTGACCACCCCTTCTTTTCATTGGGGGATGGTGCTACCGTCTTGCCAGTCTTTTGCTTTCGGATGAGTGATTGTTCGTGTGCAAGTTGGTACTATCCCTCTAGATTGTTCCAGGTGTATATAATCATGTATCTCCTTCCCCTCCTGCGTTCCAGGGAATAAGACACTCAGGAATACATTTTAGGAACCTCAAGCGCTCCCGTAATTGAGGTGTGTTATCTCCGTTATGCGGGGCCGTGAAAGTTCTCTGTAACATTGTCTAGGTCGGCAATTTCCCCTGCCTTGCAAGGCCTGTTAGTGTGCAGCAATAGTCCAGCCTAGATAAGAACAAGTGACCTGAAGAGTGTCATCATGGGCTTGGCCTCCCTAGTTTTGAGATTATCATTACCAACCTGTCATTTTTCTACAGATGCGATTGATAACAATGTTATGGTCCTTGATGGTGAGAATCCTCCGACATGATCACTCCCAGGTCTTTGACGTTGGTGTTTCGCTCTATTTAGTGGCCAGAATTTGGTTTGTACTCTGAGGAAATTTAACTTCCTCATGTTTACCATATCTGGAGGTAATTGAAAGTGTGTCGCATCGTTTGAACTTCAATATGTTTTCCTGCAGCCCACTGAAAATTTGGTTGATGTCCCGCCTGGAGCCTGCAGTGTCTGCAAAGAAGACAGTCCATGCAGATTCTGGTGTCATCTGCAAAGGAAGACACGGGGCTGTGGCTGGATATCCTTGGCTATGTCGTATATGAGATGAGAACAAGAAGGGAGCGAGTACTGTGCCGTTGTGGAACAGGAGCTTGTCACCGAACTGCCCTCGGACATTACTCTGTGCCGACTAACTCTGGGTTCTGTTAGTGAGGACATGATAGATCCATCGACCGACTTGTCTTTATGTCCTTGAGCACGCATTTTGGGGTGCGCTATTACGCCATGGTCACACTTTCGAAGGTTTTTGCAAAGTCCTTATAGATTAACATCTGCATTCTTTTTGTCGTCTAGTGCATTGAGGAAGGACCTTGTCGTAGGGATCCAAATAGTTTGAGACCTGACAGGAGCGACCTGTTCTAAACCCATGTTGCCCTGGGTTGTGTAACTGATGGGTTTCTAGAATGGTGGTGATCATGCTTCTTAGGACCCCTTTCAAGACTTTATGAAATATGGGATTTATGCTTTTGTCTGTAGTTCTTTGCTGTGCTTGACTGCCCCTTTGTGGGAGTGGGGCTAGGTCCTGTTGTTTTTAGTAACTGTGGGGACGAACCCCCCGTGTCCATGCTCCCTCTCCATAGGAAATGGAAAAGGCTCCGTGGGATAGGGCCTTCTTGCCGTGCTTGATGAACACAGAGTTCCATGAGTCTGGGCCCTGGTCAGAGTGCATGGGCATGCCCCCATTTTATCGCCTGTTCGAAGTCATTTGCGTCAGGATAACATCGGATAGGCTTGTGTAATCAAAATTTCGGTGGCTCTCTCAAAAAAATTCATTTGGATCTTCGACTCTCAGTCTGGTTACAGATTGCTAAAAATAAAAACTGAGTCATATTGGGACTTGAGTACTCACTCATTTCCCTTGCCGGTCATCTGTGTAGACCCCTCTTGTTTAGTAGGGGCCCAATACTGGACGTTGTTCTCGATTTTGATTTGGCATAGAGAAGAAATACTTTGGGTTTCTTTCGATTTCATTTATGGGGGCTTTGTAGGTCTTCCCGCGATTCCTGACTTCCAAAGGATTCTCTTTTAGCTTAAGTTCTATGCTTGCTATTTGCTCTGACCAAGTCTCCCTAACGCATTCAGATATATTGACCCTCTTTTACCGCTCTGTTATTCTTTTCCGTCGCCTGTAAAGGGGCGCGCCTGTCTCTTCTATTTTACATCTACTCCTCCTTTTTCATAGAGGAATAAGCCATGGGCTTACATCGAGTGCCACCGAGTTAATCTGTTCTAGGCATAATGGGGTCTGTTTGCTGTGAGTATATCTTCCCACTTATATCGGTTGAGGACTTGTTACTTGGTCCCCAACTTTATGTTTTTGTGATTGAAGTTGAATTTGGTGAAATGAGCTCCCCCCCCCCCCCCCGTCGTGACTAGTATCATTATGTCGGTCTGGGGCGCCAACGCATACAGTCTGGAACCTCAATGATGTTGTGATCTGATCTTAAATGTTTTTGATAGGTTGACATTTCTTAGCAGATCAACAGTGTTTAGTGGGAAGATGAGGTCTAGTGGATTCTCCATCTAGTAGGCCTATTATTTGCTGGTTTAAATTGGAATTTTGTGCAGAGATGTAAAAGCTCGTGGCGAGGTGGAGTTTTCATCAGAGCTCCTCCTGGTGGTATGACTGCAACAATATTATGTGCTATATTCCTCCATTGAGGTGCCTTAAGTTGAAACCCCCCCAGAGCAAGAATGTTGGGTGCAGAGCTGGAAGATTTCCAGACAGTGGTCAAGTTTGGTAACAGGCTGTTCCTGGAAAGGCTGAGTTCAATCCGGTAGGCTTGTAGACTACCACAATGAACGAGGGTGTTGGTTGTCACGACCTTTACTGCTACAAACTCCACGACATCATTTGAGCTTAAGCAGTTCCTGTGCAAACAAGTGGACGCTGCAGATGTGCAGGCCCAACCCCCCCTAGCCTTTTTACCTGTTCACTACTGTCACATCTGTATAGGTGGAACCTTGGATCCATATTTCGTTGTCCAGTGATCCTTTGTATTGTGGGTCCTCAGTGAAAGCCGCGAACATTTCCTTTGCCTCTGCACGCAGTCCACGGATGAAGGTATTTTGTTGGTGTTGTTGTCGGCTTTAGACCCTGTATATTTGCAAAGAAAATGGTTATCGGACCTGGTGGTATTGTGTGGTACAGGGGGAATTTTTTCTGGCATTAGTATCGGTATCGGTGTGGTTGTGGAGCGGAGGCCTCGACAGTGGGTTCCACTCAGGAATGACTGGCTTTTGGTGTACGATTTTCTGGCCATTTCCTGGCCAGTTTTTTGCCGTCTGGCACTAAAAAAACCTCGCCCTCATGAGTGGCTGTGGCTACCCAGGTTTTCCCATGGCCCTGGATGGTTTGTATCTTTCTGTCCCCCTTTAGATGGTATCGCTGGCATTTAAGTATACACAGTCTTCCTGTACTGAAGAGGTACACAATTCAGGGTGATAAAGCTTACAGGAAGGAGTTTTGCATTGTCCTGTGTGTCATATGAGGCAGGCACTGGCTCAGGGGTGGGTCAGTAGGGGCATGGCCCATCGGGTGTTTCCAGATTTCCCCATGCCAGCAGAGACCAAGTGCCATAGTATTACCTGGAGTTTACCTGGAGAAGTTTCGGGGTCAACGCCCCCGCGGCCCGGGCTGTGAAGACCAGGCCTCCTGGTGGGATCAGCCCCTGATCAACCAGCTGTTGCGGCAGGGCTGCACGCAAACCAACGTACGAAGCCACCGCCCCGCTGATCAGGGACCTGACTTTTAGGTGCTTGTCCCCAGTGCCAGCTTGAAGTCTGCCAGGGTCTGTTGGTAATCCCCCTGTATGTGTGCTGGGAGGCAGTTGAACAGTCTTGCCCCTGACACTTATTGTAATGGTCTCTTAACGTGCGAGTACATCCCCTGCTTTTCTATGGGGGGGATGGGTGCATCGTCTGCCCAGTCTTTTTGCTTTCGTAGGTGAGTGGATTTTCGGTGTGCACGTTCGGGTACTAGTCCCTCTAGGATTTTGCCAGGTGTATATAATCATGATCTCTCCCTCCCTGCGTCCAGGAATACAGGTTTAAAAACTCAAGCACAGCTTGGTTTCCGTTTGGCCTTTTTGTGGGGGGGGGGTTTCTGTACTGTATTCCTGTGGTGCATGTTCCCTGTCTTACTTCTATCCTCCCTAGCAACCAACAATGGAAGCTCCCACCAGTTTGTTTTTTGGTAAATATCCTCACTATTGCTAGTGGATCCAGCTTGTTTGCATTTTCCTGCAGTATTTCTAGTTTGCAATATTGGTTTATCTTATCTTTGACTACACTTGTGTTGTCCCTACTAGGCTCCTGTCCCCTAGGAGGGTCATGTATACGGTATTCCTTCCTGCCGTAGAATTCCCCAGACTACCTGGACAAAATCTCCACTTCACCATTTACTGTCTCCCAGTACATCAGCGCCAGCTTCACCATTACTGTCCTCCCAGGACATCATAAATTCCTTGATGAGTGCTAAAGTCAATGTTCAGAGTTGGACTGAAGTTTTCTGCAATGAAAGCAATTACGAGAAAATCTGGGATTACATTTGGCATGAGCAGATCTTTTTAAGACAAATCTGTGATGAAATGTCCCGGTGAGACATTGAAGGAGACACAGAAAAAGTATTGATACTGGCTGAGGAAATAATGGAGGAGGGCTTCCGGTATGATTGCTACGTATCTGCAATTCACTGTACAGGTAACATCAGAAACGTTTTTCGTGAGCATGTCTGTGATCTTTCAGGCAGCTTCCTTACTCCTTCGTTTCTGTCTTCTTTCTTTTCTTCTGTGCCCCACTCGCTAAGAACGGCCACATCACGGTCACGAGATGCCAGAATGAGGATGTATCACGGTCCTGTAATCATGCAAATACAAGTTTTCATATCAAATTATTATTAATTTTTAAGTATTAGTAATGTTTTTTTTTTCTGTGCAAGTGCGGGGGGGATATGGCCCGGGTACCCCCTTTGCCTCTTGCTGTGTCCATCTCAAAATGCAAAACGTACAAGAAAGAGTCATAGACAGAACTTTTACCAGAGGAAGTAGGTTGTGAGTTGGGCGAACGAAGATGTACTTACTAATCATCCTCCTTGATCTCCAATTTACTTAAAACAGAAACATACTGAGTCCAAGAACAATGCACAATGGGTATTTATATTACCATTTTTCATAACTAAACTATAAGTATTGTTGCATGAGATATGGGCCTACCACCATAGATAAGGCCATGAAATTAAAGAATGCATGGAGACAATTTTTCAGTTTCACCCAACCAACGATTTTCTGATGTGGCTATGCTTTCTGGGGAAATATGTAGTAAATTAATGGATGTTCTACTTCACTTCCGTCGCAACTTGAAAACAGCAGTGCGACGGAAGTGATGAGAACATCATCAATTGAGATCTGTTTTATTGAAAGATAAAGAACTTAAAGACAGGACTAAGTGCTGTTAATAAAACCTACAACCGGAAGTCAATTTGTGTTTTAGGTTTTTTCTTTATAGTAATTTGTTAACCAAAATGCGTCTTTAATGGTCCATGCATCATTCCTGGTCAAGGAACCCTATCAGTACCTCCCTTAATCATTTAGAGTGAAAACAAACATGTATCCATACACATCAAATGTCTAGTCAACAACACTTCAGTTTAATTGTCACAGTAAACGCTAGATAACGTGTACTTACTACAGAAAAGTGGAGAGGATGCTCCCATACGCACCCATTAGCGGGAAACACAGGCTGTTCTCTGAAACAAAGGCGTGTTGAGTGTGTCATCTATGGTTTATGTTTTTTTTTTAATGTTATTTTATTTCATATTTAGTTTTGGGTTTTGATTATTGTTTTAAAAAGCATTTTACTCTCCATAACATTTGAACTTTTTAGGTAGGGACCCCTTGCACTTGCACTATGTGGCGCAGTCTTGAGGAGCCCCGGAACCCCTTGGACCGTGCGGCCCCCAAATCGCAGGCCCTAAGGCACATGCCTCGTTTTGCCTATGCGTAATCCGGCCCTGTGTCAGATGCAGTTTAATACTGAAAAGCAAAGTGCTAATGTTGGACAGAGTAAATAAGCAAGCCTCTTCAAGGGGGCTCCTTGGCGTGGTGAAGAGCGCTTGGTCTGAGGAAGTGATCTCTCCGTCTTCTCCTCAGACCGAACCTAATTACCCCCACCCCCCCAATCTCCCCTCCCCTATCCCATCCTGCCCAGCCGCCCCTTTTTCCTTTCTCCTCCTCCCCCACCCCTCACTTTATGCGCTTCCGCTGTTTTAGTCCGCTTGGGATTTTCCTCCCTCAAGGCGCGCTAGTTCCTAGGTAGGGGACCGATAACCGGGTCCATCCCATTCTGTTGAGGTTCTTAGCGTGGCGGAGTTTGCCGTGGAATCTGATCGCCTGGGATGTCCCGATCAATCTCCGGTATCCCGGAGTAGCTTTGGTGTCTCCGGGCGACGAGTGTATCTCTGGAAGCCCACCTTTCGGATTCCGGGGGTGGTGGCCGAAGGAGGTTAGGGCTTGTGGTGGCGGATAGCCGCCGCCCTCGCGTTTTGTCCACCAACCGAGGTAGCTCCGGCAGATGTGAGGTGTGCTATCCCGGATGTTATTTACTAGCATGATGGGGTAGGTATGGCACGGGTCCAGGCTGCATCTGCGCGACTTGCGGTGCTGAGTCCTCCTTGGGTGCAGAGGGAGATTTCTGGCCTTGCATTCCGCCTAGGACCATTTCCCCGCCCCAGTCCCCCCATGTTTGTCTTGTGTGGGAGTGGAGTGGCTGTTGCTTTCTTTGCGCGTTGTTGTTCTTAAAAACTAAAAGAAAGAAGGAAACCTATCCATGGCAGCCCGGAGTCCATGAACCTGTACCCCCGGTCCCCTTCTTGAGACCGGGGGCCCCCGTGGGCTGACCCCGCCGCGTCTTGGGTCCACTCTCTGACATTCCTCATGCCCTCTGGACCGATTGGCCAGTGCTGGTGTCCTCACCCCGCTTCAGTACTGAGGCCTGCGAACGGACTCCTTCCGATTTGCGACCGTCGCTCTCCGCTGAAATAGGCATCCGGCCTCTCCCGCTACGGGGCGGCAATTTTCAAATCGCCACCCGTTCCACGTCGGACCAACGCGGTCCCATGCCAAAACGCAACGACAATTACCTGCGGGAGGAGACTTCTCCACCGTCTCGTTCGTCTCAGAAACGAGCGACAACGTCCCGCTCTACAGGCCACGCTCAGTTTCAGACTGAACAGTGGACTAAATATGGCACTTACACCAACTCCTCTACTGCCTAGCTTTCTGACCAGAGTATTGGCAAGGCACTCCTATGCCAGGGTAAAGATTATTGCTGTTCATGCTCTTAAGAGCGTATGGCGCATCATTACCGTACAAATGCGACCCAGGGCGCATGAGCTCTCCTCTCTTTCCCCATATCAATATTGTTTCCTGGCACGCTGAAAAACATCATTCCCGCAATGCCCGTGTATGGTCTGGGGGGGGCGGCCGTCTGCCGAATAAAAGGGATGAATAAAAAACAGGAAATAAAAAAATAAAATAAAAAAAAAAAACATACCATAGGTCACAACAAAATTTCCAGACATGTGGTCACTGACATTCTAGAACAGCGTGGAACTGCAGAGCGCCCAATCCGCCTCAAGGTAGACACTTACGTTGCTTCCGCCCGTGGCGGAGACGATACCCTAGCAATGTGGGCTCCGTGTTAAATTTTGGACAGCCGAGAACGCCCATCCTCATTGTATATAGCTGGACATCGGGTACAAGTTCGAAATGTGATCCTACACACAACAGTGTAGAAATTGCTGGCGGAGTTGGCCATCCAGGCGGAAATATTGCAGATCTAAATCGCCGAATGCCCATCCTGGGTGCCGATGACCATTCCTAATACGTCTGCAAGCGGATCTCCCTCTAGCCTTAACGTCATGACTCCACTCCATCGTACGCTCGCCGTTTGGTCAGTCTATTCAACGAGGAGCGGAAATCCGTTAACCTCAAAGAGACATGGCAGTTTCTCAGCGCCGCCGCCAAGGAACTCCACGGTGTTTCTGTATTCCCGTGTTTCAAACGTCCCCCCACTTCTATATCCATCTTCACAACCCACCTCTGTGGTACACTCTCCCATAATCACGCCTGTATTCTAATGCTTTTGCTGTCCTCGGCTTCAGACGCCTACTCAACGCCTCATCATAAGTCGCTCGTCGAGTTGCTCTCGCACAGCCTCAGTATCGACGCGACCTCGTACGAACAACGCCTCGCCAAGCGGTCCTCACTGTCTCAAAAGTCAAAAAAAGTCCGTAACAACCTCAGACCCTTCTTCACCTCCTCATTTGACCCTCCCTGCTCTGTCCCTAGGGTCTTCCCCCTCACTGGCTCAGTGACAAGGGCAGTGGTTCACCCTCCGCCCGTAATGGAACCTGCCGCCCCTGTTCCCTCCCAAGTTTCATCCTCTTCTGCCACCGCCCGGTGTCCTGCCTCTTCTGGCCCCTGCACGCTTCTTTCTCCAGTTCCCTCCACCCTTTCGGTCGCCCCCCCCTTACTTTGGTACCGTCCAATACAGTTCCAATCTTTACGCAGCCGCCCCCGACCAGTCCAAAGGTCACCCATATACGACGACATCTCGAAGGCCCGGAAAAACTTGGAAGCAATCGCGCAAGATAGGGGGGCTGAGACCAAACATCAATGGACACTGATCCACCTTCCACTCTGTCTCTCTCTCTGTCTGCTCCAGCTGCCAACTGCCGTTCTGCCACAGCGCACCGTGCCTTCGCTGCTTGAACGTTTTCCCCACTGCCTCCGCATGTGGACTTTGCT
Source organism: Cherax quadricarinatus (assembly GCF_026875155.1). NCBI lineage: Eukaryota > Metazoa > Arthropoda > Malacostraca > Decapoda > Parastacidae > Cherax > Cherax quadricarinatus. The sequence goes on from NC_069409.1 coordinate 14,957,324, forward strand.
AACCCTTCCAGTCCCGTAGGAACCCTTAACCGGCGGAGTTCAAGTATCTTTCAGTGCCAATCATGGCCTATTTACAGTGGAATATACGCTGCCGCAGGGGTAAGCGGGGGTGACTTCAGGAGTGGTTACATCTCCTCAGTGGCCCCTGTGGGGTGGTTGTGCTTACAGGAACCAAATTACACTCTGCCTGTTTATTTCTCACTTCTCAGCCGAGAATTTATTGTATGCTTCAATCCTTTGCCTGATGGACCTTTAATGAAAGTGCCCTGCTTCTCCGCACTGATATTCCATACCATCAGCTATATGTTCATACTTCGGCTGCATGACACAGCAGCCCGTATCCACGTACATAGGTGGTATACGCGCTGTGCTTATATCGCTCTCCTGCTCGGTTCGTCATTACCACCGCCACCCGATGCGTTACTTTGTGTGGTGATTTAATTGCCCACCATTTCCTCTGGGGGGGGTCTCACTGTGATTCCCGTGGAATCAGTGAGAGGCGTTTCTTAGCCACCCACCCCCTCCATAGTTTAAATACCAGGTACTCAGACACCCATGTTGATCCCTCGGACTCAGACTCTCTCTTTGCATCGATGCTCTCCAGTCTGCTCTTCCCTCCGCCGCAATTAGACTTGTCACTTTGGTCAGGTCTCCCGGACTTAACATGAACAGTGATCCATTCCCCAATCATTCTTACTTCCCCTTCAGAATTCGCCACCACTTGCACAACCACGCTGCAATTAATCGGCAAATTGAACCACTTTACTCACACCGAACTGTTTTAGAAGGTACCTTCTTCGTCCCTCCATGCGATGAGCTTGTACAGCGCTTCGCCGTCCTCCGTGTCACACCGCATGCTTCTCATTCTATAATACCCCAAACTTCGGGCAGGGCATTCTCAAAATGCGTGCCTTGGTGGGTCCTGCTTGTGCTCCGTGCAGTAGTTTGAAACGCGCTGTAGGGGGCAGGTACCGGACAATAGAACCTCAGAGCGAACTCGGTTGATTGTTAAAACAGAAGCGTGCGATTGCTCGCCGTGTCAGCCGTGATGGTCCCCATCACCTCAAGTCATACCTCAGCAACAGAAGCCAATAGGTGGATGCAAATGGGCAAACTCCGCTGCACAACAATTACAGTTGGGGTCCCACAGGGTAGTGTCCTTGGCCCTCGTGCGCGGTGCTCTATACCAGAAAGGGACCGAGGTGGGGGGGGGGGGGGGGGGGGGGGGGGGGGGGGGGGGGGGGGGTGGGACAAATGGCTTCGCAATTACTCAAACCCACACTATTTCAATGACACACAATACCCTCGCCCACCCGAAGCCAGGCACGCTACCAACACTGTACTACCAATTACAGAAAATATCTACCGGATGAGACTAGCAAACTTACACTAAACCGTGACAAAAACCTACGTCATTCAGTTGTGGTAACAGACACAGATGCCTCTTAACATAATGATAAACGATCACCTATCACAAAGAGAACAGAGGGAAAATTCGTAGAATCCCCGTGATACTAGACTCAAATGTTCCATACACATATACAATCAAATTTCGAAGAAGTTTCCAAGACTGTAGGCATACTATCGAAGATACTGTACTATGTCCACAGTCAGCCCTCCTGGCCTATATCACCTCTTTTTACTCCCTATCGCTTCGATGGAAATGTGTGCATGGGGGCTCACAACAAGTACCCACTCAGACCACATTACCCAACAAAAGCACAGTTTAAAGAAACAAATTCTCACTATAGGCAGCACACTCCGCCACCAATATTTCAATACCCTAAACCGATCACCATACAAAACATCCAATACTTATTACTGCACCTATTACATACTAGACACTTAACGCTGATATAACCCCGCCCCTCAAACAGCTCCCTTACCAACCTCAACAAACACATGACCATAACACAAGACACGGCTCACTCGTGATTGCCTCGTGTCCAGCGCACACTACAAAAACTCAATGCACATAAAAGGCCCCGAAATCGGAATTCAGTGACCTGTATAAAAAAGAAACACTACCTGTTTAGAATTTCAAGACTCTGTCTCAAGATCACTTACTCACCCCAAAACCAAATAAATACTGAATACCTGAACCTTATAAAGTGGTATATCTTAAATGTTTTCTCACAATTATATCACATAAATGTTAAACATAAAACCCAATCTCTAAACTTTATTATTTTTTAATACACTACCTAACAGAATCCTCCATTCTACTGAATGTTCAACAATGACATACAACCATATGAACCGGCTTTGTAATACTCACTTGTGCGTTAATAGTAACTGTTTACATTAAAGTTTTATATCACTGATTTCAACATGCTTAGTTTATCTAAGCTAATTTTTAGAGCCACCCGTAAATGCCTATGCTATATAAGTGGCTTTGGCATGCTGCTCTTATCTGTATTTTTTTTGTACCTCAGTATGTGTGCTCCAAATTTAAATAAATCAATAAATAAATAAAGAAATAAAGAATGGTGGATGAGAAGTTTGTAGTGATAATGTTTGTAGTGATAATGTTTGTAGTGATAATGTTTGTAGTGATAATGTTTGTAGTGATAATGTTTGTAGTGATAATGTTTGTAGTGATGTTTGTAGTGATAATGTTTGTAGTGATAATGTTTGTAGTGATAATGTTTGTAGTGATAATGTTTGTAGTGATGTTTGTAGTGATAATGTTTGTAGTGATAATGTTTGTAGTGATGATGTTTGTAGTGATAATGTTTGTAGTGATAATGTTTGTAGTGATAATGTTTGTATGAGAATGTTTTGTAGGGAGAAGGGTTGAGGTGAGAAGGTTTGGTATGATATGTTGGTAGTGAGAATGTTTGTAGGGATAAGGTGTGGGGGAGGGAGTAGGGTTGGAGGGATGTTTGTATGATAATGGGGGAGTGTGAAGGTTTTTGTAGGGGGATTAAGTTGTAGTGATAATGTTTGTAGTGATAATGTTTGTAGTGATAATGTTTGTAGTGATAATGTTTGTAGTGATAATGTTTGTAGTGATAATGTTTGTAGTGATAATGTTTGTAGTGATGTTTGTAGTGATAATGTTTGTAGTGATAATGTTTGTAGTGATGATGTTTTTATGATAATGTTTGAGTTGATAATGGGTGGGAGTAGGAGGTTTGTAATGAGAATGTGGGAGGGATAATGTTGTGTAGTGATAATGGGTGGTAGTGATAATGTTTGGTAGTGATAATGTTTTGAGTGATAAGGTTTGTAGTGATAAGCGTTTTGGAGTGATGTGTTGGAAGTGATAGTTTTGTAGTGATAATGTGGTGGTAGGGATATGTTGTGTAGTGATAATGTTGTGAGTGAGAAATGTTTTGTAGTGATAATGTGGTGTAGTGATAAATGTGTGTAGTGAGTAAGGGTTGTAGTGAGGTGGGGGTAGGAGAAGGGTTGGAGGGATAAGTGTGTAGTGGATAAGGTTGTGTAGGGATAATGTTTGTAGGTGATAAGGGGTGGAGTGGAGAAGGTGTGTGGAAGTGATAAATGTTTGGAGGGAGAATGTTGTAAGTGATAATGGTTGGTAGTGAGAATGTTTGGTAGTGGATAATGTTTGTAGTGATGTGTGTAGTGATAATGTTTGTAGTTGAGTATGTTGTAGTGATAATGTTTGTAGTGAAAATGTATGTAGTATAATGTATTGAAGTGATAATGTTTGTATGATAATGTTTGGAGTGATAATGTTTGTAGTGATAAGTGTTTTGTAGTGATGTTTGGTAGTGATAAGTTTGGAGATAATGTTTGTAGTGATCATTTTGTATTAAATACGTTTGGTAGTGATAAGGGTTGGTATAAATGTTTTGTAGGGAGAATGTTTGTAGTGATAATGTTTGTATGATAATGTTAGTGATAATGTTGGTAGGCTAATTTTGTAGTTAGGATGTTTGTAGTGATATGTTTTGTAGAGATAATGTTGTAGTGAGAAGTTTTGTAGTGATAATTTAGAGTGGATAATGTTAGTAGTGATAATGTTTGTAGTGATAATGTTTGTAGTGATGTTTGTAGTGATAATGTTTGTAGTGATAATGTTTGTAGTGATGATGTTTGTAGTGATAATGTTTGTAGTGATAATGTTTGTAGTGATAATGTTTGTAGTGATAATGTTTGTAGTGATAATGTTTGTAGTGATAATGTTTGTAGTGATGTTTGTAGTGATAAGGTTTGTATGCATAATGTTTGTAAGTGATAATGTTTGTAGTGATAATGTTTGTAGTGATGTTTGTAGTGATAATGTTTGTAGTGATAATGTTTGTAGTGATAATGTTTGTAGTGATAATGTTTGTAGTGATAATGTTTGTAGTGATAATGTTTGTAGTGATAATGTTTGTAGTGATAATGTTTGTAGTGATAATGTTTTGTAGTGAGGTGGTAGTGATAATGTTTGTAGTGATAATGTTTGTAGTGATATTTGTAGTGATAATGTTTGTAGTGATAATGTTTGTAGTGATAATGTTTGTAGTGATAATGTTTGTAGTGATAATGTTTGTAGTGATGAGTTTGTAGTGATAATGTTTGTAGTGATAATGTTTGTAGTGATAATGTTTGTAGTGATAATGTTGTAGTGATAATGTTTTAATATTAAGTTTGTAGAGATAATGATGTAGTGATAATGTTTGTAGTGATAATGTTTGTAGTGATAATGTTTGTAGTGATAATGTTTGTAGTGATAATGTTTGTAGTGATAATGTTTGTAGTGATAATGTTTGTAGTGATAATTTTCTTTGACTCATGACTGTCACTTTGTGACATTAAATGTTATTGTTGAGTATCAAAAAATGTTTTATGTACCCAAATGAAGCTTGTTAATGTACCCAGGGTCGGATTAAGAAGTATCCGGGCTCTAGGCTACTCAATTGGCGGGCCACCTTTGAGTTTACGGTAAAGTGAAGCGACCCTATTCCAGCTTGGGGTGTGGGGGGCGGTGTGACCCTGTTTAAGGTCTAATTAAATACATTCTGGCTATTTAGATTAAATTTAATAGGGAAAGTACATCAAGACAACCAAAACCATTTACCAACAGCCATTATAACTATCTTGTTAAATCATGCATTTTAAAGAGAATAAACTCGACAGCAATAGTAATTACTAGAGTAGCTATGTAAAGTAGTGGCATCATGGTTACCTATTATAATAATTATAATAATAAATAAAAGCCACATATAAATAAATGACCGTTGATAATTAATTACTACCGATGGCGAAAAGGAATTATTTTTTTAAGAGTTCTGTTGTTTAAGCAGTAAACTAAATCCAAGGACAACGATTGGCATTAGTGTTTGCAAATAAAGCTACTGAAATTCTTGTGTTATAATATCTAGAAGTATTAATATTAGAACGTCGTCAGGTTGTTCTTCAACTCTATATATCTTGGTTAGGCCTTATTAGACTATGCTGACTCAGTTCTGGTCACCGTATTACAGAATGGATATAAAATGCTATCGGAAAGTACAAAGGAGGTATGACCAAAGATTGATATCATGTATCAGATATCTTTCCCTATGGAGATAGACTGAAGGCCTGAATCTGCACTCTTTCGAAAGGAGATAGAATTAGGTGAGGATATGATCGAGGTGTATAAATGGCAAAACAGGATTAAAATAAAGGGGATGTAAATAGACAATGTGAAAATTTCAGCCAAGACAGGACTCGCAGCAATGGTTTCAAGTTGGAAAAAACAATTAGACTTACAGGAAGGATATCAAGAAAGTACTGGTTTGGTAATAGCGTTGTGGATGAGTGGAACAAACTCCCAAGTACAGTTATTGGGCCTTAAAACGTTGTGTTGTTTTATAAATTGGTTAGATAAATACATGAGTGAGGTGTTGGTGGTGTGTAAGTTAGGACCTTATAGCTTGTGCTGCTGGGTCTGGTACAGTGCTCAACCTTGAGTGGGGATGACCAGACTGGGTGGGATCATTGGATAATCCGGGGGGGGGGTCATTGGTATAATCCGGAGGGGACATGGACATATCTGCATGGGTCAGTAGGCCTGCTGACAGTGTTCCTTCTTTCTTATGTCTTATGTTATTATGTCATCATACATTCACAAGTATTCCCAATCATGATTCTTTGGTTAAAATGAGTGTTTTCTTTACAGTGTTCCTGTGAGCTTTGCATAATCTGCAGCCCAGGCCCGGCTGATACCTCGTTATCCCACCATGGAAGCAGGAGGAGAGATAATGATTATATACACCTGGAAAATCACTTAGAGAGGGATCAGTTTACGAACTTGCCACGAAAATCATACAACGAAAGCAAAAGAAAATTGGCTGACGATGGAACATCCCCAGCAGGGCCTGTGGTTAATACTTTGGATTGCATGCATGCAGCAAGTAGACAGCCCTGGTTGATCAGGGGCTTCTGATCCACCATGAGCGCTGGTACACAGACCAGGCCGTGGGGGGGCATTGGACCCCAGGAACTCTCTCCAGGTATACTCCAGTGTAAACATGACCACTAAGTACTTGAGGGCTAGGTACATGAGACTAGGTACATGAGGACTAGGTACATCAAATAGGCTACATGAGGGACTAATGGTACATGAGGACTTAGGTAATGAGGTAGGTACTTTGTGACTAGGTACATGAGGCTAGTACATGAGGCTAGGTACATGAGGCTACATGCAGGAGGCTTGGTAACTGTGGACTAGTTACATTGAGGAATAGGTACAGAGTCTACGTGGCATGAGGCTAGGGAAAATGTGAGTGACTAGGTTACATCATCAATATTGTACAAACGAGGCTATTACATAAGGCCAAAATACCATTTGAGAGGAAGGTTCATCACAGGCCAGGTTCCAGGAGGCTAAAGGTACATGAGACCAGGTAACATGTAGGCTAGGTACATGCGTGGGACAGGTACATGAGGCCAGCGGGTCTTGAGTCAAGGTAACATGAACGCTAGGTTATCATGACGCTTCCGCGCGCTCTACAACTGGCTAGGTTACATGGAATCCAGGGCATACACCCCCCCCAATGCACGGGCCCCACCACCCAGGTTAACCCCCACTGAGGCAAGGTTATGTGGCCAGGTTCATGTAGCATAGGTACATGAGACCAGGTTATATATGGTCCAGGTAACATGAGGCTAGGTGTACAAGAGGCTAGGTACATAAGACAGGTAACTCGCTAGTCCAGGTACATGAAGCTAGGTACATGAGGCAGGTCAATGGAATACAGGTAACATGAGACCAGGTACATGTGGCCTGGTACATGATCCCAGATTATAATAGACGTCGCTCAGGTACTTGAGTACAGGTACATGAGTCACATAGGTACTTGAGTTCCAGGTACATGTGGTACAGGTACATGACACTACGGTACACGAAGCTTAAGGATACATAAGAGCCAGGATAATGAGACCAGGTACTACAGAGGCTAGGTACATGCAGGTTAGGATACTATGAAGGCAGGTACATGAATGCTAGGTTAACTGAGCTTGAGTACAAGGGGGCTAGAGTACTTGAACCCAAGTACTTGAGCACCAGGTAACATTGTTGGCCAGGTACATGTAGCTAGATATTCATGAGACTAGGATACATGAGGCCAAGGTACTGGGACCAGTTACTATAATAGGCGCCTGTCATGTGGCTATGTACAAAAGGCATTGGTACATAAGGACCAGGTACATGAGGCCAGGTAAATGAGGCCTGGTATATGAGGCCATGGTATTGAGGCCAGGTATATTTGCAAGGTACATGAGGCAAGGTACAATGACGGCACAGATACATGGCCTGCGAGGCACTGATGGCCAGGTATATTAGGTTTAAGGTACATGATGCCAGGTATATGAGGCCAGGGTATTGAGGCCAGGTACATGCGCCCTAGTACAGAGTCCAGGTACTGATGGCCACGCGTACATGACTGGCCAGGTATACTAGGCTAGGTACATGAGGCCAGGAACTTGATACAAGGAACTGAGTTCCAAGTATATGAGGCTAGGTGCTATGACGGCCAGCGTACATGAGTCCAGGTACATGAGTCAGGTACCCATGAGGCCAGGTATATTAGGCTTATGTACATGAGGCAGGTATGAGGCCAGGATACATGAGGGCCAGGTATATTAGGCATAGGTACATGAGGCCAGGTAACATAGAGGCAGGGTACATGACAGGAGCGTACATGAGGCTGATACAATGCAGCGAAGGTCAATGAGGCCCAGGGTATATTAGGCTACCACAGAAATCTTCTTGCAAGCAAATAACTCCATGCCTGGAGTTTACCTTGAGAGGAGGTTCGGGAGTGGTCAACCGCATCAAGCGGCCAGGTCTGTGACAAGGCATCTGTGGGATCAGCGCCTGATCAACAAGGCGGGCTGTTGCTGCAGGTCACGCAAACAAACGTACGAGCCACCTAGCCCGGCCATCTGATCCAGGGAACTGACTTTAGGTGTTGTCCAGTGCAGCTGTAAGACTGGAGGGGTCTGATGGTAATCCCCCTTATGTGTGTGGAGGCAGTTGAACAGTCTCTGGCCCCTGACTCATTTATTGTATGGTCTGCTATAAACGTGCTAAAAGTGTAACCCTGCTTTTCATTGGGGGGATGGTGCATCGTCTTCATGCAAAGTCTTTGCTTTCGTAGTGCAGTGATTTTCGTGTGCATGTTCGGTACTAGTCCCTACTCAGGATTCTTCCAGGTGTATATACATCATGTATCTCTCTCCCTACTGCCGTATCCATGGGAATACAGGTTTAGAAAACCTCATAGTCGATTCAGTAATGAGGTGTTTTATCTCACATTATGCGGCGTGAAAGTTCTCTGTACATTTCTCTAGTCGGCAAATTTCACTGCTTGAATGGTGCTGTTAGAGTGCAGCAATAATTCATGCCTAGATAGGACACGGTGACCTGAAGAGTGTCAATCATGGGCTTGGCCCTCCCTAGTTTGAAGGTTCTCATTATCCTTTGAATTTTTCTAGACAGATGCGATTGCTACAATGTTATGGTCATTGAAGGTGAGTCATCCGAAATAATCACTCCCAGGTCTTTGACCGTTGGTGTTATCGCTATATTTTGTGGCCAGAATTTGTTTATGTACTCTGAGAAGATTTAATCTTCTCATGTTTAACACTAGATCGCCTGAGGTAATTGATAGCCAGGTTTCATGAGGCCAGGTACGTGAGGCTAGTACATGTGGCCAGTACATGAGGCCAGGTATAATTAGGCTAGGTACATGAGTCAGGTACATGGAGGCCGGTACATGAGGCCAGGTGCATGACGGCCTGGTATATTAGGCTAGGTACATGTATGGCAGGTACTGAGGCAGGTACATGGGCCGGTATATTAGGCTAGGTACATGAGGGCCAGGTACACTGACGGCAGGTACCATGAGGCCAGGTACTTGAGGCCACCATGTATATTAGGCTAGGTAGATGAGGCCAGCTACTTGTATCTCAAGGCACCTGGAGTCCAGGTTATATGAGGCTAGGTGCATGAGGCCTATGTACATGAGTCCAGGTACATGAGTACCAGGTACTATGAGGCCATGAGATATAATAGGTCTAGGTACATGAGGCCAGGTACAGAGGCCAGGTACATGAGGTCAGGTATATATTAGGCTAGGTAACATGAGGCCAGGTACATGAAGCACGGTACATGAGGCACAGGTTATTAGGACTAGGTACATGAGCTCAGGTACATGACGGCCAGGTACCATGAGCGAGGTACATTTGAGTCATCGGCCAGATACATGCAGGCGAGGTACATGAGGCCAAGGTATATTAGGCTAGGTCACATGATGCAAGGCTTCATGAAGGCAGGTTCGTGAGGCAGGTTACATGTGGCCAGGTCCATGATGGCGGTATATTAGGCCAGGTTCAATGTGGCCAAGGACAATGAGGCCAAGGTTATTTTTAGGCTAGGTACATGAGGCCAGGTAATGAGTCCAGGTACATGAGGCCAGGTATCATGAGTCCAGGTCATGAGGCAAAGGTACATGATGCCAGGTATAATAGGCTAGGTAATTGAGTCCAGGTTACATGAGCGCCAGGGTCAATGAGGCAGGTAACAATGAAGAACAGGTATATTAGATAGTTTCATGAGGCCAGGTACATGAGGCAGGACATGAGCCAGGTACTGAGGGCCAGGTTATATTAGGCTAGGTACATGTAAGGCATGCCCGTACATGAAGGCCAGGTATATTAGGCTAGGTACATTGAGGCCAGGTACTGAGTCCAGGTACATGAGGCCAGGTACATGAGGGTGGTATATTAGGCTAGGTACATGAGTCCAGGTACATGAGGCCAGTATATGTAGGGCTAAGGTACATGAGGATAAGGTACATTGTGGCCAAGGTACATGAGGTTGATGGAATGAATAGATAGGTATTCAGAACATAACTGTCATCCGTGACATATAATAATTCACTTGCCTATACTTTTTTGGGTTATTCCAGGTATCTTTACCATATGCTGCTATGTATGATAATCTAGTAACTGTATTGGTGTTTATACCTGAATAAATTACTTACTCTTCTTCAATCTAACTCTCTCTTCCTTGAACACCCACGCCACTGACTTCAAACTACCTTGATATAATCATTCACCAGCTTCGCAACAACCTTGATTATACATAATACCCCACCAGCTTCAACACATTTGATATACATCATTTCACAGCGATTCAACAACACTAGGATTAAACTTCAATTCACCAGCTTCAACACCTTGAATACCTAATCATTCACAGCTCAACAACTAGAATATAACATCATTCACCAGCTTCAAACAACTAGATCAATTAAAACATCATTCACAGGCTTCAACAACTTGATTATACATCATCACCAGCTTCAACAACCCTTGTTATACATCATTCTCCAGCTTCAAACACTCATGATTATACAATCATCACTAGCTTCAACAACCATGTTATAATCATTCATCAGCTTCAACAACCTTGTATATCCATCATTATCAGCTTCAACAAACCTGATATACTTACAATTTCCACCCCCAAAAGCCTTCAACTTCCTTGATGATTATCTTTCACCAGCTTCAACAGTATCATGTCTATACATCATTCACCTGCTTCAATACACCTTGATTATACATCATTCACTGCTTCAACAACGTGATGAGAAATCAGTTCACACAGCTTACAAACAACCTTGACTAACATCATTCTCCCGCTACAATCAACCTTGTCTATACAGATCATTCACCCAGCTTCTACATCCTTGAATATACATCATTCACAGCCTCTCAACCAACCTAGATATATTCATTCACCAGCTTCAACAACCTTTGGATTTACATCATTCTCCCAGCTTCAAACAACCTTTGATATACATCATTCACTCAGCTTCAACAACCTTGTTATACATAGTCACCAAGCGCTTTCAACAACCTGATATACATCATTCAGTCAGCTTCAAAGACAACCTTGATATACTCTCATTCACCAGCTTCAACAAAACCTTGGATATACATCATTTCACCAGCTTCACAACAACCTTGATTGACATCATTCACCAGCTTCAACAACCTTGATATACATCATTAATCAGCTTCAACAACCTTGATATCATCTTCACAAGCTTCAACATCCTTGATATACATCATTCACAGCTTCAACAAACTTGATAATCATTCATTCACCAGCTTCAACAACATTGTTTATACATCACTTTCAACCAGCTTGACCAACTAGATATACTTCATGCACCAGCTTGAACAACCTTTGACTATACTTCATTCACCAAGTTCAAACAACCTTGATTTACATCATTCCCCCAGCTTCTAACTAACTTGATATTACATCATTTCACAGCCTTCAACAACCCTTGATATACATCATTCACCAGCTTCAACTAACCTTGATATACACATCTCACACAGCTTCTACAACCTTGATATACATCATTCACCATGCTTCAAACAAACCTTGATATACATCATTCAACAGCTCATATACCTTGATATACATTCAGTCCCCAGCTTCAACATACCTCTGATATATACATCATTCAACCAGCTTCAACAACCTTGTTCATAACATCATTACGACAGCTCAACAACCTTGAATATTAACATCAGTCACCAGCTTCAAACAACTTGATATAAATCATTCACCTTCGCTTTTCAACAACCTTGGATATTACATCATTCAACAGATTTCAACACGCCTTGAATATTCTTATTCCCAGCCTTCAACAACCTTGTGATATACATCATTCACCAGACTACAAACAACCTTGATTTACATCATTCACCAAGCTTCAAACAAACCTTGTTAAATCATTCACCAGCTTCAAACTAACCTTGTAATACATCATTCACCAGCTTTCAACAACCTTTGATATACATCATTCACCAGCTTCAAAAACCTTGCTCCTATTCATCATTCAAACAGCTTCAACAACATTGATATAAATCATTCACCAGCTTCCAAACAACCTTGATTATACATTCATTCATCAGCTTCAACCAACCTTGACTATACTTGAATTCACAGCTTCAACAACCTTGTTATAATTACATTCACCAGCTTACAACAAAACACTTGCAACGATAAATCATTCACCAGCATCAACAACCTTGAGACTACACTCAATTCACCAGCTTCACAACCTTGATTATACATCATTCACCAGATCAAACAAACCTTGATATACATCACTGCACACAGCTTCAACAAACTTGCATATACTTCATTCACACCAGCTCTCAACAACCTTGATCATACATCGTTCACTCCAGCGTCAAAAACCTTGAAGATATACTTCATTCACCAGCTTCAAACAAACATTTGATATTCATCATTCACCTGCTTCAACAACTCTTTGATATTACATAATTCACAGCTTCAACAACTTGTATACACTCAGGTCACAAGCTTCAAACTCATTTTATACATTCTTCACCAGTTCAACAACTTGAAATACTCTCAATTCACCAGCTTCAACACCTTGATATACATCATTCTCCAGCTTCAACAACCTTGAGTATACATCTTTCACCAGCTTACAAACAACCTTGAATATCACATCAATCACCGCTTCTACAACCTTGTTATACATCATTTTCACCAGCTTCAACAACCTGATATACATCATCTCATCCAGCTTCAACAACCTTGCTTATTCTATTCAGTCACAGCTTCAACAACCTTGATATACATTCATTCACCAGCCTTCAACATCCTTTGAATCATACATCAATTCACCAGCTTCAACAACCTTGTATACATCATTCACAGCTTCAACTAACCTTGATTTACATCCATTCACCCAGCTTCAACAATCCTTAGAAGACTCTTCACCAGCTTCATTACACCTCTGATATAATCAAGTCATCCAAGTCTTCAACACCCTTGATATAAAATTCACAGCCTTCAACACACCTTTGATATTACATCTTTCACCAAGCTTCAACAACCTTGATAAACATCCTTCCCCAGCTTCAACAATACCTTGATATACCCATTCATTCACCAGCTTCACAACAATTGATATTACATTCATTCACGAGCGTTAATTACACCTTGATTATATGTACATCATTCACCAGCTTCTACACCTTGATTACTCATTCACGCTTCAGAACAACCTTGATAAACATACTCATTAACCAGCTCTCATACAACCTTTGATAAACATCATTCCACCAGCTTCTCTATAAAACCTTGATTACATCAACTGTCATCCCCCGCTTCGACAACCTTGATATACCTTCATATTAACACAGACTTCAAACAAACCTTGATAACTACATATTCACCTGCTTCAAAACCTTGATATACCATCAAGTCACCAGCTTCAAGACAACTCTAGATATACATCATTCACCGCTTCACAACCTTGATATACATCTATTACAACCAGAACTTACATATCCAGTGATCTACATCATGCATCAGAGTCTCAAAATCTTGATATACATCATTTCACAAGCTTCAACAACCTTCGATATATTTCATTCACAGCTTCAAAAACTTGATATAACATCGTTCACCAGCTTCTAACAACCTTGCTGTATACATCACATTCTGACCAGCTTCAACAAAACCTTGATTACATCAATTCACAAAGCTTCCAACAATCCTGATATACATCATTCACCAGCTTCAAAAACCTTGATATACATCATTACACCTGCGTCCAAACAACCTTGATATACATCATTCACCAGCATTCAACACCATTGATTATAACATCATTCACCAAGCTTCAAAACCTTGTCTATACATCATTCACCAGCTTCATACACAATTGATATACATCATGTACAGCTTCTACACAGACCTTGATGAAGATCCATTCCACTCCTAGCTTCCCACACCTTGTATAATTCTAGCATTCACCTGCCTTCAACAACCTTGAGTATAATGCATTTCACCAGCTTCAACAAACTTCATTAATCATTCACCAGCTTCAACACCTTGATATACATCATCTCACCAGCTTCAACAACCTTGATTATACGTCATACACAGCCTTCAACAACCTTGTATAGGCATCATTTCATCAGCCTTCAAACTAACATTGATAGCATCATTCACCTGCATTCAACAACCATTTGATATTCATCATTCACCGCTTAAACAAACCTATAGATATAAATCATTCACAGACTTCAACAACTTAGAGATATAACATCATTCTCCCAGCTCAACAAACCTTGATCATACTCATCCATTCACCAGCTTACAACAACCTTGATATACAACTCCTTTCACTCAGCTCTTCAACAACCTTGATATACATATCTCTCCAGCTTCAACAACCTGATATAATCATTTTCAGCTTAAACACTTGATATAATCATTAATCAGCTTCAACATCCTTGATATCATCATACACCAGCTTTCAACGACATTGATATACATCATTATCAGCTTACAACACCTTGAATATACATCCATTCACCAAGGATTCAACAACCTTGATGTACGTAACATTCAGCAGTTCAAAACACTTGAATATACATCATTCACCAGCTTCAAATCCTTGATATACATCAATTTATCAGCTTCAAAAAACCCTTACTATAACATCATTCACAGCTTCAAGACACCATGATATTACATCTTTCATCAGCTTCAAAACCTTGTTATACATCATTCATCAGCTTCAACAATTGATATACATCATTCACCAGCTCAAACAACCATTGAATAAACATCATTATCAGCTTCAACAAACGTGATATCTCAGTATGTAGTACAACCAGCAACAGTACCAGTCTCAGTTTTAACAGTTACAGGAACCGTACGGTGACTCGACGACCAAACCGTCTGAGTCACGGGCTTTCATATTGTGCTGAGCTCTGACACTCATTCAAAACACCCACTACGGGGTATCTGGCCAGCCCGTCCCTAGGCAGTTTGACGACAGTGTTGCCAAGGTGAAAGGTATCGGCTGCGGGCTATGTCCACTTAACATCTTACTCATACGTAAAACAGCCTACGTGAGTATTTTCTACCCTAATCCACGTATCGAACTCCCATTGACTATAAATTGTGTTTGCTACAGCCGGTGTGCGAGCGTGGGATTTACGTTTTTAAACGGGTAATTCAAGGCGTCTTGAAGACTGTTGTGAGTAGCCGGCTGCGGCTCAAAGTTGAATGCCCTCCCCTCACGACCCTCCAGCCAGCAGCTTATACCCAATGTCAACTCAATACACTACTGCCTAGCAAGCCTGTTGAGCCTCGTTTCAAGCTTCCTGGCCTTAGTTCGTGTCGTAATTGCTTCAATTCTCGACGGGGTCATGACCGGATTTTGCAATTAAGCCAGTCAGTAAGCCAAGACTGTGGAAGTGAACGCCATGTCAGCCTATTACATCCACGCCTGTCTCCTGTTAACAATCCCTCTGCTCCTCGTGATTTGTGCATCGTTACACGTTCTTTCCAGTCAGCATTCTAGGTAGGGCGTAAGCCTATAGCCAACCCAGCTTCTAACCACAGCTGAGAGTGAGATTTAAGGCCACCCCACGGGCCAGTAAGAAAGTAAGCAAATGTTACTCTGAAGTATTGTTTATATTCGCTGATGTGGCTCCCTGTTGGACTGCTTAAGAGTGTTTTACACCATTCCTGTGGCAGCTAGTGTGGGTTAAGCCTTACTCGTGGGGTAGTGGACGGATGAGCGCCGTCCGCCAGAGTTCTTCTCCCCACCTCTCCCCCCACCTACCCGTGTGATCTCCTCCTTAGTGCGCTGCGCCAAACGTACCCAAGTGAGGTCACACCCCACCACTCTCCACCACCACCAGCCATCCATATCATCTACCTTTGGTATTTTATTTTTGGTTGTTTGCACCCTTGTTAAGCGGGTCCTTGTACTGTTTTGGCTTCCTACATAATGGTCAAGAGCTTGTAGCTGGTTGCACACCGATAAAGCCAGTTATGTGTAGTGCGTCTAGAACGCACATTTCTTCACGACAACAGTGCAACTGTAGGAGGCGTCATCACCGCGCGGGACAACCGACACCCGCACACACCAGTACTCTCCGTCCGTCTCCTACTCCCGACTTCAGTGATAATTTTCATGAGACGATTTTTTTCTTGCATTTAAAGAAATTTGCGTGGATGAGACAATTAAGTAATTGTTTGTGTTACTCAAACATTGTTGTTTTTTCGCTAGCTGTGTAAACGCAGTAAGTTCTTTAACTCAGTATTTTTTCCAATTTTTGTTCGCAGGTGTTTTTAATTAACTTATATTACTTTCCATCCTGTGTTTTTCTTCTATGCTATTCGTCTGTCGTAAGTATAATTGTTGTAGTGTACCAGTCAGTCACCCTGTGTGAAGTGAATCATTTTTTTTTTATTCGTATTGTCATTGTATTTATGCAGTGATATTCAACCAAAGCTAACCACATTTTCCATTCTATTTCCTATGTGTGGTAATTTTTTTCGTAAGCCAGCAAGTGTCTCTTCCTCTATTTTTTTCGTCCAGACTGTGTAACATTATTTTCTGCCAGCAAATTTTTGTCGCTATCAGTCACAGCAATGATTTTGTTGTATCAGTCACACAAGATTTTGTTGTCATCCCACCAGCATGGATTTTGTTGTTAAGAATATATTATAGTGAAGTGTGCCACGCAAACTGTACCGTGTTATATTACCTGTTTTGTACCTGTGTTTATTTTTTTCATTATGTTTATATTCTGACACTAAATTCACCTTCTTTGATGTAATTTACAGAGATGTACTTTTAAAGTTCATAAGTGTTTTTCCTTACTCTGTTGACGTATATATTGTTTTTGTTACTACAGTTTTTACGCACATAGTAATGCAGTTAGAGAAAGGTGTATCTCTCATATCAGTTGTAAATTTTTTGATGTATCATAGCTTAGTTAATATTCATATTATTTGTCTAGACATGAGGTTTTCTCCAGCTGTGTACTCTTTTAACTATTATACTTCTGACGCTAGTGGAAGATAATTTCTTGTACAGCTTTTAGGTTCTTGTTATATGGGAAGAGACTTAGGTTTCTGGAGGACGCTTGAAGTTGATGTTTGTTGTATAACTGTATCCTGGCTCAGTTGAATTCTTCTTCTTTTATCTGATATCTTTATGATATATATATCTTTAATTTGGTCTATGCATCTATACGCGATAATATATTAAGAAAAATGTACCCAGTTTACAATGTAATTTATTTGATATCACTCTCACTAGAACGCTTTCGCAAATATGCTTTAAAATTTCTAATTTAATGGTAAGGTTTCTTTATTAGAAGAGGTAAAGACAGCTCATTTTGAAATTAATTCAGTCTCCTAGGTAATATTTTTACTTGTAGTATTTCAAGGTCTTCGTAAAAAATTGTCCCTTTTTCTCTTGCGTTCAATGAGTACCTTGTAATATTAGAGAGTTTGTTCATTTTCTCTGCCGTTGATATGCTCTGTTTTAGACCTTCATTGGAGAGAGTGATGAGATGTTTTGTCGCGAGTGGGAGGGAAGTGATGGTGAAGTCTGAGTCGTCGCGCTACGACTTATGCTTTGATAGGATGAGACGTGCATGTGCTGTTGTCGCGCGCTTCTCAGATTTTCGCTCTATATTTTTTTGGGCGCCTTTTTTGATTGAGCGCCTGTGTGTGGAGAGTAAAGGGTTTTTCACTTTACTTGAGGTGTGTGTGACGCTTTGATAAATTTGTTCACTTAGTGATAGCGGATGTCCCGAGTCGCGAATAGAAGTCTCACTTTGCAATTGATCTGTTCTACGCAGTTACGCGACCTTAAACGCATGTGTGCATCTTCGACTGGAGGCTGAGGACTACTGCGCGCAGTGACATAGCGCCCTCTTCTGAAGGTAGGAGGTGGGAGTTTGTATGTGGCACGCTAGTCTGAGTGTTTAGGATTTCTGAGGGGATTTTGTGTAGGAGAGAGAAGTGCCTCGCGAAATGTGTAGTTCGATTACGTGTCCTATAGATCTCGTGAATTAGACTTTTTAATGTAGTACCGTAGCGAGTTCAAGGCACTCAGCGGTTCACTGTCACTCCTGTCTGGAGACTCGCCAGCTCCTCACTATAATATCGATTTGACCGTTCCAGGTATAGTCCGTCGAACGCTATCCTTGCGGACTGCGTGTTCTTGTCTCGCAAGTTTCGTTCCTTCGCCCTAACGGGGCGCTTTGAGAAGAGACTTTACTTGCCTCAACGAGTTTGATTCGCCATATCTTTTGCTGAGTGCGCCACTAAGCCGTGCAGAACAAGACGTTTTCTGTGGTTCAGTGTGCTCACTCTGGTAGTGATGTTCTTGTTGTACCTTGTGGTTTCAGATTGTGATCCCATCCTAGTTGAACAGTAATCAAGTGCATCTGTGAGAGATGAAGTGTATTTCTCTGGTAAGTTGCATCACGCGTTCGTTGTAAAGGTTTGGTAGGTGTAGTTTCTTTTTAAATGATGACTAACGAGACTTCTACTTCGTCACTTGTGTGGCGGAGAGACTCAGACATTTGATATCGCACGTAATTGTTCACCGATGTCATTTCTTCTAACTCTCTGTGCCATTGACAGGATTTGAGGGATAGTAGGATTGTTCTCCGCTTGCTCATATTGCCGTGTTGTTAGCGGTTAATTTTATCAAACACGGCAGGGGAAGTCATCACACTCCACCGAGTTTTGTTCATTCCGACAGTTAGAGAAAGAACGATCCCTTTGTGTTCTTTTGAGTGAGATTTTCGCGAGTTCCTGCCTCGCCGAGTGAATAGCCACTATTATTCTGGGATCTGGGAGTGCGCAGCGCTCTGCACTACATCATGTCGACTTTTCTCCAGTGTAACTCCCTGATGAAATCTCGCTGGTACTCGAACAGCACGAGCTTGGAGTACTCCAAGCAGAAGAGTAATAACTCAGTTAGTTAATCTGACGCACGTCTTACTTTAAGGTGAATGTACGCTTTTACAGCAGTGGGTAGTTCACGCTATGTACCATTGTGTTGCACACACTGGTCTTCGGTATTTCCGTTCAGGTATGAAAACAAGCCAGATCTGAAATACTCTTTTGAGCCTAGTATGGAAACTATTTTTTCTGAGTTGATTTTAGGAATGTATGTTGTCATGCATCGCAACATGGAAGAGCAATGCTAATGACGCTCCTAATCCAATCCTAGTGCTATCCAACTACCTAGCGAACCTGGAAAGTGTTGCGCGTCTAGATTTGTTAACTAATTTCGCAATGTTTCCCCTTACAATGGTGAAACAAACATCTGCTGTGTTATGGTAGTCCCATTTCCACCGATATTGCGAGTTAGTCCTTATTGCAGGATTAAAGACTGAAGAGGGACAGTACGACCTAAAGCATTTAAAGAACGCATTATCTGGCAGGCACATACCCATCCTAAGTACCTGGACAGATAATGGAGGTTGAATTCTGTAATGAATCTTGAAAAATTTTGTGTAACCTTGTACAAGAATCTCTAAATCCACCATGTTCTCTCATCATCCTGCCTAGCAATGGAGTTTTAGCGGAACGACCAATAAGGAATGTTACTCGATGTCTTGAGAGCTCACTGCATTTCAAAGTCCACATATAGTGAAGAATTGGGGATGTATAAGTATTACATAGTATGGCGCTCGTGTTGCTATAAATTCTGGACTTACAATTGTTTCTATAGGGGACAGTACTCCACTGTATGCACAGTAAGGTGTTAGATAAACGTTTGCCATTATGAGATTGTTATATTCTAATCCGAAACAAATTACAACCCTAGATGATTTTTCATTAGCCAGAAATCTGCTACTCAGCTTAGCTCATCCAATGTGTTCTTTAGAAGGAACTCCGTGATACCTTTCATCAACAATCAACACAGCTGAATTCACGATGAGGTCGGCAAAACAACTAGATCTCAAAGCATCCAAAATCAAATGTCAGGTTTCGAGTGTTGTGATGCATGATCGTGAGTGCAACCTTGTGGTAATTCTCTCGAGCTCGCGCTCTCGCTCGAGGGGAACGTCTGCATTGCACCATGATGAGAGTTTGTATAGGTCTTAGATCAAAAGTGTTGTTTGCGAGTTGCTCATCATTTTTAGTGTTGGGTAGTTGAAACATATCACCTGGACAATAAGGATAGGTTTTGAAGAGATTAGTAGACTGGTCAGTATGAACCAGTAAGCAGCGCTCTATTTTGGCTCCATATGTAAGTTTTAGTATGTGATGATAATGATGTTCCAACCCAGGACTAATTTGAACAGACTCCTTACTTTATACTCATCATCGTGTGGGCTAGCTTCAGTGCGCAAGTATTGAGTCGAACTTGTTCTTGTTCTGGTGTTTAGAGTTTAACGTCTGTAAGGGTTAGCCTCGACAGCGTATTGTGAAATACTTCAGAGTAATCATTTGTTAAGCTTCCAATTCTCACAGATTTGGCCTCAAATTGCAGCTTGAGTTAAAGCACAATCGTAAAAGAGCTTGGATCTCAATACCAGAGTTGACACGCCATTACCTGCTTATGACAATCTTACCCTAGCAGGTGGGGGGTTTAATGTAAATAAATGTGGAATGCCAAGGTATGAATAATTACAGCTATCAGACTTTACCATCATGTTATATTTCTCTCAGAGTTTTTTTTTTGTGTTCATGTTCTCTCTCCGCATTATGGACGTTAAACCGCGCGTGCTCTTGGTGAAGATATAGTGGCGCTATCGTTACATCTAGCCCATGAATGTGATCGTGCATTTCTGTTTAAGAACTCAGTCTCCTCGCGATCGAACTGCATACTATTCAAGTTAGAAAAATTCGTTTTGATGTTTTTTAGTTTACCAAACTTGCGTTAATCTCAAGGTTGATGTCGCGTGTTCATTTTGTTTTGAAGTTATTTATGTTGTACTATTAGTACACCTTTGTATTGCAGTACAGTTTCAGTTTCGTAAGAGCTGTTTCAAGTTAACGAATGTTCTTCTTCTATGTGTATTATATGTTTTCATGTTGTGGACTAGTGTGTACAAGATGTTGATTATAGATATGAGCCAAAGCAGTTGGTAATTAGCCTGCATCTCTAGTTTGTATTAGTTGTTATGGTCGGGACGGACACTTCAATGCAGTAGCTGTATAGCCTTTGGCATAGACGTTCTTTTGATTATAATAATTATAATAATAAATAAAAGCCACATATAAATAAATGACCGTTGATAATTAATTACTACCGATGGCGAAAAGGAATTATTTTTTTAAGAGTTCTGTTGTTTAAGCAGTAAACTAAATCCAAGGACAACGATTGGCATTAGTGTTTGCAAATAAAGCTACTGAAATTCTTGTGTTATAATATCTAGAAGTATTAATATTAGAACGTCGTCAGGTTGTTCTTCAACTCTATATATCTTGGTTAGGCCTTATTAGACTATGCTGACTCAGTTCTGGTCACCGTATTACAGAATGGATATAAAATGCTATCGGAAAGTACAAAGGAGGTATGACCAAAGATTGATATCATGTATCAGATATCTTTCCCTATGGAGATAGACTGAAGGCCTGAATCTGCACTCTTTCGAAAGGAGATAGAATTAGGTGAGGATATGATCGAGGTGTATAAATGGCAAAACAGGATTAAAATAAAGGGGATGTAAATAGACAATGTGAAAATTTCAGCCAAGACAGGACTCGCAGCAATGGTTTCAAGTTGGAAAAAACAATTAGACTTACAGGAAGGATATCAAGAAAGTACTGGTTTGGTAATAGCGTTGTGGATGAGTGGAACAAACTCCCAAGTACAGTTATTGGGCCTTAAAACGTTGTGTTGTTTTATAAATTGGTTAGATAAATACATGAGTGAGGTGTTGGTGGTGTGTAAGTTAGGACCTTATAGCTTGTGCTGCTGGGTCTGGTACAGTGCTCAACCTTGAGTGGGGATGACCAGACTGGGTGGGATCATTGGATAATCCGGGGGGGGGGTCATTGGTATAATCCGGAGGGGACATGGACATATCTGCATGGGTCAGTAGGCCTGCTGACAGTGTTCCTTCTTTCTTATGTCTTATGTTATTATGTCATCATACATTCACAAGTATTCCCAATCATGATTCTTTGGTTAAAATGAGTGTTTTCTTTACAGTGTTCCTGTGAGCTTTGCATAATCTGCAGCCCAGGCCCGGCTGATACCTCGTTATCCCACCATGGAAGCAGGAGGAGAGATAATGATTATATACACCTGGAAAATCACTTAGAGAGGGATCAGTTTACGAACTTGCCACGAAAATCATACAACGAAAGCAAAAGAAAATTGGCTGACGATGGAACATCCCCAGCAGGGCCTGTGGTTAATACTTTGGATTGCATGCATGCAGCAAGTAGACAGCCCTGGTTGATCAGGGGCTTCTGATCCACCATGAGCGCTGGTACACAGACCAGGCCGTGGGGGGGCATTGGACCCCAGGAACTCTCTCCAGGTATACTCCAGTGTAAACATGACCACTAAGTACTTGAGGGCTAGGTACATGAGACTAGGTACATGAGGACTAGGTACATCAAATAGGCTACATGAGGGACTAATGGTACATGAGGACTTAGGTAATGAGGTAGGTACTTTGTGACTAGGTACATGAGGCTAGTACATGAGGCTAGGTACATGAGGCTACATGCAGGAGGCTTGGTAACTGTGGACTAGTTACATTGAGGAATAGGTACAGAGTCTACGTGGCATGAGGCTAGGGAAAATGTGAGTGACTAGGTTACATCATCAATATTGTACAAACGAGGCTATTACATAAGGCCAAAATACCATTTGAGAGGAAGGTTCATCACAGGCCAGGTTCCAGGAGGCTAAAGGTACATGAGACCAGGTAACATGTAGGCTAGGTACATGCGTGGGACAGGTACATGAGGCCAGCGGGTCTTGAGTCAAGGTAACATGAACGCTAGGTTATCATGACGCTTCCGCGCGCTCTACAACTGGCTAGGTTACATGGAATCCAGGGCATACACCCCCCCCAATGCACGGGCCCCACCACCCAGGTTAACCCCCACTGAGGCAAGGTTATGTGGCCAGGTTCATGTAGCATAGGTACATGAGACCAGGTTATATATGGTCCAGGTAACATGAGGCTAGGTGTACAAGAGGCTAGGTACATAAGACAGGTAACTCGCTAGTCCAGGTACATGAAGCTAGGTACATGAGGCAGGTCAATGGAATACAGGTAACATGAGACCAGGTACATGTGGCCTGGTACATGATCCCAGATTATAATAGACGTCGCTCAGGTACTTGAGTACAGGTACATGAGTCACATAGGTACTTGAGTTCCAGGTACATGTGGTACAGGTACATGACACTACGGTACACGAAGCTTAAGGATACATAAGAGCCAGGATAATGAGACCAGGTACTACAGAGGCTAGGTACATGCAGGTTAGGATACTATGAAGGCAGGTACATGAATGCTAGGTTAACTGAGCTTGAGTACAAGGGGGCTAGAGTACTTGAACCCAAGTACTTGAGCACCAGGTAACATTGTTGGCCAGGTACATGTAGCTAGATATTCATGAGACTAGGATACATGAGGCCAAGGTACTGGGACCAGTTACTATAATAGGCGCCTGTCATGTGGCTATGTACAAAAGGCATTGGTACATAAGGACCAGGTACATGAGGCCAGGTAAATGAGGCCTGGTATATGAGGCCATGGTATTGAGGCCAGGTATATTTGCAAGGTACATGAGGCAAGGTACAATGACGGCACAGATACATGGCCTGCGAGGCACTGATGGCCAGGTATATTAGGTTTAAGGTACATGATGCCAGGTATATGAGGCCAGGGTATTGAGGCCAGGTACATGCGCCCTAGTACAGAGTCCAGGTACTGATGGCCACGCGTACATGACTGGCCAGGTATACTAGGCTAGGTACATGAGGCCAGGAACTTGATACAAGGAACTGAGTTCCAAGTATATGAGGCTAGGTGCTATGACGGCCAGCGTACATGAGTCCAGGTACATGAGTCAGGTACCCATGAGGCCAGGTATATTAGGCTTATGTACATGAGGCAGGTATGAGGCCAGGATACATGAGGGCCAGGTATATTAGGCATAGGTACATGAGGCCAGGTAACATAGAGGCAGGGTACATGACAGGAGCGTACATGAGGCTGATACAATGCAGCGAAGGTCAATGAGGCCCAGGGTATATTAGGCTACCACAGAAATCTTCTTGCAAGCAAATAACTCCATGCCTGGAGTTTACCTTGAGAGGAGGTTCGGGAGTGGTCAACCGCATCAAGCGGCCAGGTCTGTGACAAGGCATCTGTGGGATCAGCGCCTGATCAACAAGGCGGGCTGTTGCTGCAGGTCACGCAAACAAACGTACGAGCCACCTAGCCCGGCCATCTGATCCAGGGAACTGACTTTAGGTGTTGTCCAGTGCAGCTGTAAGACTGGAGGGGTCTGATGGTAATCCCCCTTATGTGTGTGGAGGCAGTTGAACAGTCTCTGGCCCCTGACTCATTTATTGTATGGTCTGCTATAAACGTGCTAAAAGTGTAACCCTGCTTTTCATTGGGGGGATGGTGCATCGTCTTCATGCAAAGTCTTTGCTTTCGTAGTGCAGTGATTTTCGTGTGCATGTTCGGTACTAGTCCCTACTCAGGATTCTTCCAGGTGTATATACATCATGTATCTCTCTCCCTTTTTGCAACATCCCAAAACCCCCTTGTATGCAGGGGCATTATGGACAGCTTAAAATTAACTTAAGATTAACTAAGCAATAATATATTCAGTGGTAAAAACATTATTGTAAACAGATAACAATTTAGCACAAATGAGTATTACAAAGACAGGTCATATGGTCATTTACTGTGTTGCTGAGCATTCAGTAGAATGGAGTATTCTGTTAGGTAATGTAATTAAAAAATAAAGTTTGATTTGGTCACAGGTTAGACATTTATGAGATAAAATAATGAGATTATTATTATTATTATTATTATTATTATTATTATTATTATTATTATTATTATTGTTATTATTATTATTATAATCAAGGGGGGATGTGGATGGCGTACAGGCTTAATTCGGGGAACTGGAGCACAGATCCAATTCCCTAAATCAAGAACCCCTCACCAACTTCAAGGAACCTTCCGTGAGGGGTACAATAATGAGAAACATTTACGAGATGCAATTTATGAGATAAAGTTAATCAGTATTTATTTAGTTGTGGGCGAATAAGTGATTTTTGAGAAGAGTTAGTTAGTTTAATATGTTTATTATGCACCCCATACCCATCCTGTGGGTGGTAGTCAAAAGATTACAGAGGTACATAATTGGTCCAGGGACTGGACTCCAAAGTTTTGATAGCTGAGCAAGTTACAAAGGTAATGAACTAGATCTGGTCATAATCATGACCAAGTTACAAAGGTAATGAGCTCCAGGTAGAGCTGGTCACACTCATGAATAATTGCAAAGGTAATGAATCATAAATACATTAATCATGAGAATTTACAAAGGTAATGAGCTCCAGGTAGAGCTGGTCACAGTCATGACAAGTTTCAAAGGTAATGACTGATAAACACGTTATGACATGATTACAATCATAGACAAATTACTGAGTAATGAGCAGTTAACATAGTAGGGAATTCATCCATTGCCCCAACAACAGATGTTGCTAGGTGCCTGTCTCTCCTCGGCAGACAGCCATTGCAAACAGCAGCAAGTTGCCCCGGGATCTGCTGCTTGCACGAGCACCATCGACCCTCCCCAAGAGGTCCAAGAAGCCAGTGACTCCGTTAGACTTGAATTTATAAAAAGTGTTTCTTTTATATTCACAGATAATGAATTCCAGATATTAGGGCCTTTTATGTAGTAGTAGTAGTATAATATGTTTATTATGCACCCCATACCCATCCTGTGGGCGGTAGACAAAAGATTACAGAGGTACATAAATGGTCCAGGGACTGGACTCCAAAGTTTTGATAGCTGAGCAAGTTACAGGGGTAATGAGCTCACAAGTTACAAAGGTAATGAATACTGTAAGAATGCTTACTTACGTTTATACATGGCTACAATCATAAACAAATTATAGTGTAATGAGCAATTCACACTTCCACACCCGGTCACAACTGTAATGTAGTTATTGTGCAAATATTGATGTTGAGTCACAACACAACACAGCACACACACACACACACACACACACACACACACCACACACACACACACTCACACCACACACACAACACACACACACACACACACACACACACACCAACCCACACCCACACACCACACACACACCCACACACCACCCACAAACACACACCCACCCACACACACAGGAGCTAAGACTCGACCCCTGCAACCACAAATAGGTGAGTACACACACACACACACACACACACACACACACACACACACACACACACACACACACACACACACACACACAACAACAACAGCAACGAATCATGGTACGCGACGAGCTGTCAGAGTGGGCGCCTGTGACAAGCGGGGTTCCACAGGGGTCAGTCCTAGGACCTGTGCTGTTCTTGGTATATGTGAACGACATAACGGAAGGGATAGACTCAGAAGTGTCCTTGTTTGCAGATGATGCGAAGTTAATGAGAAGAATCAAATTGGATGAGGATCAGGCAGGACTACAAAGAGACCTGGACAGGCTACAAACCTGGTCCAGCAACTGGCTCCTTGAATTTAACCCTGCCAATTGCAAAGTTATGAAGATTGGGGAAGGGCAAAGAAGACCGCAGACACAATATAGTTTAGATGGCCAAAGACTGCGAACCTCACTCAAGGAAAAAGATCTGGGGGTGAGTATAACACCGAGCATGTCTCCTGAGGCGCACATCAATCAGATAATTGCTGCAGCATACGGGTGCCTGGCAAACCTACGGATAGCGTTCTGATACCTCAGTAAGGATTCGTTTAAGACTCTGTATTCCATTTACGTCAGGCCCATACTGGAGTATGCAGCACCAGTTTGGAACCCACACCTAGTCAAGCACTTCAAGAAATTAGAGAAAGTGCAAAGGTTTGCAACAAGACTAGTCCCAGAGCTACGGGGATTGTCCTACGAAGAAAGGTTGAGGGAAATCTGCCAGACGACACTGGAGGACAGGAGGGTCAGGGGAGACATGATAACGACATATAAAATACTGTGTGGAATAGACAAGGTGGACAAAAACGGGATGTTCCAGAGAAGGGACACAGACACAAGAGGTTACAATTGGAAGTTGAAGACTCAGATGAATCAAAGGGATGTTAGGAAGTATTTCTTAAGTCATAGAGTAGTCAGGCCGTGGAATAGCCTAGAAAGTGACGTAGTGGTGGCGGGAACCATACATAGTTTTAAGGCTAGGTATGATAGAGCTAATGGGGCAGGGAGAGAGAGGACATAGTAGCAATCAGCGAAGAGGTGGGGCCAGGAGCTGTGACTCGACCCCTGCAACCACAAATAGGTGAGTACAAATAGGTGAGCACACATACACACACACACACACACACACACACACACACACACATGGTAATGCATTATTTACAGCTAGCAAAGTCAGGGTATTTCTCCAGAATGGTCTGTAATATACCACTATGGATAAAATACTTTGCCATTTCTTGAACATTTCTGAGTAAGTTGTTTCTAAATTCATTAATTTGATCACAGTCTAGTACATAATGACGCAAGGTGTGACAATAGTCCATCTGGCAACGTTTACATTTCGTTTAGTCTACATCTGGTGGTGGTGATTTAACCTGCCATAGATACTTGTAACCCAACCGGAGCCGGGCAGTAGTGACGTCCAAGAGTCTGCTTATCTTGTTGGATGCACCATAGACATGTGGCTCCTCCTGCATGATGGAATGATGATAGATGGACTGACTTGTGTCAATCTCCCTAAGTCTTAAGTCAATAAAGTTCATTTGAAGTTCTTTTCTTATTATTGTCCTCAAACTGCTAACTGACAACCCAAGATTGTAATTTACCCCATCTTTGAAAGCATGCAGCTTAGCCAATTTAACAGTTTTATCATGCATCTGAAGACCAATGTGAGATGGAATCCAGAGCATGTGCACTCTGACTCCACTGTCCACAGTCTTACCATATCTATGTCTGGCTTCTGACACAAGCATGCCACAATTTATACTTAATGAGTTGAGAGCATTTATGGATGACAGAGAATCAGTTACAATTAAAGTGTCAATCTTAGATACATGGATGCATTTGAGTGCAAGGAGTATGGCAAACAGTTCTGTTTGAAGGGTAGAGGCCCAGTTATTGATGGTGCTCCAATTTCTTATGGGCCATCACTCTGTGTGAAAAAAGCAGAACTTTTTTTTTTTTATTTTTTT
>NC_069409.1:14986558-15008168 GCF_026875155.1 Cherax quadricarinatus
AAGTCGGGGGGTTGTCATACCCATGTTCGTGGGGGGGTTTGGTCTCTTGGTTTTGGGGGCCACGGGTGGGGCCCCTCTAGTAAAGCACGGTTTTCCTTAGGGGGGGGGGTGAGAGGGGCCCGGGTGGGCGGGTAATATCAAATTTGCGAAAATGTGGAGCGGCAGGGGATTAATCGAGTGTGGGGACATGCTGCGTTGTTGTTGAAGTTGAGAAATGCGCAACGGATCCGGGTGGGCAAATGGTCAGAATATGTTTCGTAGGGAAATTGTACAGGGATGGTCTCTTTTCCGCTGTAAAATTTTTGGGGGGAAATATGGATGGTTTTTGTAAACTTAAGTTGGCACCGGGGGTTTTCGTGAATTGGTGTACAGATTTGTCAGGGGGATTTTAGCATCAAAATCGGTCTTACATAGGATGGTTTGGTAAGGGAGGGGGGATTGCTTGCTTTGGGCGGTCTTGAAGAAACAGCTTTTCATGCTGCTACTTTTGTAATACCTTGGACAAAGTTCGTTCGTGGGTTGGGGCGGTTTTAGTTTTTCTTATGAAGGAAGTATTCAACCTTACGGGCCTTAACATTGGAAGTTACGGAGTATCAAGTGAGGTACGAAGGGCAATAATGTACGTGGTGCTGATTTCCTCTATATCTCGTGGGGTATGCGGGAAACCGGGGATCAGGTAGGATCAGGGCAATTGCGGCGGGTATCTACAGAACGTATTGCAAATAAACTCTTATATGGTAGAAGTTGGGATAATTGTTTTCCGGCAAAGTATCGTGTTTTACTGTTCAAATGTTGCTAAAAACTGGGGTGTGGGTAAGGCAACGGGGGCTGGACTCCCCCTGTGGTAGCACCAAAACGGTATGTTAGAGACTTCAGGGTAGAGGGCGGGTTTTAGGGAGTGACGTGTATGTATTATGAATGGTTCCGTAGTCTGTGTGTGTATGGTTGTGGCGTTGTGTGGCACTGAGATCTTGAATTACTCATAAAATGAAGTCTTGTGAATGTGTGACACGGTTTGTTAATTTATATGTGGCGTGATAGATGTTATAAGAAGTTTAGTGTTGTAACTTACTAAAATCATAATAGACCATTTGGATATTACTTTTTCATGTTGTAATCTTGGGGTTTTTTAAAATTGACATAGCCTAGTATTGTACCGCTATGTAGCATGTGGTGTATTATCTTGCACTATGTGAGCTTTTGCTGTATTTTTCTTGCACTATGTAGGGGATGTGGTGTATTATCTTGCACTATGTAGCATGTGGTGTATTATCTTGCACTATGTAGCATGTGGTGTATTATCTTGCACTATGTAGCATGGTGTATTATCTTGCACTATGTAGCATGTGGTGTATTATTTGCACTATGTAGCATGTGGTGTATTATCTTGCACTATGCAGCATGTGTGTGAAATTATCTTGCACTATGTAGCATTGGGGTGTATTATCTTGCACTTTTGTAGCATGTGGTGTATTATCTTGCACTATGTAGCATGTGTGTATTATCTTGCACTATGTAGCATGTGGTGTATTATCTTGCACTATGTAGCATGTGGTGTATTATCTTGCACTATGTAGCATGTGCTGTATTATCTTGCACTATGTGCATGTGGTGTATTATCTTGGGCACTATGTAGCATGTGGTGTATTATCTTGCCTATGTAGCATGTGGTGTATTATCTTGCACTATGTAGCATGGGTGTATTATCTTGCACTATGTAGCTGTGGGTGTATTACTTGCCCTAGTAGCATGTGCTGTATTATCTTGCACTATGTAGCATGTGGTGAAATTATCTTTGCACTAGTACATGTGGTGTATTATCTTGCACTATGTAGCTTGTGGTGTATATATCTTGCACATGTAGCATGTGGTGTATTACTTGCACTATGTAGCATGTGCTGTATTATCTTGCACTATGTAGCATGTGGTGTATTATCTTGCACAAATGTAGCATGTGGTGTATTATCTTGCACTATGTAGCATGTGGTGTATTATCTTGCACTATGTAGCATGTGGTGTATTATCTTGCATTTTGAGCGTGAACTTCCCGTTATGCAAGGTTGTTTTGAAAAATTTATATTTCATGATTGTCATATTAATAATTTATATTATATTGTGGTGTATATTACTTTTTTCTTTTTACGATGTATGTGTATAGGAATGTAATGTTTCATATCGTTTTAGTTGTAAATTTATGTTTTTGTGTCTTGTTGTTCATACACTACCAACTCTTGGTGAATACTCATTAAGGTTTTGATGGGGTCAGGGTATGGCCATTAATTAGGTAATTAATGTATGTTATTTAGAAGGGGGACTGTACATATGTTAAGGGGGGGGGGAGTGTCAGCTGTGTTTCTGCACTGGCAATAATGTTTATTGTAGAAGGAGGGTTTTAGGATGTGTTGTGGGTTATGTAATGGGTTTTAATATGGTCATTATATATGGGTGTTTATTTTCTCTACTTGGATGTGTGCTAGAAGTTTTGCAATGTCTAGTATGGGGTTTTAAATTTTTTACTCTTTTACATTATTGTATTTGTTCTATGTTTTACATAAAATAAAGTCATAGTTAAAAATTTTTGTATCATTATTTGTAAGTAATACTATTAGGCACGTGCTAGAAGGCACAGCGAAAGTATTGTCTTGTGGAATGTATGTTACGTTATTTGGGAAGTTTGTATGTGGTGGGGTTTGGTGTTATAAGAAGTTTGGTGTTGTTTTAAATTACTAAAATCATGATGAACCTTGGATAATACTTATTCATGTTCTAGTCTTGGGTTCTTTTAATTTTTTTACATAGCCTAGTAAGGTTTCCGCTAATTGGGGGCATGTGGTATATTATTTTTGCATTTTGGTGTGAACTTCACGATATGCAATGTTAGAAAGTTTGTAATTCATGGTTAACATTAATATTTGATATTATATTGGTGGTTGTAATATTCTTCTACTTATTACAGTGTATGTGTATAGGAATGTAATGTTTCATAACTGTTTTAGTCTGTACCTGGAGTTTACCTGGAGAGAGTTCCGGGGGTCAACGCCCCCGCGGCCCGGTCTGAGACCAGGCCTCCTGGTGGATTTGAGCCTGAAACAACCAGGCTGTTGCTGCTGGGTGCACGCAAACCAACATACGAGCCCCCAGCCCGGCTGATCCGGAACCGACTTTAGGTGCTTGTCCAGTGCCAGCTTGAAGACTGCCAGGGGTCTGTTGGTAATCCCCCTTATGTGTGCTGGGAGGCAGTTAAACAGTCTCGGGCCCCTGACACTTATTGTATGGTCTCTTAACGTGCTAGTGACACCCCTGCTTTTCATTGGGGGGATGGTGCATTCCGTCTGCCAAGTCTTTTGCTTTCGTAAGGGAGGATTTTCGTGTGCAAGTTCGGAAATAGTCCCTCAGGATTTTCCAGGTGTATATAATCATGTATCTCCCCCTCCGGCGTTCCAGGGAATACAGGTTTAGGAAACCTCAAGCGCTCCCAGTAATTGAGGTGTTTTATCTCCGTTATGCGCGCCGTGAAAGTTCTCTTTACTTTTTTCTAGGTCGGCAATTTCACCTCCCTTAAAAGGGTTTGCTGTTAGTGTGCAGCAATATTCCAGCCTAGATAGAACAGTGACCTGAAGGTGTCATCATGGGCTTGGCCTCCCTAGTTTTGAAGGTTCTCATTATCCATCCTGTCATTTTTCTAGCAGATGCGATTGATACAATGTTATGGTCCTTGAAGGTGAGATCCTCCGACATGATCACTCCCAGGTCTTTGGACGTTGGTGTTTCGCTCTATTTTGTGGCCAGAATTTGTTTTGTACTCTGATGAAGATTTAATTTCCCCATGTTTCCATATCTGAGTAATTGAAATTTCTCATCGTTGAACTTCATATTGTTTTCTGCAGCCCACTGAAAGATTTGGTTGATGTCTGCCTGGAGCTTTGCAGTGTCTGCAATGGAAGACACTGTCATGCAGATTCGGGTGTCATCTGCAAAGGAAGACACGGTGCTGTGGCTGACATCCTTGTTCTATGTCTGATATAAGGATGAGGAACAAGATGGGGCGAGTACTGTGCCTTGTGGAACAGAGCTTTTCACCGTAGCTGCCTCGGACTTTACTCTGTTGACGACTACTCTCTGTGTTCTGTTAGTGAGGGAAATTATAGATCCATCGACCGACTTTTCCTGTTATTCCTTTAGCACGCATTTTGTGCGCTATTACGCCATGGTCACACTTGTCGAAGGCTTTTGCAAAGTCTGTATATATTACATCTGCATTCTTTTTATCTTCTAGTGCATTTAGGACCTTGTCGTAGTGGTCCAATAGTTGAGACAGACAGGAGCGACCTGTTCTAAACCCATGTTGCCCTGGGTTGTGTAACTGATGGGTTTTTAGATGCGTGGTGATCTTGCTTCTTAGGACCCTTTCAAAGATTTTTATGATATGGGATGTTAGTGCTATTGGTCTGTAGTTCTTTGCTGTTGCTTTACTGCCCCCTTTGTGGAGTGGGGCTATGTCTGTTGTTTTTAGTAACTGTGGGACGACCCCCGTGTCCATGCTCCCTCTCCATAGGATGGAAAAGGCTCGTGATAGGGGCTTCTTGCAGTTCTTGATGAACACAGAGTTCCATGAGTCTGGCCCTGGGGCAGAGTGCATGGGCATGTCATTTATCGCCTGTTCGAAGTCATTTGGCGTCAGGATAACATCGGATAGGCTTGTGTTAATCAAATTTTGTGGCTCTCTCATAAAAAATTCATTTTTAATCTTCGACTCTCAGTCTGGTTAGCGGCTTGCTAAAAAACTGAGTCATATTGGGACTTGAGTAGCTCACTCATTTCCTTGCTGTCATCTGTGTAGGACCCATCTTGTTTAAGTAGGGGCCCAATACTGGACGTTGTTCTCGATTTTGATTTGGCATAGGAGAAGAAATACTTGGGTTTCTTTCGATTTCATTTATGGCTTTTAGTTCTTCCCGCGATTCCTGACTCCTAAAGGATTCTTTTAGCTTAAGTTCGATGCTTGCTATTTCTCTGACCAGTGTCTCCCTACGCATTTCAGATATATTGACCTCTTTTAGCCGCTCTGTTATTCTTTTTCCATCGCCTGTAAAAGGGAGCGCCTGTCTCTTTCTGTTATTACATCTACTCCTCCTTTTTCTTAGAGGAATAAGCCTTGTGCATACATCGAGTGCCACCGAGTTAATCTGTTCTAGGCATAAGTTGGGGTCTGTGTTGCTTAGTATATCTTCCAGCTTATATCGGTTAGGACTTGGTTTACTTGGTCCCACTTTATGTTTTTGTTATTGAAGTTGAATTTGATGAATGCTCCCTCGTGACTAGTTCATTATGTCGGTCTGAGGCTCCACGCATACATGTCTGAACCTCAATTATGTTGTGATCTGAGTATATTGTTTTTGATATGGTGATATTTCTTATCAGATCATCATTGTTAGTGAAGATGAGGTCTAGTGTATTCTCCAGTCTAGTAGGCTCTATTATTTGCTGGTTTAAATTGAATTTTGTGCAGAGATTTAAAAGCTCGCGTGAGTGTGAGTTTTCATCAGAGCTGCCTCCTGGTGTTATTACTGCAACAATATTATTTGCTATATTCCTCCATTTTAGGTGCCTTAAGTTGAAATCCCCCAGGAGCAAGATGTTGGGTGCAGGAGCTGGAAGGTTTTCCAGACAGTGGTCAATTTTTAACAGCTGTTCCTGGAATTTATTTATGTAAATTTATGTTTTGTCTTGTTCATGCACTACCAACTCTTAGTTAAATACTCATTAAGGTTTTGATGAGGTCAGTGTTATGACCATTCATTAGGATAATTAATGTATGTTATTTAGAACGGGGACTGTACATACGGGGGGGGGGGTTAGAAGTGTCAGCTGTGTCTGCACTGGCAATAATGATTATTGTAAAAGGAGTTTGTAGGTTATGTATATGGTTGTGGGTTATGTATATGGTTGTGGGTTATGTATATGGTTGTGGGTTATGTATATGGTTGTGGGTTATTTATATGGTTGTAATATGGCCATTATCTATGGTGTTCTTTAAATGTACCAGGATTGTGTACTAGAGGTTTTGTAATATCTAGTATGGTTTTTAATTTTATACTCTTATACATTATTGTATTTGTCCTATGTTTTAAATAAAAATATAAAAAAAAAAAAAGTTCTGCTGTTGTCACACAGAGTGATGGCTCTCATAAAGAAATTGGAGCACGCATCAATAACCGGGCCTCTACCCTTCAAACAGAACTGTTTGCCATACTCCTTGCACTCAAATGTGTCCATGTATCTAAGATTGACACTTTAATTGTAACTGATTCTCTGTCATCCATAAATGCTCTCAACTCATTAAGTATAAATTGTGGCATGCTTGTGTCAGAAGCCAGACATAGGTATGGTAAGACTGTGGACAGTGGAGTCAGAGTGCACATGCTCTGGATTCCATCTCACATTGGTCTTCAGATGCATGATAAAACTGTTAAATTGGCTAAGCTGCATGCTTTCAAAGATGGGGTAAATTACAATCTTGGGTTGTCAGTTAGCAGTTTGAGGACAATAATAAGAAAAGAACTTCAAATGAACTTTATTGACTTAAGACTTAGGGAGATTGACACAAGTCAGTGCATCTATCATCATTCCATCATGCAGGAGGAGCCACATGTCTATGGTGCATCCAACAAGATAAGCAGACTCTTGGACGTCACTACTGCCCGGCTCATGCTGGGTTACAAGTATCTATGGCAGGTTAAATCACCACCACCAGATGTAGACCAAACGAAATGTAAACTTTGCCAGATGGACTATTGTCACACCTTGCGTCATTATGTACTGGACTGTGATCAAATTAATGAATTTAGAAACAACTCACTCAGAAATGTTCCAGAAATGGCAAAGTATTTTATCCATAGTGGTATATTACAGACCATTCTGGAGAAATACCCTGACTTTGCTAGCTGTAAATAATGCATTACCATGTGTGTGTGTGTGTGTGTGTGTGTGTGTGTGGTGTGTGTGTGTGTGTGTGTGTGTGTATGTGTGCTCACCTATTTGTACTCACCTATTTGTGGTTGCAGGGGTCGATTCACAGCTCCTGGCCCCACCTCTTCGCTGATTGCTACTATGTCCTCTCTCTCCCTGCCCCATTAGCTCTATCATACCTAGCCTTAAAACTATGTATGGTTCCCGCCACCACTACGTCACTTTCTAGGCTATTCCACGGCCTGACTACTCTATGACTTAAGAAATACTTCCTAACATCCCTTTGATTCATCTGAGTCTTCAACTTCCAATTGTAACCTCTTGTGTCTGTGTCCCTTCTCTGGAACATCCCGTCTTTGTCCACCTTGTCTATTCCACACAGTATTTTATATGTCGTTATCATGTCTCCCCTGACCCTCCTGTCCTCCAGTGTCGTCAGGCAGATTTCCCTCAACCTTTCTTCGTAGGACAATCCCCGTAGCTCTGGGACTAGTCTTGTTGCAAACCTTTGCACTTTCTCTAATTTCTTGAAGTGCTTGACTAGGTGTGGGTTCCAAACTGGTGCTGCATACTCCAGTATGGGCCTGACGTAAATGGAATACAGAGTCTTAAACGAATCCTTACCTGGAGTTTACCTGGAGAGAGTTCCGGGGGTCAACGCCCCCGCGGCCCGGTCTGAGACCAGGCCTCCTGGTGGATCAGAGCCTGATCAACCAGGCTGTTGCTGCTGGCTGCACGCAAACCAACATACGAGCCACAGCCCGGCTGATCCGGAACTGACTTTAGGTGCTTGTCCAGTGCCAGCTTGAAGACTGCCAGGGGTCTGTTGGTAATCCCCCTTATGTGTGCTGGGAGGCAGTTAAACAGTCTCGGGCCCCTGACACTTATTGTATGGTCTCTTAACGTGCTAGTGACACCCCTACTTTTCATTGGGGGGATGGTGCATCGTCTGCCAAGTCTTTTGCTTTCGTAATGAGTGATTTTCGTGTGCAAGTTCGGTACTAGTCCCTCTAGGATTTTCCAGGTGTATATAATCATGTATCTCTCCTCCTGCGTTCCAGGGAATACAGGTTTAGGAACCTCAAGCGCTCCCAGTAATTGAGGTGTTTTTATCTCCGTTATGCGCTCCGTGAAAGTTCTCTGTACATTTCTAGGTCGGCAATTTCACCTGCCTTGAAAGGTGCTGTTAGTGTGCAGCAATATTCCAGCCTAGATAGAACAAGTGACCTGAAGAGTGTCATCATGGCTTGGCCTCCCTAGTTTTGAAGGTTCTCATTATCCATCCTGTCATTTTTCTAGCAGATGCGATTGATACAATGTTATGGTCCTTGAAGGTGAGATCCTCCGACATGATCACTCCCAGGTCTTTGACGTTGGTGTTTCGCTCTATTTTGTGGCCAGAATTTGTTTTGTACTCTGATGAAGATTTAATTTCCTCATGTTTACCATATCTGAGTAATTGAAATTTCTCATCGTTGAACTTCATATTGTTTTCTGCAGCCCACTGAAAGATTTGGTTGATGTTGTGGTACTGTCACTCAAGTGTTGTGTTACTGTCACTCAAGTGTTGTGTTACTGTCACTCAAGTGTTGTGGTACTGTCGCTCAAGTGTTGTGTTACTGTCACTCAAGTGTTAGGTTACTGTCACTCAAGTGTTGTGGTACTGTCATTCAAGTGTTGTGTTACTGTCACTCAAGTGTTGTGTTACTGTCACTCAAGTGTTGTGGTACTGTCGCTCAAGTGTTGTGTTACTGTCACTCAAGTGTTGGGTTACTGTCACTCAAGTGTTGTGGTACTGTCACTCAAGTGTTGTGTTACTGTCACTCAAGTGTTGTGGTATTGTCACTCAAGTGTTGTGTTACTGTCACTCAGGTGTTGTGGTACTGTCACTCAAGTGTTGTGGTACTGTCACTCAAGTGTTGTGGTACTGTCGCTCAAGTGTTGTGTTACTGTCACTCAAGTGTTGGGTTACTGTCACTCAAGTGTTGTGTTACTGTCACTCAAGTGTTGTGGTACTGTCACTCACGTGTTGTGGTACTGTCAATCAGGTGTTGTACTGTCACTCAAGTGTTGTGGTACTGACACTCAGGTGTTGTGGTACTGTCAGTCAGGTGTTGTGTTACTGTCACTCAGGTGTTGTGTTACTGTCACACAGGTGATGTGGTACTGTCACTCAGGTGTTGCAGTACTGTCACTCAGGTGTTGTGGTACTGTCACTCAGGTGTTGTGTTACTCTTGTTGAGAAATTGTATTACCAACTAAGTTTGAAGAGTTTGTACTTAACTTAGAAAGATAGCTCATCGCCTGCACAGCCGCCCCTGCAGACGAGGTCTTGAGAAGCTGTCGAAGTCATCTCTCAACTGGCTGTAAAGAGTTATTATTTGTAAGATTATAAATTACCCCTACGGGGTGTTATGTCAGCATATTTCATTCACTGATTGCTGACAAATTACATACTTGTTTGGACTCAAAAGTCCGCACCTCACTGCTGACTATAGGTTGATTACAAACTCCTTGCGACTCAAGAACTGCGCTGTCCCCCGTACTACAAGAAATTTGTACCTACTTGCTCTGTTAGCGTCAGATATGGTGTTCTTTCACACCTCGACAGATATCGGACTTGAAAGTAAGCCTGAAGTGTCCTTGATGTCCACTAGCTCCATAGTCTAGAAAACCGCACTGGTACACATGTTCCACAGATTTGTCTTATTTTCACAATCTTATCACTAAAAAAGCTGATCACCTTCACTTAAGTGTTCATTGTGTTTTTTAGAGACACTTTGCACACAAACGCACATAT
Source organism: Cherax quadricarinatus (assembly GCF_026875155.1). NCBI lineage: Eukaryota > Metazoa > Arthropoda > Malacostraca > Decapoda > Parastacidae > Cherax > Cherax quadricarinatus. Next base: position 14,996,328 of record NC_069409.1, read on the forward strand.
CGTTCTTTTTGGTTTTCCTGCTCAGTGTCACTCTCAGTAGATCAAAAGTAATCTGATATGCCACAGCGAACCTCATGCCATTACTGCCCTTGCACAAAGAAAAGCAGACATAGTACTTTGCTTCCGTGCCACGTCCTCGATGAACAAAACAGAATGTTTAAATTCTTGCTGTCTTAAGCATAGACAACAATGTCCACTATCTTTTTACTACGGTAATAAAGTGGAGCAGGATTTTCCTTAATTGGCCTCGAAAGTAAAAGATGTAATGTCTCTTATTAAAATACTTTCTGCTACAATGTCTGCAAGGAGCAGTGGTCGCTTGACCACGTCGAATACTCTACTGCATCTGCGATCAATACTGTAGCAGTAAACAAGACTTTGCCCTCTAGAGGCTGGCCCCTCAGGCAAAAGGATGAAAGGGCTGAAAGGGGCTGATACACCCCTCCTGAGAAAATTTCTCTCACAATGGGGGAGTGAAGTCGCTGAAGGTGTACTAATCATCACTTACTGTTAATTTTCTCACTCGCCTCCTGCGCTTGTCCTTTTCTGAACACTTTTGTCTGTGTGGTTTCGGGAGAATCCAACTAATTTTGTTTCAACATTGGTTAATTCTTATGTACTAATTATTTAATGTCCGCTTAGTCACTACACTTTGCTCAAAACAATCAACTGTCCTATGATTCCATTGCACATTATATATGTGTTCACAATTTTTTCAATGCCTTTGGGACCCGTCCACATTGCCATAATCAATATGTTCACCACTTAAGAATTAAATTTTTCAGGAACACCAGCTCCATAAATGTTCTCTCAATGAGTGAGAATCTTCTCGGCCAAATTTTCTCCCAACGTTCCCATCACTTTATTAAAGGTGTTATGAATTTACTCTGATTGCTCAGTTCGAAATAAGTAGATCGCTTCATGATTTCTTTATCATTCATGGGAGAACAGGTTCGAGCATTCGCCATGGAGTAATGAATGACTTAACACATCCAAATTGTCCAGATCATCGGTAACATAAGTTAGAGTCTGTTGTTGACTCTATTTTCTATTTCAGTCACAACTTACGAATGCTCGCTAATCTTATTCTCTGACGATGAAAAGTCTTCGTAAACAACGTTTTTTACAATGCCGATCTATTCTTTTCATTAAATCCGCCGGGCAAGGAATTTGGATGAATGTATCTCCAACGACCAACTGCGTTGATTCTGCATCAGTTGTACTTCTGGTTGATCTAAGATCTTGCATATTATAAGCACCAACAGCAAACAAAGTTCGTTGCATTATCTGAACTCATCAGTCTGGGACCACGCCATTCTGGCTGCAAACCTTCTGAATAATTTGATAAAGGTTTCAGCAGACAAGTCAGTGGCTACTTCTAGATGTACTGCTTCTAGTTGTAGCCACAAGTGAACAAACAGATTACACCTTGATGACTTTGTCTACTGTTTTTGTTTTAATTATTGGTCCAGTGGTAATCTACACCTGTCACCTCAAAGGAGTGATATACAAACTTCTTTCAGAGAGATAGAGGTGGACCTGATCTGAATTACTCGCATATCGTAGTGACGACAAGTCATACAGTCCTTTATTTGTTTTTTTCACACACTTGTCCGACCTTGAGGTACCCAGTAGGAATGTCCCCGTATATGACAAAGGTTCAGCTACCCCACCATTGTACACACGTTACTGTGGCGTTTTGCACAATCAGTTTTGTTAGCCAATGATTTTGGGGATCAATATGGAGTATGGCTCTTGGTAGTGAAGAATTAAATTCTTCCTCGACATCTTATAATCTTTTTTTCTGATCGAGAATAAAGTCCTAAAGAATACTCTAACAGTTCTTGGATTTATCCTGTGTTTCCTAGAAATTTATCTTCTGTAGAGAAAACATCTTTTCTTGCATTAGTTTCCACCCAGTATTTAATGTTCAATACATTCATAATCCAGGTTTTATGTCCTTAGTGAATTTAAAGACTAAGAGGCTGTAACTCTTAAGAGTTTACCCAAAGAGAGATTTAGATCCATCAATGAACTATTTCTGTTGTTCCTGACTATTTACACAATTTAATTACTGTTGTGTTCAGGCAGACTGTTTCTTCTGGCTAATGTGAGCTTTTTGCCTGATGCCAGTTATTTTTCCATTAGAGAGCCAGTTCGGTCCTTGAGCCATAATTTTTATTATCCACAAATTTTATTGAGTGGGACACCACGTTGACTCAGCAGAAATGATTCTCTTGGTATAGCCCTGGAAAAGAGATAATTCTCTCGCATCTCTTCTTTATTTCTGCTCTCCGTTCTGTAACATAGAACCAACTTACTCTTAATATTCATAACCACTGGAGAAACGCTTCATTATCACTCCAATCACGTTTTTTTCAATAGTGGAGATGATCAAGTTCTTTGTTGAATAGACAAGCTTAGTTGTACCTACATAGAGTGCTGTCAGACCAGAGTGGTACTGTTCTGACCTTAAAGGGTGCTACCCTGCCGTTGAAGTAATTATGAAACTTTCCTTCAGCTTACTCATGTAAGCTACAGCGCCATAACCTCTTGTTGACGCATCACAAACACAGTAATGTGTACTTGTTTCCCTCTTGACCTAATTTGTCTGGAAATTTAATTTGTGAAGTTGTTTAAACGTCCCTGATATTTCATTCCCTATGCTGACTCATTTCTAGGGCAAGTTCTCATCCCATCCAATTGAGCTTCCATGCATCTTCATAAGCAATTTACCCTTTATGGTTGAGACGAGTCCATAGAGTATCAAAACATGTGATACCCTGACTGTAAACTACGTATAGTGGAGTGTACTGGCATATTTATTTTTACCTTTTGAGACTCTAAGTATCTTCCTGTGTTTCCAATTAAGTCCCACATTTGTTGCAATCAGAATTTCAGTTCAGGGAAATCTCTTTGATAATTCCCATATTTGCTTTGAATTTGAATCCAACATCCTTAGAGGCCTATTTTGCTTCTTTTCATCTCCTTGTTAGCTTCTCGGTATAAGGATTCAAATCCTCCTCTTTATGTCACAGGTAACCTTGAAATTGTCCTACATTAACTTTCTTTAAAGATATCTTTGAAGAGGGACTTTCAGATTTATCTTCATTGAGTAAGTAGCTTCCAGTAAGAATGGAGAGTATGTTGCACCAAATACTACTGATTTGAAACGATAAGTTTTCACAGGACTTTGAGGATCTGTGATTTTCAGGCCACATGAATCGAGTATAGATCTCTATCTATTCTTGTAGTACTACTCTTAAGAATGCTTTGGAAATATCACCGTTAGCATATGGTGTGTGCGAATTTCCATAATCACGTCTCCAAGCGTCTCAGTTAAGTGAGGTTCCGGTCATCAACAGTCATTAAACTTGCTACATCTTTATTTTGCACGGCGCTGCATTAAATACAACACGTAAGTGATGTTTCATTAGAATCTTTTCTGACACATGGTGCGGGAGATAATGAGCTTCTGTCTCAACTTAATCTTCCGACTATTTCCTCAGTGAATTGATTGTCCAACTGTTCTTGTATATATTATCATAGACAAGTCAGTAGTTCTGGATTCTTTCCTGAGCTCTGTATTTGTGCTTTCATTTGTCCGAAAGCCATGCGATAATTGCTAGGCAGATGTGGTGATTTAATTCCATGTAACCTAACCCAATATCTGTCCATCTTTATATTTGACATTAGTCCAATATTGGCTATAAAAGTCTGAGACCTTGTGGGCTGGTTTATTTACTCAATACCTATCGCATGCTAATCCACACTATCAACTGGGGTTCATTCATTTCTTCCAGAATGATAATTTTTGCGTGGTAACATGATCAGCGGTTCTCTCGTAACTAGTACATTTTTCCACTGAATCAATATCAGCTCTTTCCCACTTTGAGAGGAATTGGACCTACATATCATGTGGCCTCCTCTGTTTTCAGCAAGTGAACATCATTTTTACTTACTAGATTTTGCACAAAACCAGTGAAAATATCCAATTCCAATGTTATATCAATTGGACTAAATTGTCCACTCGGTATGTCAGGGACAGGCCCTAACTTGAACCTTAGCTGCTTTCAGTGCTGCAACTGTTTCTTTTAATCCTGGATCTGCACAGACGTGCAGGCAAATCAATCTACTACCACACTTCTACTGGCCTTTTTCTTCCTGTTTCCTAGACCAACAGTGATTCTGGCTAGGTCACATGTCTGTTTAACCAGAATTGTGGAAAAAACACTATACTAACTGTATTTTGGCATAGGTTGTTTATATTCAGTTTTCTGCAAACACGTTCTTCTTATGTATACCTTTGTGAGCCTTGATCAAATAATTTTGTACATTGCTTTTGTCGTAATTTAATAGATAACTCAACTCGAGCTATCGGAGAGCCATTGCTTTAAACTTATCTCGTCCATTAACATGCTGTTGCTTTTGACATTCCTGATTCTGTGGAAGCTTCTGATTTCAGCAAAAGTATTTGGGGCATAATGCATATGATGCATACCCCCTGCTATAAAAACACTTCTCAGTGAGCATTTAACCTCCCGTGTGTTCACCCCTAACCACTTGATGGCAACCTTTTCAGCTGATAACCACGTTGTTTATACGTGCCTTCAATTGATGTTTATTTGAGTACAATACTGTCCCAATGTGTGCCATCACATTTACAACATTTGGAGTACGTTATGTATGACAGTCTGTTTACTGTCCTGTTGTATCACAGCTTGATAAAATGCCTATAGTGGGATTCCCATATTGTTTTAGTGGAGTAGGTATACTCTTTTATACTGCGTTTGAAGGTCTTATTATCCACCAAATTTGTGACTTTTCATCTTGTCTCGTTGCTTGCTATGCATGAAACTATTGTTTGTATAACATTGCTAATTTCTTCACATGTGTAATAGCGTTTATTGAACATACTTATTTAATCGTTCAATAAGTTTATGTGACAACTTATCTTGTACAATACCACTGATAAACCTATCACATAGCCTTTAGGTCCTATTTTAGCATCTTCTAGAATCTGAGACCATTGTCTAATGTGATTCTAAATGCCTGTAAGTCTGAAAAACAAGTTGGGTGGCTTCAACTTGATAATAAGACTGCATGTCTAACTCTGTGGCCTTGTCAGCATCGAAGTAATTGTCTGCTAAGACATTAAGGCTTTTGATAATTGGCCTTTAACCACCGGAAATGACTTACATCATTTTTCATAGGTTCTTCTCCCCTTCATCACAAGACATTTAAGGTAATTGAACTTAGCAATCTCATCTATGTCAGTGCGTGATTTTACTATGATTGAAAACCTCTAATGAAATTCTTCAATAATTATGACCTTGAAAATAGGTAATGACAATGTAGGGTAAGCTTGGGAATGGGACACTTGTGTTGTTTACAGGTGTAACAGGTGTTGAAATCACTAGTTACAGTAGGTCTCTGTGTCAAGTTTTGCGGCAGATGCCAGTACTCCTGTCCACCTGATTTGTTTATCTTCTAAATTATCCAAATCAATTTTAATTTCAATCCTCAATTGGATCTGATTCATGAAATTTTATTTTCATAAATGGTTACAGTCTTAATTAATAATTTTCCAGACGTTGTGTAAGTAATTCCAAATTTGTCCTCAAATCATCAAAATCTATGTTTGATCTTGAGTTTAATCCTATACTGAACTAAATTAGATTTTTCTAATTGTGGAAATCTTAGTCTGTAAAGACAGAAACTGAGTTTTCGAAATGCCATTTAATGGATTCTGATAATTCTAGCACACACTTAGAGTGTTTTTAAAACACTGTTCGTTTAAAACAGCTGAGTTGTGTTTATGCTTAAGTCAAGCAATAATCGAGTCAGACACTACTGAACTACTAAGCTTAACCTCAGTCAATGACCCAGAAGTGTACACATACATGTGTTTGTGTTTTATGGTTTGATTGCTGTGTCAGCCGACCACATGATTATTCATAAATAACGAATGTTAGACACTTCATTCAACTATACACTATAAATGTCACAGTTAAATTACTGTGAATCACACGTGAATATTAACTAACACATATATAAAGGTCACTGTTAATATATATATATTAAAGCTTACACTTTTATATAAATAGTTCATTTAAATATAATAGGTATCATCATAGAAACAAACATTAACACATTCTTGTCTCTAATTTCTGTCTAAAAACATTATAAATCACTATGTGTATATCACTCAGACAAAAACCGAACATCACTTGGTTTTGTCTTAGGTCAGCACCCTTCGAGTTTGGAGCAGTGGATGACGGTGCCATCCCCGTTTTCCTTGTTGGTGATCACTCAGCTCCCCGTTTTATTTGGGAACGCTGGTGATCTCCCTTATCTTTGGCTGCCCATTCTCTATGATTGAGTCTGAGGACTCATTTATACTGTTTTTATTGTAAAAACCACTAGTTTAGCAGATTTTCGAGGACCTGGTTCTAGTAAATTTGTACACTGTTGTACAACGTATTTGACCACAGTGTGGCCCTCAGCCCGGTTGCGAGCACGACATATGGTTGAGAAATGGTATTACAAAGCAAGTTTTTAAGAGTTGTTCTTAACTTAGAAAGACTGCCCATTGCTGCACAGAGCCGCCCCTGCAGACATCTTGAGAAGCGTCGAAGTCATCTCCAACGGCTGTAAAGAGTTATTATTTGTAAGATAAAATTACCCCTACGGTGTTATTCCACATATTTCATTCACTGATATGCTGACAAATTACATACTTGTTGGACTCAAAAGTCCGCTCCTCTACTGCCGACTATAGGTTTGAAACAAACTCCTTGTACGTTCAAGAACGGTGGCAGTCCCCGTACTAACAAGAATTCGAACCTAACTCTCTTGTAGCGTGCTATGGTGTTCTTCACACTTTCGACAGATATCGGTGACTTGATAGAACTGAAGGTTCCTGGATTCCACCACGTCTTCCATTGTCCTAGGAATACGCACACTGTACACTATTTCCCAAATTTGTCTTTATTGTTCACAATCTTATAACTAAAGAATGCTGGAGCACACTTCTCTTAAGTGTTTTATTTGTGTTTTTTTATGAGACACTTTGTTCACAAACACTAACGCACAGATCGTTCTTTGCGTTGGTTATCCTGGCGTCAGTGTCACTCTCATAAGTCAAAAGTAATCTGAAGAGCCACAGCACCCACCCATTCCTGCCCCTTGCTCAAAGGAAAAGCTACATAGTGCTTTTGCTTCCTTGCCACTTCCGCGATGAAGCAAAGCAAAGTTTAATTCTTGCTGTCTTAAGCTAGACAAAAATGTCCACTATCTTTACTATGTAATAAAGTGGGAGCAGGATTTTTCCTTAATTGTCCTGCTAAAGTAAATTACGTCCGTTATTATAATACATTCAGCTACACTGACTGCAAGGACACGTCGCTTGACCACGTCCCCGCATACTCGTAATGCATTTTCGATCAGGACGTAGCAATAATCAAGACACTTGCCCCTTCGGAAGCTTGGCCCCTCAGGGATAAAGGGATGATAGGCTGAAGGGCTATACCCCCCCTCCAGTGAAAATTCTCCAAAACTCCTCACTCCAAGTGTTGTGGTAACTGTCAATCATGTGTGTGTACTGTCAACAGGTGTTGTGGTACTGTCACTCAGGTGTTGTGGTACTGTAAATCAGGTGTTGTGGTACTGTCATCAGGTGTTGTGGTACTGTCACTCAGGTTGTTGTGGTACTGTCACTCAGGTGTTGTGGTATGTCAATCAGGTGTTGTGGTACGTCACTCAGGTGTTGTGGTACTGTCAATCAGTGTTTAGTACTCGGTTTTACTGTCCTAACTGGTGTTGGGGGTACTGTCACTCAGGGTTGTGTGAACTGTCACTCACTGCTGTGTACTCTCACTACAGGTGTTGTGGGTACTGTACTCAGGTGTTGTGGTACTGTCCTCAGGTGTTGTGGTACTGCATCAGGTGTTGTGGTACTGTCACATCAGGTGTTGTGGTACTGTCACTCAGGTGTTGTTACTGTCACTCAGTGCTGTTACTGTCACTCAGATGTTGTGGTACTGTCACTCAGGTGTTGTGTACTGTCACTCAGGTGTTGTGGTACTGTCACTCAGGTGTTGTGGTACTGTCACTCAGGTGTTGTGTTATTGTCTCTCAGGTGTTGTGTTACTGTCACTCAGGTGTTATGGTACTGTTACTCAGGTGTTGCAGTACTGTCACTCAGGTGTTGTGTTACTCTCACTCAAGTGTTGTGGTACTTTCACTCAGGTGTTGTGGTACTGTCACTCGGGTGTTGTAGTACTGTCACTCAGGTGTTGTGGTACTCTCACTCAGGTGTTGGTGTGTACTCACTCAGTGTTGTGGTACTGTCACTACAGTGTGTTACTGTCACTCAGGTGTTGTGGTACTGTCACTCAGGTGTTGTGGTACTGGGACTCACGTGTTGTGGTACTCTCACTCAGGTGTTGTGGTACTGTGACTCACGTGTTGTGGTACTGTCACTCACGTGTTGTTCACTAGGTGTTTGGTACTGTCACTCACGTGTTGTGGTACTCACTCAGTGTTGTGGTACTGTCACTCAGATGTTGTGGTACTCTCACTCAGGTGTTGTGGTACTGTCACTCATGTGTTGTGGTACTGTCACTCAGGTGTTGTGGTACTGTCACTCAGGTGTTGTGGTGCTGTGACTCATGTTTTGTGGTACTGTCACTCATGTGTTGTGTTAGTTTCACTCAGGTGTTGTGGTACTGTGACTCACATGTTGTGATACTGTGACTCACGTGTTGTAGTGCTCTCACTCAGGTGTTGTGATACTGTGACTCACATGTTGTGATACTGTGACTCACTGTTTGTGTCTCCCAGTGTTGTCTGTGACTTATGTGTTGTGGTTCTATCACTCAGGTGTTGTGGTACTTTCACTCAGGTGTTGTGGTACTGTGACTCATGTGTTGTGGTACTGTCACTCAGGTGTTGTTGTGCTCTCACTCTGATGTTGTGGTACCATTACTCAGGTGTTGTGGTACTCTCACTCAGGTGTTGTGGTACTGTGACTCATGTGTTGTGGTACTGTCACTCAGGTGTTGTGGTACTCTCACTCAGGTGTTGTGGTACTGTGACTCACATGTGTTGTGTACTGTACTCAGGTGTTGTGATGTCTGTGACTCTGTGTTGTGGTACTGTACTCGTGTTGTGGTACTCTCACTCAGGTGTTGTGGTACTTCACTCAGGTGTTGTGGTACTGTACTCATGTGTGTTGTGTACTCTCACAGGTGTTGTGTTCTCTCACTCTGTGTTGTGGTACTACTCAGGTGTTGTGGTACTCATCAGTGTTGCGTCGTACTATGTGTTGTGGTACGTCTCAGGTTGTGGTCTCTCATCAGGGTTGTGGTACTTTACTCATGTGTGGGGTTTACTGTACTCTTTTAAAAGGTTGGGGCCCCTTTTTTTTAGTCTTCAAAATTGGGAAAAAAAAACCCCAGGGGTCTCCACTATTAATCTCCTAAACTTTTGCTGTGTTAAAAATTTTTTTTTTAAAATTTTTAAGTGTTAGTTTTCTTCCCGGTTTTTTGGACTCGTGTTTGATTACAAAGTGTTTTTTTTTTTGAAAAATTTTTTTTTTTCTTTTTTGTGTTTTTTGTTGCTTTTTTTCGTGTTGTGTTTTTTAAAATTTAATTTTTTTATTTGGGTAAGTTTTTTTTCCCTTTGTGGGGGTTTTTTTGGTTGGGGGGCCCGGGTTAAATGCCCCCCTCATGGGGGGGTTCCAACAGTGGATTCTTAAAGGGGCCGGGAAACCCCAAAAGGGGTTTGGGGGGTTTTGGGGGCCTTTTTGGGTTTGGTGCACCGGTAACGCCTGGTTATGGTTTCTGTCCCCCGGGGGGTTTCCAACCCCCGGGGGGGGGTTGGGAATTTCCCCGGTGTAAAAAACCCGTTAACTTGTGTTTTCCATTTAAATTTTTTTTAAAATTTTGTTCTTTGCTTAGTGTTTGAGGAATAATTTAGTTTTTTTTTAATTTTGTTTCCACTATGTTTTTGTTTTTTTTTTCCCCTTTTTTTTTCCCTTTTTTTTTTTTCTTAAATTTTTTTTTTCTCTTGTTTTAAATTCTTGTTTAATTATTTTTTAAGGGGTTTTTTGTTTATTAGAAATTTTTTTTATTTTTTTTAATATTTTAATTTTTTCAAAAAAACCATGCAAAAACTGAGTTAATTTATATTTTTTGTCACGGGGTCTTTCCCTTTTTTTTTTTTTATTTTTTATATTTTTTAAAAATAAACCTTTAAATTTTTCCTTTTTTTTGTAAAGCCTTTTTTTTTTTATTTTTAAGGAATTAAGGGTTGCTTCAACGTTTTTCCTTTAAAATTTTTTTTTTTTTCCAAAGCAATTTTGGGGTTAATTTTTTTCCTTTTTAAAATTTTATTTTTTAATTTTGTGTTTTTTCCAAAAAGTTTTTTTTTTTTGAATTTTTTTTTTAAATTTTTTACAAAATTTTTTGGGGGGAAAACAATTGGTTCGTTTTTCCATTAAATTTTTTTATTTTAAATTTCCTTTTTTTTTTTTTCAAAAATTTTTTAATTTTTTTTTTAGAAGGGCCCCCTTTTTTTTTTCCAAAATTAGACCTTTTTTTTTTTTATCCTTTTTTTATGTTTCATTAATTGAGGTTTCAAACCTGTGTTTCTTGTAAAAATTTGGAAATTTTAGAGAAATAAATTTTTTGTTTCAAAATGTTGGTTACCCCGGAGTATTTTTTTTTTTGGTTTTTTTTCAGGTTTTTTTAAATCAAAACCCAAAATTTTTTTTATTTATTATTTGGGTTTGTTTTTTTTAAATTTTTTTTAAATTTTTGTTTTTTTCAAAAAAAGTTTGCTTTCGGGGGCCTTGAATTTACTGTTTTTAAGCAAAAACTCCAAAAAATTTAATTTTTTTTTTAAAAATAACCCCACCAACCCCTTTTACCCAAAAAATTTTTACCCTTATTGTTGCCCCTTTTTAGGGAAAAAAAAAGTGGGGGTTTCCCTTTTTTATTAGTTAAACCTAAGAGGGCCCCCCAAAAAGGTTTTTAATTTTCGGAAAAAAAATTTTTTCCCCGTGTTTTTCTTCAAAGACCGGGGGCCCTCTAAAAGTTTAAGATTACCCCAAAAAAAATTTTGCCCCTCAAAAAGGGGGTTTTTTTTTTAAGAAATTTTTTAAACCCACCAGGGAAATAGAAAGGTTTTCCTTTTTAAAAATAATGCCCATTTTTAAACTTTTAAAGTTAATACTTGCACAAAAAACCACTCTTTTCCCAAATTTAAAAAACTTGGAAAAAAAACTTAATCCAAATTTTAAGGAGTTACACGCCTTTAAATGTTTCTAGGGGGTTTGCCATTTTATGGTTTTGGGGGGTTTTCCCAAAATTTTTTAAACAAGGTCTAAAAAACACAATCCCAACCCCGTTTGTGCCAAACCCAAAAAACCCCCTCCAAAAACCCCCAAAAAAAATTTTAAGGGTTATCCAAAAAATTTTATATTACGTACCCAAAAAAAACCCTAAAATTTTTACCGTGGATTCCAGAATTTTGGTTTTAAAAAAGGGGGAAACTAAGTTGGGGCAACAACTGAGAAAAACCCGAATATGGGCTACAAACCATGAAAACCCCCCTCAAAAAACTTAGTTCCTTCCTCCTTCCAAACCAAAAAAAAAAATCTTCCAAACCCAAAACCACCTATTTTAAAATTAAAAAAATCCCGTCAACCAGCCCGGGGGGGTAGGGAAAGAAAAATCCCGAAATTCCCTTTAAGTTTACAACCCGGAAACAACCGATGTTTTTTCCCCGTTTTATGTATTTTGGGGGGAATGGAATACCTTCGGGAAAACTTTTTTG
>NC_069409.1:15008668-15018668 GCF_026875155.1 Cherax quadricarinatus
GGTATCATTTGGTTGCAAGAAAATTTTCCCTCTTTAATTTATATAATCAAAAAATTTTCCCCCTCAGAGTCTCTACTCTTGGAATCTTTACCCAAAAGTTGTGTGCGAACTAGGGTACCCCCTTTGTTGGGCCTCCTTGCCCCAAAAGAGTCTTTCAAAAAAAGAAAAAAATTACGGGGGTCACTCTCTGTAAATTTAGGAAAATTTTTGGCAGCTTTATTTTATGTTAAAGTACTGTTTGGCTTGGTTTGAACCCCCCAACCTTTGACGTTTTTCTCCTTAGCTTTCTTTAATTTCATTTCACCCCTTAGAAATGCTAATTTCATTTTTTTCCCTCCTTTCCATATCCCCTGGAGTAGGTATCCCCATTTTCATTTTAACGGCATGTTTACTGATAAATTATTACCTTCTTCCCTGAAGCCAAAAAAAATCTGAAGACTCATTTTCTAAAATAGTTTTTTTTTTTTTAAACACTTGTTTCCCCTTTTACAGTATAGTGGCAATTTTTCCCCACGGCACATAAAATACAAAAATTGAATGAAAAATAGACATGCACTTACCTCCCCAAAACAAAAAATGTGTTCCCAAACCCTTTCTCCACCTTGGGGGGAAAAACAACTGAAAACTAAATATGAAAACAAACACTTCCACTGCCCCCACTTTGGTAAATCTTCTACCGAAAATGCAACTGTTATTACCCATCCCAGCCATATAGTTTCAAGAATTTTTTGAGTTATTTTAGCAGTCAAAAAAACCTCCTGGTCAAGTCCCTGTTACGTTGGTTTGCCCCCTTTTTTTCTTGGATTGAAGGTTTCACTACATGTTCTAGTGTGGGGTAGCTTTTATTAATGGCCTTATTTGCTAGGGGTAATACTTACTCATGGTGATCATCTTGGTTTTCCCTGATCCCCTTTACCAGCCCTCTTCACGGTTAGTAAACTACTACTATAAAAAATATAACTGTTTCTCAAAAGATATGAAGAATATACAATCACGCCCCCCATTTTTAAAACAAAATCTAACACTCCATGCTGGGGCTCCACATGGTGTTTGCAACAACTCTTGTCCTCCCTTTTTTCCTACATAATCTGGGTAACCAGTGTTTGACCACTTTAGTCACCGGGTTGGTGGCCCAAAAATTAAATTATAAAAACTCACCTGGAGCACACATGATGCCCCCAAAGATAGGAGAAGGCCCCGGCCCGCCAGGTTTAAGATCGCCAAGAGAGAAGGGGTCAAGAGAGGGAGAGAGAGAGAAACCCACCCCAAGCTCCTCCCACCAAAAAAAAAAAGACGTTGCCGCACAATTCTCCAGTTACCAAATTTACCATCTTAACTTTATTTTACAAAAAAAAATCAACTTTTAAAACTATTATTTTTTTGTGGTTTGTGTGGTTTTAGTAAAACCTTTTATTTAGAAAAAAAAGGTTTGACCCAGCTCCCCTTTAGTCATAAGGTTTATCAGTCCTTCTGACATTTGAGCAAGTCCCCCTCAATTCAATATAATTGGGATTCAGAGTAACTGTTACTTATAAATCATGTTGGGGCCAAGCCCCCCTAACACAAGGTCAATAAAGATCAGAGTCCTGAATGTTACCTGTACTCAAAGGGCAAATGTAGATCAGAGTCCTGAATTTACCTGTTCCAAAGGCAATTAAGTCAGAGTCACGACATGTTACCCGTTTTCAAGGTCAAATGAAAAAAACAGTAATGAGATGTTACTGTACTCAAGGTCAAATGTAAGATCAGAGTCACTGAGATGTTACCTGTACTCAAGGTCAAATATAAGATCAGAGTCACTGACATGTTACCTGTACTCAAGGTCAAATGTAAGATCAGAGTCACTGAGATGTTACCTGTACTCAAGGTCAAATGTAAGATCAGTCACTGAGATGTTACCTGTACTCAAGGTCAAATATAAGATCAGAGTCACTGAGATGTTACCTGTACTCAAGGTCAAATATAAGATCAGAGTCACTGAGATGTTACCTGTACTCAAGGTCAAATGTAAGATCAGAGTCACTGAGATGTTACCTGTACTCAAGGTCAAATATAAGATCAGAGTCACTGAGATGTTACTGTACTCAAGGTCAAATGTAAGATCAGAGTCACTGAGATGTTACCTGCACTCAAGGTCAAATATAAGATCAGAGTCACTGAGATGTTACCTGTACTCAAGGTCAAATATAAGATCAGAGTCACTGAGATGTTACCTGTACTCAAGGTCAAATGTAAGATCAGAGTCACTGAGATGTTACCTGCACTCAAGGTCAAATATAAGATCAGAGTCACTGAGATGTTACCTGTACTCAAGGTCAAATATAAGATCAGAGTCACTGAGATGTTACCTGTACTCAAGGTCAAATATAAGATCAGAGTCACTGAGATGTTACCTGTACTCAAGGTCAAATATAAGATCAGAGTTACTGAGATGTTACCTGTACTCAAGGTCAAATATAAGATCAGAGTCACTGAGATGTTACCTGTACTCAAGGTCAAATATAAGATCAGAGTCACTGAGATGTTACCTGTACTCAAGGTCAAATATAAGATCAGAGTTACTGAGATGTTACCTGTACTCAAGGTCAAATATAAGATCAGAGTCACTGAGATGTTACCTGTACTCAAGGTCAAATGTAAGATCAGAGTCACTGAGATGTTACCTGTACTCAAGGTCAAATATAAGATCAGAGTCACTGAGATGTTACCTGTACTCAAGGTCAAATGTAAGATCAGAGTCACTGAGATGTTACCTGCACTCAAGGTCAAATCGGAACTAATGTTTCTCTGATATTGCAATGTTTTTCTTTATTTTTCAAGTTTTTTTTTTTTTTTTTTTTTTTTTTTTTTTTTTTTTTTTTTTTTTTTTTTTGCGCCTTGTTGAAGATGAATAAATGTAGGATCTGTTGCCTGTACTCAAAGTGGGATTTGAGTTTATGTTTCCTCAATATTATTTATTTTATCATTAATAAAGTTGAGAAGTATTCTCCTGTTCAGTTTATGGCCCTTAATGTTAGCATTCCTAAACATTAGTTGTAAATGAGAACATTTAAGGGCCATAAACTGAACATTAGTTGACACAGGAGAAGCCGCCCAGCCGCCGTGGAGAGAAGACCTCGTCGTTCCTGCTCTTCAGTTATCCTGAGTAATTCTCGAGCTGAGCAACTCTGAACACTGTTACTCGAGATTTTTCTGGGGTTATCCTGAGTAGTTCTTCACCAGAGCTGAGAGGAAACTTGCTTGCAGTCACTTCGAGCCCCATCCCATCAAGAGGGTAAGGCAGTGACTTGCTTGCTTGTTCACCCATCTCTTCCCCATCCCCAGGACCAGATTAAGAAGTCTCCGGGCCCTAGGCTGACTCACGAAATCGTAATGACACGATTGAAAACAAACCATACCCCGGCCGGGATTGAACCCGCGGTCAGAGTCTCAAAACTCCCTAGGCTATTCAGATTGGCGGGGCCCCTTTGAGTTACGGGTAAGCGAAGCGACCCCTTCCAGCTTGGGGGTGGGGGGGTCGGTGTGAGCCTGTTTAAGGTCTAATTAAATACATTCTGGCTATTTAGATTAAATTTAATAGGGAAAGTACATCAAGACAACCCAAACCATTTACCAACAGCCATTATAACTATCTTGTTAAATCATGCATTTTAAAGAGAATAAACTCAAGACAGCATAGTATTACTAGATTAGGCTATTAAAGTAGTGACATCATGTACCTATTATATTCAGCATAACCACTACAGCACTATTATTCCCTTTATAAATCCTGCCCATTATTGTTTTCATTGCATCATACATAAGACTATCAAATATATAAACTCAAGAAAGTAAAGAATTGTTTATATTCACAGGCACTTCTTAAATAACTTTTTTCTGGATTTCATATTGGCAAAATCATCAATTTATTCTGAAAATCAATATTTCTTGTTAGATCAGACTCAATGGTCAACAAGGCTAGGTTACACAATTTGTCTTGGCTCATTGTTGAACGGAGCTGGTTTTTCACTCTTTTCAAAACAGAAAATGAACGTTCTCCTTCACAGTTAGTAGCTGGAAGTGTTAGGTAAAGGCGATACACTATGTCAACATTAGGGAAGGTTTCTGAGATACCTGCATTTCTTAAATGTTTCAAAGCAGCTGAGGGCGCACATTTTTCAGGTGGAGCTTTAATCTGATTCATATACCCAGAAAAATGAACTATTTCTTCAACAAATGTGTCCTGAACATCTGCTGAAAGGTGTTGTTGCAACTTTAATGCAGCTTCTCTCAATTCTGCATCTGGCATAGTAGTAATTTTGAACAGAAATCCAAACTTGTCATTGAGATTCTGGTAGATTTCTTTTCTTTTCACCAATTCTGTAATCAGTGAATCCAGAATGACGAAGTATGTAGCTGTCTTACATTTCTGCCTTGGTAGCAACACAATTTCATTGTCTGGCTCTTCAAAATTGTGTTTCCTCTTCCTTGACCGCTGATGATCAGCCCGGTAACTGTAGTCTTTCACCAGCAGTTTAGCTTTTCTCTTCAAACATTTCAAAAGCTTCATCATTGCAAAGTGAGCTTACAAATTCCACTAAGCCTGCATAGAGGTTAGCACAAGTAGCCATTTCAATTTCAATTTTCTAAAGTGTCTTGTTCATGGCATTTAACCATTCCAGTATTACAGTCCCAAAGACACGAGTAAGGCAATTCAATTCATTTTGTCCACCTTGTACTATTCCACGCAGTATTTTATATGTCCGTATCATGTCTCCCCTGACCCACCTGTCCTCCAGTGTCGTCAGGGCCGATTTCCCTTAATCTTTCTTCATTAGGACATTCCCCTTAGCTCTGGAACTAACCTTGTTTGCAAACCTTTGTACTTTCTCTTGTTTCTTGACGTGCTTTTCAAGTGCGGGTTCCAAAACAGGTCTGCTTACTCCAGTATGGGCCTGGACATACAACACGGTGTACATGTCTTGAATGATTCCTTACTAAGGTATCGGAAGCTGTTCACAGGTTTTGCAGGACGCCCATATGCTGGCAGCATATCTGATTGATGTGTGCTTCCGAGACAGTGCTCGTGTTATACTCACACCAAGATCTTTCTCCTTGAGGTGAGGTTTGCAGTCTTTGGCCACCTCGCCTATACCCTCTGTCTGTGGTTCTTCTGTGCCCTTCCCCTATCTTCATGATTTTGCATTTGGCATGATTAAATTCGAGAAGGGCCATTTTGCTGACCCGGTGGTCCAGTCTGTCCAGGTCTCTTGAAGTCCTCTGCCTGGTCCTCATCATATTTAAAATTCTCCTCATTAAACTACACATCATCTGCAAACAGGGACACTTCTGAGTCTAAACCCTTCCGTCATGTCGGTTTCACATATACCAAAAATAGCACTGGTCCTAGGGACTGACCCTGTGGGACCCGCCGCACAGGTGCCCACTGTGATACATCTTACGTACCATGACTCGTTGTTGCCTCCCTGTCAGGTATCACACATCTCTGATCCATTGCAGTGCTCTTCCTGTTATATGGCGCCTGATGCACTAGCTTCTGCACTAATCTCTTGTGATGAACTGTGTCAAAGGCCTTCTTGCAGTCCAAGAAGAATACCAAAATCAAACCCACCCTCTCTCTCGGACTTGTCCTTACTTTCTGTTATTTTTATCGTAAAACTCCAGAAGGTTTTGTGGACACATGATTGCCTTCCGTGAATCCGTGCTGGTTGGCATTTATTACTCCTGTTCCGTTCCAGGTGCCTCCACCACTCTCCTCCTAATTGAAATCTTCCCCATAATTTGCCATACTATACACGTCAATGACACAGGGTCTAAAGTAGTGCCCTTTTCTGTCTCCTTTTTTGAAAATGGGAACTACATTTGCCGTCTTCCATAACTCAGGTAGTTGCCCAGTTTCCAGGGGATGTTTGAAGATTGTGTAAGTGGTACTGCACAACCTATCTGCTCGCTCCTCTCCCTTTAAAAAAAAGGGGACCCATGGAGAGATGTTGTCCGGTCCCATTGCCTTGAGTATCGATGTCCCTTAAGCATTTCTTCACCTCCTCCTCATCCTGTTATTATGTCTCCAACACTTGTTGTGTATTCCTTGTTGGTGTCCCCATCTGGTCTGGTCCCGCCCAGAGTCCTTCCTGTCTCTACTGTAAATACTTCCCTAAATCTGTGTTGAGCTCCTCACATACCTCTTGAACGTTTCTTGTGAGTTCTCCACCTTCTTACTTCCTCAGCCTTACCACCTGTCACTTGACTGTTGTCCTTCCTCCTAATGTGGCTATACAGCAGTTTCGGGTCATATTTGACTTTCGATGCTATGTCGTGTTTCCCAACTGTCGCTGCCTCCCCCTTATTCTGCGCATACTCGTTTCTGGCTCTTCTACTAATCTACTTGTTTCCTGGGTCCTATAGCCTCCTGTACCTTTTCATTCTCTGTTGCACTTGTTTTTGCCTCCCTACACCTCGGGTAAACCAAGGACTCGTTTTGGTTCTTCCTATTATTTCAGTTTCCCCCTTGGAACAAAACTTTTCCTCTGCCTCCTTGCACTTTGTTGCCAATATTCCATCATCTCTTTACTGATTTTTTCTCCTACCATTTCTTCTGTCCACTGGGAACCTCCTGCAGGAAGTTTCTCATACCGTGTGTAGTCCCCCCTTTTATAGTTTGGCCTGTCCCCTTAGTTTCCTGTTACCTTCTCCACTTGTAACTCAACTATATAGTCAAAACTCAGAACCACATGATCGCTAGCTCCAAGGGGCCTCTCTAAGTGATGTCCTCGATGTCCTGGGAACTGCTCAGGGTAGAACACAATATCCAGTCTGCTGCCATCCTCACATCCTGGCGGTGCGTTGAGGTTGGTGTCCCTGACATGTTGATGCATGAGGTTTTCAGTACCACATCCATTCTTGGCTCTCCATGTTTCGGGACCACCATGTGCTCCAAGTTTTTCCCAGTCAAGATCTCCCTGTTGTTTGAAAACGCCCCTTTACCAGTAAACTTTGCCTGCTCGAGTGAGCTCTTTGCCGACCTCAGCCAGTGTGTCCACCATCACCCTGTTGGTTTTCTCTTCGTACTCCTCGTCTTGGCTCCTGCAGGTCATGTGGTGGGTTATACTCACTTCCAATACTACTTTATGTTCTCCCCTACTGAATTGTACCCCTACAATGTAGTCTCTTTCTCCAATCATGTCCATCCTTCCATTTCCTCAAATCCCCATTGGTGTTTTATGAGCAGTGCAACCCCTCCTCTCCCCTCTACTCCTTCTATCTTTCCTCCAGATTATGATATCCGTTTGGGAAGATTTGATCTGTTATTGTCTCAGCGAGTTTGGTTTCTGTGACTGCTATGATTCTGGGGATTTTTCACGATTTCTTTCATTCCACTCCTCAGTTTTATTCGTTATTCCATCCGCGTTTTGTGTACCAAACTTTAGTTCTTTTTCTATCATTGTGGTCATGTCAAGTATATTGGGGTTGGGGAGCTAGAGCCTTGGTGGGGCCTATATGGGGCGTGGTGTAGGTGGGATAATGTGTGTTGGGGGTGGGGTCAGAATGCCCTAAGGACAGCTGTTGGGGTAGGGTTGTGATATGGGGGTTGGTGCAGAGGAACAGTGAGTGGGTTTGTAGTAAATAGGTTGCTCAAGGATTGCGTTGGGAATGTCGCGGGTGGGGTCTTTTGGTGGGATCTGTGGGGGTGTGTTTGCCTTCTCCTGTGTCTGGTCCTGCTCTTTATCATTGCTTCTCGTTCCTCCTTGCGTCTCTGTACCCTCTCTTTCAGTGTATCCTTTTCTTCTTGTGTTACTTCGCGGTCGAGTATACTCTCTGGTACCCCTCTTGTCCTCATCTTGCTTCTCTCTTGCAGAATTCCTGATTCGAACTGATTTTCTTGAAAGTTACTCTGACAGGCCGTATCCTTCCACTCACTCGCAAACCACCCAAATTCTCTGAAAATTTGTCACCTGGGCATATTGCCCTCTCCCTATTGTTTTCATATGCCTTCAATCATTTTTTTCGTCCTCCTGTTTATTTCTTCAAAGTGGCCCCCTTGGCTTTCTTGGAGGCCCGTACACAAACACTGACCTCGCCCTTTCCTCCATATATCTCCCACTGAGTCTCCATCTGCGTCCTCTGGAGGCATTTTATTTCCTTCCATTGACATGTTCTTGCCTTCAGTCCCTGTCATATCGAAACTTCTATCTCAGTGGACTGTCTTTCCTGGCCAGCTGTCCCCTTGCTATGCAGTTGGCTGTTAGAATCTCTGCATATAACAAACCTTCTTGTCTTCGACCTGTCGCTTGATCTTAGTGTGCATACCCATCGTCTTTCCTGGCCCCACGTGGGTCTGATAGGGCCCTTTCGTGTACGCACATGTCTTCCTTGTTGCTTACCATCCCGCTTGGTCTGCGCCTGAACTTTGAATTTTCCATCATTGAGCTTCAGACCTTTCGTTTGATCTCAGTGTGCTCATCGGTCTTTTCCCTGGCCCCACGCGGGTACTGATAGGCCTTCGTGTGTACGGCATGTCTCCGTTGTTGCTTACCATCCCCTTGGTCTGTGCCTGACTTTGAATTTCCTGATGTCACATCTGAATTGTCATTTGTCTCATCTAATCTGCTTCAGCTTTGCAGTTTCTCTTCTAATAACACTGTATCCTAGCTTCTGCTGCTAAACCTGTACTTCCAATTCCTGCACCCTCTTCAGCTATCCGCTCTTTCCATTTTCTTACCAAGCTCTACTATCTTCCTTCCCCCACTCTCCTCCCTTTTTTGGAGCTCTAACTCCCAGTCTTTTTCCTCCTTCCTGTTCGTCTACCATATTTCTGGTTTTCCGTCCTCTAAGGCCACCCATTTTTTTGTTTTTTTTTTTTTTTTTTTTTATATTACCGCAGACAGAAGGCTAAGGAGGGGAGGGGGTTGTGGGGGGGGAGAGAGAAAGGGTAGAGAGAAAAGGTAGAAAGAGGGAGAGAGAGGAAGAGAAAGGGTAGAAAAGAGGAGAGAGAGGAGAGAGATGGGGTTGAGGATAAGACCCAAGGGGAGAGAAGAGGAAAAAAATGGAGGGGGGAGAGAAAGGGTAGAGAGGGGGAGAAAGAAGGGAGAGGGAGAGGAGAGAAAGAGAGAGAGAGTGAGAAAGGAGGGCGAGGGAAAGGCTATGAGAGAGAGAATGGAGAGATGGAGAGAGAAGCCTATAAGAGAGAGGAGGGTGAGAGATTGGATATGGAGTGTCAAAACTGTCAGTGTGACAATAAGGCAGGAGGAGGTGCCATTTCCTTCTTAAATCACTTGACCAGGAAAAGGGCTGTGGGCCCAGACAAGTTGAGCCAAGCTTGTTTGAGAAGATGTGCAACCAGCAGCAGCACCTCTAACCTAGCATCTTTTCAGCCACTGCCCTAGTACAGTGAAAATGGCCCTCTCCCATGGAAAGAGGCAAATGTAGTCCTGTTCACAAAAATAAGAGCAAGCAGAAATCCAGCAACATACGTACAGACAGTGTCACTCCTGTCAATCACTGGTAAGATCCTTGAGCCAATAATCTCAAGACAAATGACAGATTTTTTGACTACCACCTCACACTTTGTGATCGTCAATATGCTTCAGGAAAGTTACTTCATCTGCTGATCTGTTGATAAACCTTCTCCAACTAAGTGCACCAGTCACTGGATGAATCCAAATTCAGCTGTGTGGTAGCACTGGACATTGCTGGCCTTTTTCCCGACCGGGTGTGGCACCAGGGCCTCTAGCAAAACTTAATGCACTGGGGAATTGCAGGCTTCCAACGCTAAGTCCTCCTCAGTGATTTACCTTCATGGTAGATCTCTAAGTGTAGTCCCATGGAACGGAACCAGCAAGGCATCCTATTGGGGCAAGTCGTTCCAGCAGAGGAAGTGTGCTGGTCACTGTTATGGGAATTCTACTTCACGACCTTCTCATCTCATCCAGAATCACATGCATATGCAACGACTGTAAACTGGACAATTCACTTATCCAAGAGTAGAAATGCAGCTGCTCTA
>NC_069409.1:15023668-15028668 GCF_026875155.1 Cherax quadricarinatus
TTATTGTACTGTACTTGGTCTTCTTTCTTGTTATTGTACTGTACTGGTCTTCTGTGTTATTGTACTGAAACTACTGGTCTTGTGTGTTTATTGTACTGTACTAACTGGTCCTTGCGTGTTATTGTACTGTACTGGTCTGTGTGTTTATTTGTACGGTACACACACTCACCAGGCTGGTGTTATTGACTGTCTGGCTCTGTGTTATTGTACTGTATGGGTCTTCTGTTGTTATTGTACTGTACTGGTCTTCCTGTGTAATGTACTGTACTTGGTTCTTTCTGGTGTATTTGTACTGTAGCAGGTTGATAGAGTTCTCAGTCTTACTTGTGATATTGTACTGTACTGGTCTTGTGTGTTATTGTACTGTACTGGTCTTGTGTGTTATTGTACTGTCCTGGTCTTGTGTGTTATTGTACTGTACTGGTCTTGTGTGTTATTGTACTGTACTGGTCTTCTGTGTTATTGTACTGTTCTGGTCTTGTGTGTTTTGTTTACTGTACTGGTCTTGTGTGTTATTGTTACTGTAACGGTCTTCTGTGTTTTGTACTGTAGCTGGTCTTCTGTGTTTATTGTACTGTAGGCGGATACGTATAGGAGTCTATGTCGAGAACTATACTGTAATGTTGAGAGTAACACATGTTACAGTCTGGTCCTACATGTGTGTGTTAATGTACTGTACTGGTCTTGCGTGTTATTGTACTGTTACTGAGTCTTGTTGTGTTATTGTCCTTGTACTGGTGCGTCGTACTCACATTACATATTATGGGGGGGGGGTACTGTTCTGGTCTTCTGTGTTATTGTAACTGTACTGGCTTCTTTGTATTGTACTGTACTGGTCTTCTGTGTTATTGTACTGTACTGGTCTTCTGTGTTATTGTACTGTACTGGTCTTGTGTGTTATTGTACTGTACTGGTCTTGCGTGTTATTGTACTGTACTGGTCTTGTGTGTTATTGTACTGTCGCTGGTCTGGTGTGTTATTGGTACTGTAATGTCCTTGTGTGTTATTGTACTGTACTGGTCTTCTGTGTTATTGTACTGTTCTGGTCTTGTGTGTTATTGTACTGTACTGGTCTTCTGTGTTATTGTACTGTACTGGTCTTGTGTGTTATTGTACTGTACTGGTCTTGGTGTTATTGTAACTGTACTGTCTTGTGTGTTTATTGTACTGTACTGGTCCTTGTGTGTATTGTACTGTACTGTTCTAGTGGTATTGTACTGTACTGGTCTTTGTGTTTTGTACTGTACCTGGTCTTGTGTGTTATTGTACTGTACGGTCTTCTGTGGTTATTGTACTGTTCTGGGTCTTCTGTGTTTTATTGTACTGTACTGGTCTCTGTGTTATTGTACTGTACTGGTTGTTCTGTGTTATTGTAACTTACTGGTCTTCCTGTGTTATTGTACTGTACTGGTCTTCTGTGTTATTGTACGTACTGGTCTTCTGTGTTTATTGTTACTGTACTGGTCTTCCTGTGATATTTGTACTGTACTGGTCTTGTGTGTATTGTACTGTACTGGTCTTCTGTTTTATTGTACTGCACAGATTGTGTTATGAACAGTTTCTGGAGTTGTGTGTTTACTGCACAGTTAGTTTAGTTTAACATGTTTTTATTATGCACCCCATACCCATATCCTGTGGGCGGTAGTCAAAAGATTACAGAAGTACATTATGGTCCCAGGGACTGGACTCCAAAGTTTTGATAGCTGAGCAAGTTACAGAGGTAATGAATTCACAATTTACAAAGGTATGAACCACATTTACAAAGGTAATGAACTCCAGGTAGGTCTAGTCAAAATCATGACAAGTTACAAAGGTATTTGCAGATTACAGAGTACACAATGGGTCCAGGGACCGCTCCAAATTTTGATGGCTGATACTAGTACAAGGTAATAACCACAAGGCTACAAAGGAAATGAATCCTGTAAGAAATGGTTTACTTACGTTTATACAAGGCTACAATCATGAACAAATTTTAAAGTAATGAGCAATTCACCACTTCACACACCGTCACAACTGTAATGAGTTATTGGTGCAAATATTGATTTTTGAGTCCCCAACACACACACACACACACACATACGAAATTCATACACACAACACAGCATAAATACACACACACACACACACAACAACACCACACCACACACACGACATCACACACAACACACACACACAACCCCACAACACTCGACCCCTGCAACCACAAATAGGTGAGTACAAATAGGTGAGTACACACACACACACACACACACACACACAAGAGAGGAGTACGAAGAAAAACAACAGGGTGATGGGGACACACTTGCTGAGGTCAAGAAGAGAGCTCAACTCGAGCAGAGCCAAAGTAACTGTAATGGGCGATTTCAACCACAGGGAGATCACTGGGAAAACCTAGGAGCCACATGGGGGTCCCGAAACGTGAAGACCAAGATGGAGATGTGGTACTTGAGAAACCCATGTATCAACATGTCAGGGCACAACCATAGAGAGGGGGAGATGAGCCAGCAAGACTGGATCTTGTGTTCACCCTGATACAGTTCGGACATGATGGACATGCACTTACGAGAGGCCCCTTGAGCTAGCGATCATGTGGTGCTGAGTTTTGACTATATAGTAGAGTTACAAGTGGAGAAGGTAACAGGAACTGAAGGGGACAGGCCAAACTATAAAAGGGGGACTACACAGGTATGAGAAACTTCCTGCCAGGAGGTTCAGTGGGGACTGAGAAATGGATGGAAAATCAGTAAACAGATGATGGAATATTGGCAACAAAGTTTCAAGGAGGCAGAGTGGAAAGTTTTGTTCCCAAGGGAAACAGAAATAATAGAAGACCAAAACGAGTCCTTTGGTTTACCCCGAAGTGTAGGAGGCAAAAACTAATGCAACAGAGAATGGAAAAGGTACAGAGGCATAGGACCCAGGAAAACAATGAGATTAAGTAGAAGAGCCAGAAACGAGTAATGTACAGATAAGGAGGGAGGCCCCAGCGACAGTAATGAAAACGACATAGCAATCGAAAGTCAAATCTGACCCAAACTGTTGTATAGCCACATTAGGAGGAAGACAACAGCAAGGACCAGTGTGATAAGGCTGAGGAAAGAAGGTGGAGAACTCACAAGAAACGATCAAGAGGTATGTGAGGAAGCTCAAACACGAGATTTAAGGAAGTATTTAACAGTAGAGACAGGAAGGAACCTACTGTGGGGACAGCCAGATGGGGACACCAGCAAGGAATACACCAACAGTGTGTGGACGACATACATACAGATGAGGAAGAGGTGAAGAAATGCTAAGGGACATCGATACCTCAAAGGCAATGGGGACGCCGGACAACATTCCCCGTGGGTCCTTAGAGAGGGAAGACAAGATATGTTGTGCGTGCCACTTGCCACACAATCTTCAACACATCCCTGGAAACTGGGCAACTACCTGATGTAATGGAAGACGGCAAAATGTAGTTCCCATTATAAAAAAAAGGATACAGAAAAGAGGCACTAAACTATAGACCTGGTGTCATTGACGTGTAATAGTAACGCAAAATTATGGAGAAGATTGTCAGGAGGAAGAGTGGTGGAGCACCTGGAACGGAACAGAGTATAAATGCAACCAGCACGATTCACGGAAGCAAAGTCTGTGTCACAAACTTTCTTCTGGAAGTTTTAAACGATAAAAATAACAGAAGTAAGACAAAGAGAGAGGGTTGGGTAGATTGCATCTTCTTGGACTGCAAGAAGGCCTTTGACACAGTTCCTCACAAAGATTAGTGCAGAAGCAGAGCATCAGCGCATATAACAGGAAGGCACTGCAATGGATCAGAGAATACCCTGACAGGGAGGCAACAACGAGTCATGTACGTAAGATGTATCTCAGTGGGCACCTGTGACGAGCGGGGTCCCACAGGGTCGGTCCTAGGACCCGTGCTATTTTTGGTATATGTGAACGACATGACGGAAGGGTTGGATTCAGAAGTGTCCCTGTTTTTTGCAGATGATGTGAAGTTAATGAGGAGAATTAAATCTGATGAAAGACCATGCAGGACTTTCAAGAGACCTGGACAGACTGACACCTGGTCTCTCAGCAAATGGCTTCTCGAATTAACCTGCCCAAAGCAAAGTCATGAAGAGTAGGGGAAGGGCAACAGAAGACCACAGACAAGTATAGTCTAGGTGCCAAAGACTGCAAACTCACTCAAGGAGAAAGGATTTCTGGGGTGAGTATAACACCGACATGTCCTCCGGAAGCACACATCAATCAGATAACGCTGCAGCATATGGGCGCCTGGCAAACCTGAGAACAGCATTCCCGATACCTTAGTAAGGAATCATTCAAGACACTGTACAACCGTGTATTCAGGCCAAAAACATACTGGAGTATGCAGCACCTGTTGGAACCCGCAACTTGATAAAGCACGTCAAGAAACTAGAGAAAGTACAAAAGGTTTGCGACAGGTTAGTTCCAGATAAGGGAATGTCCTATGAAGAAAGATTAAGGAAATCGGCTGATGACACTGAGGACAGATGGTCAAGGGGAGACATGATAACGACATAATAAAATACTGCGTGGAATAGACAAGGTGGACAAAGACCAGGATGTCCAGGAGGACACAGAAACAAGAGGCCACAATTGAAGTTGGAAGAACACAAATGAGTCAGAGAGATAGTAGGACGTATTTCTTCATTCATAAGAGTTGTAAGGCAAGTGGAATAGCCTAGAAAATGACGTAGTGAGGCAGGAACCATAACACAGTTTTAGACGAGGTTTGATAAAGCTCATGGAGCGGGGAGAGAGAGGGCCCAGTACAACAGGTGAAGAGGCGGGTCCAGGAGCAGGACCTCGACCCCTGCAACCACAAATAGTAGTACAAAATAGTGAGTACACACACACACACACAAAACACAAACTCATACACACACACAGCACACACACTCATGACACACACACACACACACATACACACACACACAACACACTCATACTCACGAACCCACCCACAGCACACA
>NC_069409.1:15031168-15033668 GCF_026875155.1 Cherax quadricarinatus
CCCAGAGTCCTTCCTGTCTCTACTGTAAATACTTCCCTAAATCTGTGTTGAGCTCCTCACATACCTCTTGAACGTTTCTTGTGAGTTCTCCACCTTCTTACTTCCTCAGCCTTACCACCTGTCACTTGACTGTTGTCCTTCCTCCTAATGTGGCTATACAGCAGTTTCGGGTCATATTTGACTTTCGATGCTATGTCGTGTTTCCCAACTGTCGCTGCCTCCCCCTTATTCTGCGCATACTCGTTTCTGGCTCTTCTACTAATCTACTTGTTTCCTGGGTCCTATAGCCTCCTGTACCTTTTCATTCTCTGTTGCACTTGTTTTTGCCTCCCTACACCTCGGGTAAACCAAGGACTCGTTTTGGTTCTTCCTATTATTTCAGTTTCCCCCTTGGAACAAAACTTTTCCTCTGCCTCCTTGCACTTTGTTGCCAATATTCCATCATCTCTTTACTGATTTTTTCTCCTACCATTTCTTCTGTCCACTGGGAACCTCCTGCAGGAAGTTTCTCATACCGTGTGTAGTCCCCCCTTTTATAGTTTGGCCTGTCCCCTTAGTTTCCTGTTACCTTCTCCACTTGTAACTCAACTATATAGTCAAAACTCAGAACCACATGATCGCTAGCTCCAAGGGGCCTCTCTAAGTGATGTCCTCGATGTCCTGGGAACTGCTCAGGGTAGAACACAATATCCAGTCTGCTGCCATCCTCACATCCTGGCGGTGCGTTGAGGTTGGTGTCCCTGACATGTTGATGCATGAGGTTTTCAGTACCACATCCATTCTTGGCTCTCCATGTTTCGGGACCACCATGTGCTCCAAGTTTTTCCCAGTCAAGATCTCCCTGTTGTTTGAAAACGCCCCTTTACCAGTAAACTTTGCCTGCTCGAGTGAGCTCTTTGCCGACCTCAGCCAGTGTGTCCACCATCACCCTGTTGGTTTTCTCTTCGTACTCCTCGTCTTGGCTCCTGCAGGTCATGTGGTGGGTTATACTCACTTCCAATACTACTTTATGTTCTCCCCTACTGAATTGTACCCCTACAATGTAGTCTCTTTCTCCAATCATGTCCATCCTTCCATTTCCTCAAATCCCCATTGGTGTTTTATGAGCAGTGCAACCCCTCCTCTCCCCTCTACTCCTTCTATCTTTCCTCCAGATTATGATATCCGTTTGGGAAGATTTGATCTGTTATTGTCTCAGCGAGTTTGGTTTCTGTGACTGCTATGATTCTGGGGATTTTTCACGATTTCTTTCATTCCACTCCTCAGTTTTATTCGTTATTCCATCCGCGTTTTGTGTACCAAACTTTAGTTCTTTTTCTATCATTGTGGTCATGTCAAGTATATTGGGGTTGGGGAGCTAGAGCCTTGGTGGGGCCTATATGGGGCGTGGTGTAGGTGGGATAATGTGTGTTGGGGGTGGGGTCAGAATGCCCTAAGGACAGCTGTTGGGGTAGGGTTGTGATATGGGGGTTGGTGCAGAGGAACAGTGAGTGGGTTTGTAGTAAATAGGTTGCTCAAGGATTGCGTTGGGAATGTCGCGGGTGGGGTCTTTTGGTGGGATCTGTGGGGGTGTGTTTGCCTTCTCCTGTGTCTGGTCCTGCTCTTTATCATTGCTTCTCGTTCCTCCTTGCGTCTCTGTACCCTCTCTTTCAGTGTATCCTTTTCTTCTTGTGTTACTTCGCGGTCGAGTATACTCTCTGGTACCCCTCTTGTCCTCATCTTGCTTCTCTCTTGCAGAATTCCTGATTCGAACTGATTTTCTTGAAAGTTACTCTGACAGGCCGTATCCTTCCACTCACTCGCAAACCACCCAAATTCTCTGAAAATTTGTCACCTGGGCATATTGCCCTCTCCCTATTGTTTTCATATGCCTTCAATCATTTTTTTCGTCCTCCTGTTTATTTCTTCAAAGTGGCCCCCTTGGCTTTCTTGGAGGCCCGTACACAAACACTGACCTCGCCCTTTCCTCCATATATCTCCCACTGAGTCTCCATCTGCGTCCTCTGGAGGCATTTTATTTCCTTCCATTGACATGTTCTTGCCTTCAGTCCCTGTCATATCGAAACTTCTATCTCAGTGGACTGTCTTTCCTGGCCAGCTGTCCCCTTGCTATGCAGTTGGCTGTTAGAATCTCTGCATATAACAAACCTTCTTGTCTTCGACCTGTCGCTTGATCTTAGTGTGCATACCCATCGTCTTTCCTGGCCCCACGTGGGTCTGATAGGGCCCTTTCGTGTACGCACATGTCTTCCTTGTTGCTTACCATCCCGCTTGGTCTGCGCCTGAACTTTGAATTTTCCATCATTGAGCTTCAGACCTTTCGTTTGATCTCAGTGTGCTCATCGGTCTTTTCCCTGGCCCCACGCGGGTACTGATAGGCCTTCGTGTGTACGGCATGTCTCCGTTGTTGCTTACCATCCCCTTGGTCTGTGCCTGACTTTGAATTTCCTGATGTCACATCTGAATTGTCATTTGTCTCATCTAATCTGCTTCAGCTTTG